>CM060313.1:20117959-20120459 GCA_030674185.1 Monoplex corrugatus | reverse complement strand
GTGTTTCGAAAAGCCACTAGACACAGACAGGACTTACATGATGTTTAACCCTCCGACTCCCTGTACCCATCCACAAACTGCAAAAAACTGTACCCTTTGATTCCCTCACCTATCCACCAGCTTCCTGCAGGAAGCTGCTGGATAGGATGAGGAAGCACGAAGAGGGGTTTGAGCACTGTGCAGGTCTGTACACATATCGCTCTCCAAGATCGGGAAAAAGAAAATATCCAGTACCTTTCACACATTTTACAGGGGGAAAAAAATCATGCAGGAATGAACCCCAGACTTTCCGATTGTTATAAACATTTTTTCGTCTTCTATTTATAACCAACACGGCCAGCATCTTACCCAAAACTACATAGGTGTCTGCAATTATCTATTTGTACATCTTGAACCACACTGCTCTAAACATTAGGCACCTCATGTCCATACTAATGCATTCGTAACTACTTGAAATAAAAAAAAAGTCATCCACAAAAAGCCGAGAAATCTTTGATGACAGGGTTTCTTTCTCAGAAACACATACATACAGACAAACACCCACCTGTGTCAATATCAAGAAATGCCGGTTTCGGTTTTTACAAAAAATCTGTCTTTACACAGAATTGTCAAATTTTTCTAGCAACCTCCATTTTTTATGCAAAATCTTGTACAGGAATCCAGATTTTGTACTTCTGAAGGTCACTGTGATCTTGAATAAGCGTTGATTCAAATAAAACGTAATGGGCGGCGAGAACAACGGCAGACTGTCAGAAAAACGAAAACTGAATTTAAATTTAAATTATATTTCCATAAATTCCCGAGAAAGTGCTGTGCACACACTCCATCCTCCCCCAAAATAAAATTGCTGATTTTAGGCTCTCTTTGCTTCTTGGGACCTTGACATCTAGTGTTTCAAACACAAGACCTCAGTGGTCTACACCTTTCACCCAAATTTGGTAGAAGACTATCAAGAAAGAGCTTAGCAAACACAATGTTTTACTAAAAACACAACGACCGACACGCAGACAGACACACATCTGTCACCGGTCGATATTTTTCATTTTCCCTCTATAAGAAAAACAAAAACAAAAAAAAGGAAAAGGAAAAGAACAAGAAAAAAAGAAAAGAAAAAGCAAACAAGTGAGAAATAAATCCAGAAAGAAGGAAAGAAAGAAAGAAAGAAAAAAAAAAGAAAGAACGCACGAACAAACGAAAGAAAGAACAAACGAAAGAAAGAAAGAAGGAACGAAAGAAGGAACGAAAGAAAGAAAGAAAGAAAGAAAGAAAAAAGACAGAAAGAAACAAAAGATAGAAAGAATGAATGAATGAATGAACGAACGAACGAACGAAGAAAGAAAGAAAGAACGAAAGAAAGAAAGAACGAAAGAAAGAAAGAAAGAAAGAAAGAACAAATAAAAAGAGAGAAAGAAAGAAAGAAAGACAGGGGGATTGAAAATTCAATTGCAGCAGAAATTTTCTTCGAGGGGACAGAGTGCAGGTGCCGTTTATTTGGGCTTACCTGCAATCTATAGACACGGAAGTTTTCTACAGGTATTATGTCAAATTGAAAAGCATTGAAGTTCAAAGTGGTAGGAATCAGTCTAAACGGGACATCGGGATATTTTTGACTACTGACATTCATCAAATACAAAGATCCGTCTTTGAAAGACAGAGAGAGAGAGAGAGAGAGAGAGAGAGAGAGAGAGAGAGAGAGAGAGAGAGAGAGAGAGAGAGAGACACACACACACACATACACACAGACAGAGACAGAGAGAGGCAGAGAGACAGAGAGACAGACAGACAGAGAGACAGACAGACAGACAGAGACAGAGACAGAGACAGAAAGAGAGTAATGAGTGCACTATTTTCTCCCATCTAATTTTACGTTGGAAGGGGAGGGGGAGGGGAGGGGAAGCATGAGGAGCAAGGGCAGGAGGTTGTTTTGACTTTCTGACACTTTGACACGTCAACACGATTGGCACTGAAATTTTTAAACTCAAGCAGACATGTTTTTCAATACCAGCAAGGGACAACATGTGAGTAGGAGCACGTATGTCTGTGTGCCTGTTACTGGACAAAGAGGACGGCGGAGGGGGGGGGGGGGGGTGTTCTCATATTATTTTTATTTTTTTTGCGTTATCTAAGCGCACTATTAGTACATTTAATTCCATGTTGGACGAATGAAGAAATACCACAGCAATCGAGTAGAAGCAAATTCAAAAACAGCGCAAGTAAACACCACACAATTGAGTATAGAACTGGGCTGATTGCCTTTTTTTTGATATTCATATTCATATTCATGTTCAGACAGGGTTGTGTTTTGTCACCAGATCTGTTTTCACTTTACAGCGAAAATATCATGAGAAACCTAGAGACCCTGGATTAAAGGTTGGAGGAAAAATGATTAACAACATTCGATACGCAGATGACACCGTGCTGGTTGCAGAAAATGAAAGGGACCTACAAAACCTTGTGAATATACTAGAAATAGAAAGCAAAGGTAAAGGGTTGGAACTAA
>CM060313.1:20110459-20112959 GCA_030674185.1 Monoplex corrugatus | reverse complement strand
ACATACCTTACAGTAGATGGCTCACAACAGCTAGTGGTGGAGGATCTTCGTTGCCAATACATAGAGAGATAGCTGCAAGTAAGCATAATCGACTACACTCGTTCGTAGTGGCGAAGGGTGCTGATATTTCCTCTGAAGAGTGATGATATTTCCTATTAATAATTAATAATTACAATATTTATATAGCGCAAAATCTTGATAAAATCAAATCTAAGCGCTGAAGCAGACACACACGTAAGCACGCACGCACGCACACACACGCACGCACACACACACACACACACACACACACACACGCATGGCTATAAATGGGGAGAAAGAATAAAAGCAAGAATAAAAGCAATGGAAAATTATAGAGAGCATAGCATATACAATTATATATTATAACCATGTGATTCCCTCCGAGCGGAGACAGGCTGCAGAGGGGGGGGGGGGGGGGGGTTGAGTGAGGTTAGGATTTTATGCGGAGGAGAAAAGGTGAGTTTTGAGAGCGGACTTGAAGGAGACAAAAGTAGGTTGCTGACGGACTGAGAGAGGAAGTTTGTTCCAGGAGAGTGGACCAGAAACAGAGAAGGCTCGTGGACCATAGGTATTGAGCTTAGTGCGTGGAAAGCGAAAAGTCAGAGGATCGGAGGCAGAGCGGAGGGTACGTGAGGGAAGATAGATCTCAAGTAGGCTTGACAGGTAATCGGGGGCTGCGTTATTGAGGCTTTTGTAGCACATGGTGTCTAGTTTGTACTGTATGCGCTTTGATACAGGGAGCCAGTGAAGTTGTGCCAGGAGAGGAGATATGTGGTCAGCTTTTTTCTTTTTGAGTACAAGGCGTACAGCATTGTTTTGAATGCGCTGTAGGATGTGAATGGTGGAGGCAGGAAGACCAGACAGGAGTGAATTGCAATAGTCAATGCGAGACATTATGAAGGAGAGAACGAGTTTTGCAGTTGTTTCGACAGAGAGATACTTCCTGATCAGCCTTATACGATGGAGATGATAGTAGCAGGATCTGGCAGTTTGAGAAACAAAGTTGTTCATGGAGAGGGTAGAGTCAATGCAGACACCAAGGTTTTTAGCTGAATCAGAAATTGGGACTGATGTGTTACATAATGGGAGAGAAAAAGGAGGCAGCTGAGAAAGTTTCTGACGGGTGCCAATGAGGATAGCTTCTGTTTTGTCGTCATTAAGCTGAAGTCTATTGTGTGTCATCCAGTTCTTAATGTCCGAGTAACACTCAGTGGTGCGAGTCAACAGGCGCTGTATATTATCAGGCGAGTCACTGTCTTGAAGTTGGGTGTCATCAGCATAGAAGTGGTGTTTTATAGAATGGGAGTTGATGATGGTGGACAGGGGGGAGGTGTAAAGAGTGAACAGAACAGGGCCAAGGACAGATCCTTGTGGAACACCACAGGTCAGGTATGCAGGTTGAGAGTAAGTGCCATTGATGAGAATGGTTTGTTTTCTGTTGGATAGGTATGAAGTGAACCAAGACAGAGCAATGTCAGAGATGCCAAAAGTATGATGAAGTCTAGAAAGGAGAATACCATGATCAATGGTATCAAAGGCTGCAGACAGATCAAGGAGTGTGAGGAGAGAGACTTTGCCAGTATCAGTTGCAAGGAGGAGATTGTTGAGAATGTGTAGTAGGGCAGTTTCAGTGCTATGGCACTGGCGGTAGGCTGACTGGAAAGGATTGAGGAGATTGTTGGCAGACAGGTGAGAGTTCAGCTGGTTGAGGACGACTTTTTCAAGGAGTTTTGACAAGAAAGAGAGATTAGAGATAGGCCGGTAATTTTTCAGTTCATTTGGATCTAAATTGTGTTTCTTGAGAAGAGGGTGAACAATAGCAGACTTGAAAGAATCAGGGACAGTTCCAGTTTGAAGAGAAGTGTTGATGATGTCAGTGATGAATGGGAGGAGAGTAGGGAGACAGTCGGTGTAGAGAGAACCTGGAAGAGGATCCAGTTCGCAGGTTTTGAACGACATGGATCTGATTGTGTTGAGAATTTCTTCTTGTGAGACTGGGTTAAAAGTAGTAAGAGGTGTGCCAGAGAAGGAAGGGTCAGGTGGGCATGGTTGACAGGGTGTCCTGTCAAGCCTGTCACGAAGAGTTTGTATTTTGGTGGTGAAATACTTAGAGAATACAGATGGGAGTTCTTCATTTGTATGTTTTGTTGGGAGAGGTAAATCTTTTCGTGTGCCAAGGAGATGATTCATGGTTGTAAAGAGTTCTTTTGAAGAAGAGGCATTCAGGATTTTGGTTTGGAAATAGCTTGTTTTTGCTGATGCAATGAGGGTGGATACTTTTGTTTTAGAGGCTTGGAAAAGTTGCCTGTGTACAGTGAGTTTGGATTTGCGCCAGCGGCGCTCTGCTCTGCGGCGGGCACGTTTTGCACAGGCGATCTCATGAGTGAGCCAGGGGGTAGGGGGGCGGTCAGGTAAAGGACGGGTTGTGGCTGGAGCATGAGTGTCCAGAAGATGGTGGAGAGTAGTATAGAATTCATCG
>CM060313.1:20077959-20090459 GCA_030674185.1 Monoplex corrugatus | reverse complement strand
TGAAAGAGCCCCCGGCATCCCCACGGGAGAAAAAGAAAATATGTACAATGGTGTCAAAAACAGAATAAGATATGGGGTAAAATTATCTGATTATGTGAACTGCGCTGGTGGGATTAAACAAGGTGATGTGTGTAGTCCTGTCATGTTTTCGTTCTTTAGAAACCAAATGGCTCTAGATATACTTGAAAATGTACAATACAGAGTACATCGTTTAATTTGATTGATTGAATTGTTTGTCTTGCTTTATTTATTTATTTTTTTGTGGACAATACCGTCCTTATACCAAAGATAGTTGTGTAAACATGGAAGCCATTAGACACTTTTATATGTTGCAGCAACATACAAGAGTTACAAGTAAACATGAATTCGCGCGATCGCCATACCTGTAGTGGTTCGCGCAGCGGACTACCGACTGGAAGGTTGTGGGTTCGAATACCCTTCAGTCTCTTCAAAAATCATCGTGGGATTTTTCGGCTCCAACCGATTACTACCCAAAGTTGAGCGTGGTATGGGCTCTTTGGGAAGACTGAGACGACACAGTCGAGTCTCATCCACCTAACGAATACGTCACTGAGGATGTTGCTCAAATGTTCTCACCAACACCGCAGATGTCTGAATCTCTCGAGTCTACTTGACATCAGAATATATTATGATAGTGAGTGAAGAGTACAGCCTTGTCACGCAATCTCCATAGAATAATAGATATCATTTCATCAATGTGCCTGTTTCTATGATAATTACAGTGGTGTAGAAAATTGAATTAAAAAAGGTAAGCACAGAGGTATTCTCCTTAAATGCTAAGATCCTTAAAAAAGTAAATAAAAATAGCCTCAAATACATAGACATATTCATGTTATGATGAAAAACAGTTTTCTGGAAAGGAGGATATTTATTTTACAAACAAACAAACAAACAAAAAACAAACAAACAACAAACCAAACAACAACAAACCAACCAACCAACCAACCAACCAACCAACCAACCAACCAACCAACCAACCCAGCCAACCAACCAACCAACCAATCAACCAACCAACCAAACAAGCAAACAAACAAACAAACAAACAAACAAACAAACAAACAAACAAACAAACAAAAACAGTCTTATGGTAACGATGAAGTTGCTATGGATATTTCATATTAAAAGTTTGGCGCATATTTTAAGAAAAGGTTTAGTTTTGAGTTTTGCATGTCAATACAGCGGCTACAGTTTTGCATATGATCAAGTGCAGACTTGACTGTAACACATTTGTCTTAACATATTGATTCAAAAGCCGTTTGATTCTCTGATTCAACAGATAATGCACTACGAAGATGTGTAGTGTTGAAATCTGGTGATCAGACAAAGACTATTGAAATTTAACCCTTTGACTCCGGCATTCTGTCCACCAGCATCCTGCATTGTCAACCATCCTAGCAAAGCAAAAAGTTAACCCTTTGGTTCTCTCACCCTTTCTACTACTAGCTTCCTGCATGAAGCTGATGAAAAGGGCGAGGGAGTAAAAGGGTTAAGTTTCTGCAGTTGGTGGATAGGGTGTGGATGTCAAAGAGTTACTTAAACAAAGTGCGTATGATTGCAGTTAAACGTTGTTTTTAATATTGACAACCAAACACAAAACGATCTTGTGTGTCAAGACATTTGAAGACATCAAAAGTAGTTATATTAATTTACAAACTTAATACATCAGCCATCAATTCAATTAAAAAAACGGACGATAGAAATTTGCCCAAGAAATCGTAAAAGATACATATAGTTTGGATTTCAAAGTCAAAAGGACATTGAGATTACCAAGATACAACTATATTTGTATTTGTTGATGTCCTGTATAATTGAGGGTTTTTAAAATGTATTTCTCGATTAATGTTTTCATAATGCACAAAAATTTCAGCTACCTTAACTCTAAAACTGGTCATAAAATATCGTAGATGTCTATCTATTTCAGTCGATAATCGACGTGTGGGGTAGGTTATATAGAGAAATCAAACCAGTTCCTGTTTTTAAGCATGAACGGTCCAGTATGCCACCTACAACCAATCAGTCCATTACCAATGAATGTACGAACAAATGCATTATGTCTCCCACGCTCTGACTCATTTACACATAGCCACACCCAAGGTCAAAGCAGTTTATCCTTGACATTCACTTTGTTTTCCTATTGGCATCTGAGTCAGTCAATATTTATCTTTTTCATGGCAATCTCTTCTCTTTCGTCTGTGTTGATTATAACTAAGGACGGATACGCCTGACTAAAGAAATTCACATAACTTGGATGTCTGCTTTTGTCTCCCGATAAATTACACCATTAAGCGTTTGTATTGGAATACCAAGAAATTTTCTTTATAGTAAACAAATACACATTTTTTTCCACATTATACTGCAGAGCTATCGAGACCTCATCGTACAGCCTCATACTGTGTGACAGGTTGAACTTGCCAATCAAAAAATTTGGAAAAGATTTTAAAAATCCCGACATAGATATTTCTGCGTAATGCAAATTGAGAGAAAGAGAAAGAGAGAGGAGAGAGAGAGAGAGAGGAGAGGAGAGAGAGAGAGGAGAGAGAGAGAGGGAGAGAGAGAGAGAGAGAGGAGAAGAGAGAAGAGAGAGAGAGAGAGAGAGAAAGAGAGAGAAAGAGAGAGAAAAGAGAGAGAGAGAGAGACAGACAGAGAGAGACAGAGAGAGAAAAAGAGAAGAGAGACAGACAGACAGACAGAAACAGACAGAACAGACAGCGACAGACAGACAGACAGACGACAGACGAACAGAAATACAGACAGAGAAACAGAGGGAGAACGAGAGATATGCTGTGTAAATGTGTGGTTCGAGAGCCTGTGCGTTTGTGAGGGTGCGTTCGTGTATGCGTATTCGAGCAAGTGTACACATGTGTGTACATACGCGCGTGAACGCCTCCGGCTTGCGGCTGCGGCTGCGGCACTTTCAATTACATTATCGAAAGAGGGGACGTTTCCATCCACACCATTAACTGCGGACCGGCTGCGGCTTCGGGTGGTGCGCGGCTGGCTCGCGTTTTTTTTTTTTTTTTTTTTCCGAACACTCTATGTATCTTTCCGACCAGCCGCAGCAGCACCCACACACCGGCCGTCGACCTTTATTTTTCCGTGTCTGATTTCCCGCATTTTTCTAGAGACGTCTGGAAGCATATGTTATCGTATTTTCTACCCTGACAATGGCATCCACAAGGTATCATCGCTTGAATTGAAACCCTCTCCCCCCAAAAAACAAAAAAACAACAAAAAACAACAACAACAAAAACAAAAAACAAAACAAAACAAACAAAAAATCCAACCAACCAACCACCACCACCACCACACAACAACAACAAAACAAACAAACAAAAACACCACCACCAACAACATAAAAACCAAACCAAACCAACCCAAAACAAAACAAAAATCCAACCAACCAACCATCCAAGCAACCAACCAAGCAACCAAGCAACCAAGCAAGCAACCAAGCAACAACCAAGCAACCAAGCAACCAACCAACCAACCAACCAAACAATAAACAAACAAACAAACAAACAAACAAACAAACAAACAAACAAACAAACTTATCTCCGAGGTTATAGACCATCATCTATGACGCCAGCCAGTCTGACTACAAGGACATCATTTCACAAGATGACATTTGATTCAGTATAGTTCATCTCATGGGTAGAGAAGACATAAATTAGTAATGGGTATGTTATTTAAATACCTTTACTTTTAATCAACTGCTAGCTTTTACTTGGACGGGAGTAGTGCTAACATCATCATCATCATGTGCCCTGCCGCATGGCGTTGTCGATATGGCCCTTTACACGAATCTATCCCTTGTCGCTGCAAGTACATCTCCCACCTCTGTCTCCAGCCACCCTGCAAGTCCGTCCAATACTTTCTCCTTGGGTCTACCTGGTATTCTCTTTCCCTCCAGCCTTCCTGTGTGACCAGGTGCTCTAATTCCCTTTTCCTCATAAAATGTCCTATAAATATTGCTTGTCTTTTCCTTAAAATCTTTATTAATGACCTTTTTGTGTCTGCCTCCTTTAAGACTGCATCGTTTGATTTCTTTGCTGTCCATGGAACTCGCAAAATTCTTCTTATTAACCAAATTTCAGTTGCCTCAATTTTGTTCTGACTTTGCGTGCTGACTGTCCACGCCTCACAACCGTACAACAGTATCGGTTCTATGTAACACTCAAGAACTCTCTTCTTGGTGTTAATTGACAGACATTTCAGCGCTTAGATTTGATTTTATCAAGATTTTGCGCTATATAAATATTGTAATTAATAATTAATTATTATTATTATTTGTTGATAAGAACGCTTTTCATCTTCTTGAATGCTGTTTTGACTTGGCCGATTCTGCTGGCTATTTCAGAGCCCCCTTATCACATGCAAGAAAACAGTCACCAGCCGAATGTCGTCGATGTTTTAACCCTCTGACCCCTGCACCCTGCCCACTAGCATCCTGCATTGTCAACCATGCTGGCAAAGCCAAAACTTAACCCTTTGACTCCCGCACCCTGTCCACCAGCATCTTGTATTGTCAACCATGCTGGCTAACCAAAACTTAACCCTTTGATTCCTGCACCCTGTCCACCAGCACCCTGCATTGTCAACATGCTGGCAAAGCCAAAACTTAACCCCTTTTACTCCCTCACCCTATCCACCAGTTTCCTGCAGGAAGTAGGGACAGGAGGAAAAAAAGGGACGGCCTATTTGTAAGAAGCTGGTGGATAGGGTGAGAGAATCAAAAGGTTAAAGTTTTTGCAGTTGATGAATAGGGGTGCGGAAGTCAAAGAGTTAAAGGAAGACGACAGCGCGACTTTGTTCGATTCAGCCGTGCACCAAAAACAACGCAGCCGAAGCGCAACCGTCCCACACCCACGAACGTAGAAAAAAACAAACAAACAAAAACAAAAACTTAGTCGAACCATCTAATGAGTTTTCCGAGATATAAAAAAAGAATCCAATCCACCCCCCCCCCCCCCCCCCCGCACAGACACAAACACACAAAGAAAAGAAAAAAAAAAGAAAAAATTAATTGTTCCTTTCATCTCACGCGTGTCGTCGAAGCCGTGGCTGGTTATTTTCAAACATACAAGACACGGATTTGAATATACATCCATTTAAGTTATTTTTATACGATCAATCGCTTTCTGCTATTCAACCGCGTCCCTATCTACGAATTCAATAGGAAAATTAGTCAGCAGCTGGATTATTAAGACCGCATTGAGTGTTTACTTTTAACCGCTACTATTTTTCTTTGATGCTTTTACTCCTTAAGAACACAGCACCAACGTCTGCTGTAGTTTTTTATTCAGATCTTTGGAAGATCGCTTCTGTCAGATCATATCTGCCTAAAACAGTGTGAAGACGGTTAGTCTACATTACTTTCCCGGCTACGTTCTTATGATTTCTTTTGTTCAATTTTTACGTCGACACCCACCTCAGGAGATATGGCCGATGGGAATATCCATCCCAGGAAAGTTGGGGCAGGGGGACCTATCTAACCCTATACTGACACCACCAGTACAACAATGATGTTAAGATGGGACAGTGAGAAGGCCAGTTTTTTGATGTATCGTACCCCGGGGTTCGAACCCACAACCGTTAACATGTGAACCAGACGCTCAACCAACTGAGCTACTGAGGCCCGCGCGCGCGCGTGCACACACACACACACACACACACACACACACACACACACACACACCACACACACACGCACACACACACACACGCACATACACACTCTCTCTCTCTCTTTCTTACATACACACACACGCACCCCACACACACACACTCTCTCTCTCACATGCACACACACACACACACACCGCACACACATACTCTCTCTCTCTCTTTCTTTCTCTCTCTCTCTCTCTCACACACACACAGACAAACAGAAACACACACAGACAAACACACTCACTCACACACAAGCATAAACACACACTCACACACAAACACAAACACAAACCCACACACACACTCTCTCACACACAGACACAGACACACAGACACACAGACACACACAGACACAGACACAGACACACAGACACACACAGACACCTACTTAAGTCTCTTACTCTGTCTCCCCTCTGCCCCAAATCCAACCCGCCCATCTCTCATCCTCTATTTTTCCGTCTAATATCTCTCATAGTGAAAAGACGTTAAATCAAAGAACGAACGAACAAACACACAGACACACACAGACACACACACACAGACACAGACACACAGACACACACACACACACACAGACACACACACACACACACACACACACACACACACACACACACACACACACACACACACCCCCCACTCACGCTGTGTTCGAATGGGTAGCCAATAAAAGACGAAGTTACAATGGTTTGACCTTGTTTTAAACGGCATAATAATATAATCATTATATAACGTAACTTGCAAATCAAAAGTGAATCAGTGGTCTTGAACGTCTAAGGCAGCTACATTGCATAACATTACACACATTTTTTTTATGCGTCACTCTAAAGAATCTTTTAACTCCTTGGCTTGGCCTAGTTACACTGGTTTTAAAGCGCAAAGGGAACAAGAGAGATGGATTCAATGCAACATTTCTATGTAGCTGAAAAATCAGCTAACCAATTAGACAACCAGCCAAGCAAAACAGACAGACAGACAGACAGACAGACAGACAGACAGACAGACAGACAGACAGACACACTGACAGGGATACACGTCACCCTCAAAACTGAATTCTTTAATGTCTAGCACTAAGCCTATATATTATGTTGCAGTAGATATTTTACTACGGATGATTGATTGATTGATTGATTGATTGATTGATTCACTCACTTACCCACTTACTCACTCACTCACTCACTCATTCCTTCCTTCCCTCCTTCCTTTTTTCCTTCCTTCTTTCCTTCCTTCCTTCCTTCCTTCACTCTCTATCTCTTGTCTGTCTGTCTCTTTCTCGTGTGTGCATGCGTGCGTGCGTGTATGTTTGTGTGTGTGTGTGTGTATGTGCGTGTGTGTGTACAGACGAATTGAAGAAACTGTCCACAGGAAAAATACATGCACATCAACTGGTTGCTTAAAATTGAAAGATGTTTTTTTTTTTCATGAAAAAGACAAAATATTAGACAGATGGAGAGAGCACATTACAGACCTTTTTGAAGATGACAGAAACGAAGAACACATTATAAGAAAGAACTTTGAAGGACCACCCATAATGAAAGATGAAGTTAGAGCGGCATTGAAAAAGATGAAACCAGGAAAAGCCCCAGGACCAGACAACATTACTACAGAGATGATTGAAGCCCTGGAAGAATTCGGTATAGAAAAATAACAGTCCTCCTAAATGAAATTTACGACACTGGAAAAATCCCCAAAGATATGACAAAGTCAATTTTCATTGCACTTCCAAAGAAGACAGGGGCTATAGAATGCGAACTCCATCGCACAATCAGTTTGATGAGTCATGTAACAAAAATCCTATTAAGAATAATCATGATGAGGACAAGGAATAGAATCAAAAGAGAAATAGCAGATGAACAGTGTGGATTTGTGGAAGGGAAAGGAACTATTATTGCCATATACATCCTAAGAACTATCATAGAGAGGTCAATCGAGATGAACAAGGATTTATATTTATGCTTTGTTGATTGTACCAAGGCTTTCGATCGGGTAAGACATAAAGAATTGATCAGCCAACTAGAAAGACTCAATACTGATGGAAAAGATCTAAGAATAATCAGAAATATGTATTGGGAACAAACAGCTGCAATGAGAATAAAAACCGATATAAGCTCTTTCCAAAACATCAAAAGAGGACTCAGACAAGGCTGTGTTTTGTCACGAGATGTTTTCACTTTACAGCGAAAACATCATGAGAAACCTAGAGGAAGACCCTGGATTAAATGTTGGAGGAACAATGATAAAGAACATTCGATACGCAAATGACACCGTGCTAATTGCAGAAAATGAAAGGGATCTACAAAACCTTGTGAATATACTAGAAACAGAAAGCAAAGGTAAGGGGCTGGAACTAAATAACAGGAAGACTGAAGTCATGGTGATCAGTAAAATGCATGAATTCCCCTCTTGCAAAATAACAGCAAACGGCACAACCTTGAGACAGGTTGATAAGTTTAAATACCTGGGAACGATCATGTCACCAGACGGCAGATGCACATCAGAAATAGCTGGCAGAATCGGCCAATCCAAAACAGCATTCAAGAGGATGAAAAGCATTCTTACCAACAAATGCCTATTGATTAACATCAGGAAGAGAGTTCTTGAATGTTATATAGAACCAAAACTGTTGTACGGTTGCGAGGCGTGGACAGTTAACAAGCAAAGCCAGAACAAGATTGAGGCAGCCGAGGTGTAGTTTCTAAGAAGAATGTTGGAGAGTTCCATGGACAGCAATGAAAACAATCGAGACAGCCTTGATGGAGGCAGACACAAGTAGAACATTCATAAGGAAGATTAGGAAAAGACAGCAACATTTATAGGTCATTTTATGAGGAAAGGGGAATTGGAGCACCTGGTCACAGCGGGAAAGCTGGAGAGAAAGATAGCACCGGTAGACCCAGGGAGAAGATGCTAGACGGACTTGTAGAGTGGCTGAGGAAAAGGAGGGTGGAAGAGATGCTTGAGGCAACAAGTGATAGAGACAGATAGAAGTCCATGATCGCCAATGCCATGAAGCAGGGCACCTGATGATGATGATGATTGTGGACTTCATAAGTAGGATACATGTGAATATTAACCTTTTGATTCCCGCACCCTGTCCACCAGCATCTTGCATTGTCAACCATGCTACCTAAGCAAAAACTGAACCCTTTGACTCCCTCACCCTATCCACCAGCTTCATGCAGGAAGCAGGTAGATAGGGTGAGGAAATCAAAGAATCAAGTTTTTTTGCAGTTGGTTGGTAGGGTGCGGGGGTCAAGGGGTTAAAACAAAGGGCAACTACTAGGCTAATGAAATTCCTCCGACCTCTGCACAGAAAATCACAACATTCACTCGCCATTTATTCATAACTCTGCAGGAATGGAATCCATCAGAATAGTTTTTACCCTTTACCAGAAATGTGAAAGGTACTGATATTTGACCGCAGCATTGCAGGGAAATGAAATAGCAAGGGACTTAATTCTAGCGGAAACGATCATCGTGTCCCTTTTTCTTCTTCTGGTAGACATTCTCATACTCTTTCTTTTCGTCGTCGTCGTCATAATCATCATCACCATCATCATCATCATCATCATCATCATCATCATCATCATCATCATTATTATTTTTATCATCCATTATTATTGTTGATGTTGTTACTATCATTATCACCATCATTATTATTGTGGTGGTTGTTGTTGCTATTGTTATTATCAAATCATTATCACTATCATTGTTATCGTTACTACTGTTTTCATTACTTTAAGCATCATCATTATCGTTATTGTTCTCTCCCCACCCACCCACCCCCCACCCCTTCTTTTTCTATTTTTGATTTCCCTTCTGCTTTTTTTCCCCCTTTAATTATACATGTGTATATCTGTAATTCTCGCACAGTTTAGTTTTATTCTTATTTATTCACCCGTTTCAGTTAATGCATTTCCCATTTATGTTTGACTGCATACATAGTCCAGGATTAGCTGATAAACATAGTCCAGGCTAGACTTTAAAGCTACTCATTTCTTTGAGCGAAAAAAACCGTTCTCAAATGTCACGATTCTCCGTTCTTTTCCTCGTCACGGTTGTCATTATTAACATGGTCGCAGGTCTCTCGAGTAATGCAGCACAGATGGTGGCCTGGAAACAAATCCCTTGCTTAGGTAACCAGATGACAGGGCTCCATCCTTAGATTGTACAGGCGATGCTGTCTGTCTGTCTGTCTTTTTTTCATTTGTTCTTCCTTTATTTCCCTTTCTTTATCTTTTCTTACGTTTCTAGCCAACACCATTCCCCTGTGCCAGACAGTAAGGTGTGGTTGGTAATTCTTCAAATGAGGCGATTAGTCGAGTTCCGTATGGTGCATATAATATACTAAGAAATATGTATATATAAACTTGTGCGTAACTAATTAACAAACTGAATGAATAATTTACACAAACAAACAAGCAAATAGATACGTAAGCAAACACACAATAAATTGAATAGACAAATAACTAACTAAATAAATGAATAAACAAATAAATAAATAGATAAATAAATAAACAAATAAATCAATAAATAATAATAAATAAATAAATAAATGTGAAAAAACAAAAACAAAATGGTGGAACAAATATTAAGATAGATAGATAGATAGAATAGATAGATAAAATAAATAAATAAATAGATCAATAAACAAATAATACATGTGAACAAACAAAAACAAATAGATGGAATAATAAATAAGTGAATAAATAAATAAATGAATAAATAAATAAATAAATAAATAAATGAATGAATGAATGAATAGATAAATAATAAAAGACATCAATGTCATCCCAAATTTGCACAAATAAATAAGCAAATAAAGTAAATAAATAGATTAATAAATAAACAAACAAACAAATAAATAAAAATAAATAAATAGTAAAAGACATCATTGTCATCCTAATAAACAAATAAATAAATAAATGAATACATATAATATATATATATATATATGTATAATACGTATATAGATAAACAAACATATAAACAAATACCTAAACAGATAACTAAAAAAGTAAATACATATATATATATCTAAATAAATACAAAAGTAAATAAATAAGTAAACAAACGACACCACTAAGTTAAGATAGGTTAAAATCTGTGTCAAAACACTTCATAAGTACTATAAAGACAAGGGAAGAAAATTGCTTGTCCTTGCTCTGTGGTACTGATCTCATCCAAAGTCTCGCAAGGAACCATCACTCCGTCATTCATTTCATCAGTGAGCCAGTCAGTTAGTTAACTTGAAATAACGTAATAGCTAGATTAACTAGCCAACTAACTGATTATTACCCAACAAACTAAAAAACAAAATTAAATCATTTGAGAGTGACAGGCTATGCCTCAAGTTTAAAAAACAACAACAATAACAAAACAAACAAACAAACAAAAAGAAAAAAAAAAAACAAAACAAAAGAAAGAAAAGGAAACAAAAAGGTTCGGTACCCTTGGTCTTAAAGATTTGTACTCAAACTCATACGATCTCTATACGTCGAGGCTCCACATCTGTGACCCACATTTAGTAAACATCAATCCAGAAACAGCTGTTAACATTTTTGCTAACACATGTTCGTCAGAGACACACACAGATAAACAAACACACATCACCCTCAGGTCGATATGAAGCAACATTCCTCTAATGGGGAGTGGGTGGAGAGAGGGGTGGATGGATAGACAGAGGGAGAAATCAAGAGAGAGAGAGAGACAGAGAGAGAGAGAGAGATAGAAAGAAAAAGAGAGAGAGAGAGGAAAGAGACAGAGACAGATAGGGAGAGAGACAGAGACAGAGAAGGCAGAGAGAAAGAAAGAGAAAGAGAAAACAGAGAGAGAGAGAGAGAGAGAGAGAGAGAGAGAGGAGACAGAGAGATGGATGGATAGACATCGAGAGAGAGACAGACAGACAGAGACAGATACAGACAAAGACAGGGACAGACAAACAGAGACAGAGAGACACACAGAGACAAAGAAGGGTGAAGTTTTTCTCACAAGCTGTTTTCATAAACATTTTTAAAACATGAAGTTTAAACATAACAAGTAAACTGAACAAAACAAGAACTCTACAAAGCTAGAACTTTACAGAACAAGAAACACACAGGACAAGAAACAGAAAACAAAAAAAGTATTAATAATAATAATAATAATTACAATACTTATATAGCGCAAAATCTTGATGGAAATCAAATCTAAGCGCTGATTAACACAAAACCAGAGCTATAGAGGACGAAGACTCTCTCACAAAAGGAACAAAACCGCAGAATACCAGAAACTTGAAACCTTGAAAGCTTAACACGAACGAATGAGACTCAAACAGAGCAAAGAATCACACACACCATCACAAGAATACACCAAATCAGAACGACCACAGCAAAGAACGATAACTCCTTTGAAAAAGACGAGCGAAGATCTATAACTCTGAACATGCTTTCATTCTTTCTTACCTGAGCATTGTCTGCAGCAGAGTCCAGCTAATCTGCCTAATACGTACTCAACGTCGCTTTGACTCATTAAATACCGTTGCCTGCCGAAAAGCGTGAGAGTTATTGTGCAACGCACACATACGCATACAGATGACGCCGAAGGGCGCAGCGTGAATGTCTTCTTCAAGGGGCTTAAACGTCTAATCTGTAAAGAAAAATTAGCATGCTAATGGTTTGCATGGCGTTACCGTCACGGTAGCGCTTCGTGGTAAACAGGAACTCTCCTGCTATTTTGCATCCTAATTATCGCAGCGTAAGTTTGCCAATCGTACGTGTGTGTGCGTGCGTGCGTGTGTGTGTGCGTTGTGTATGTGTGTGTATGTGTGT
>CM060313.1:20070459-20072959 GCA_030674185.1 Monoplex corrugatus | reverse complement strand
ATAACAAGCAACAGGTTGATTGAAAATATTGTAGATTCCAATTTATATTTACTTAACAACGGACACGTTACCCGGATCCCCGATATACCAACCCACAGACCCACAGCTATCGACCTTACTTTAATCTCACCATCCCTAGCCCCAAACGCCACATGGCAAACAGAGGATGACTTGTTGGGATCAGATCACATCCCCATACGTCTTACCCTAAACCATACTACAGAAATAGAAGCCATACCACAAGATAGTTTACCCAAGTTTAATTATAAAAACGCTGACTGGATCAGTTTTAAGGCAATCCTTGAAAAGACAAGAACAGATCTATCTGAAGCAATGAACATAAACGAAACGTACGAAGTTTTCTGTAACTCACTCTTAAGGGCTGCTAACATTTCAATTCCAAAACTTACAGTGTCAAAAATAGGAAAACATCATGGAAATGTCTGGTGGAATGAGGACTGTCAAAAGGCAGTGAACGAAAAGAAAGAAAAATACAAAATTTATTTAGCAAACAGGTCACCTGAAAATCATACAGCGATGAAAAGTGCCAACATTAAGTGTAACAGAATCATAGAGCAAGCCAAAGAACAACACTGGACATCTTTTTGTACATGTGAAGTAAATAACCACAAAGACACGATAAAGATTTGGGAAAAACTAAAATTAATGAAAAACGGGATTAAGTTGCCATCAATTCCAATAAAGCTAGAAAATAACCCTATTCCTAGCTCATTGGAAAAAGCAGAAGCTTTTGCAGACGTGTTTGCTGAGGCCTGTCGTGTAGAAGGACTCCCTGTCTCTGATAGAAATTATAGGGAACGAGATGAAAAGAAAGATGTATATAAGGACCCTGCCTCTGACAATACTCACTACATAAATGCATCACTCACACTTCAAGAATTAAAAGATGCCATTCAGTCCCTTCCAAGTAAAAAAACGTCAGTTGGACTAGATGCAATTTCCAATGAGATGCTGAAAAATTTACCAGAAAATTTTATAATCTTGCTACATGACATATTTCAAAAATGCTGGAATAGTGGGATAATGCCTAACAACTGGAAAGAAACAATAGTGGTTCCTGTATTAAAACCAGGTAAATGTAATACCGATTTGAAAAACTACAGGCCAATTGCATTAACATCACATGTATGTAAACTAATGGAGAAAATAATCTTAAAGAGACTGATGCACTATTGTGAAAAGAATAAAATAATACCAGTAAATCAGGCAGGATTTCGAAAAGGCAGGTCACCAGTAGAGATCCTAACAAAGCTAACTACTAATATAAAACAACAATTTGCAAGACGTCAATGTGTTTTAGCTACATTTTTTGATATAACGAAAGCATACGATCAAGTGTGGCACTCCCGATTGTTATTCAAATTTAAAAGTATTGGGCTGACAGGTCACATTTTTGGCTATGTTAAGTGTTTCTTAGAAAACAGAGTATTTCAAACGAGGATTGAAAATGTATATTCCACGAAACGAATTCTTCAAATGGGTATCCCTCAGGGATCCGTTATAGCTCCCCTTCTTTTCATGATATTAATGCATGACTTACCCAGTAAAGTATCTAAGCATGTAGTTTTAGCTCAATATGCTGACGATTTATGCATGTGGATGCAGGTAAATATGAAAAAGAAAACTCCTTTGCGCTGTATCAATTATACACGCAAATGCTACCAATTAGAACTTGATAAAATAGCGCGATACATGGTAGAAAATGGGTTACATCTATCCCTGGAAAAAACAAAAATAGTTTTATTTAATAATGGAGCTAACCCAGTAAATATTCCCACTTTCAAACTGGGAGATACTCTTCTTCAGTTTAACGAGTCGATTAAATTCTTAGGAGTTTTCCTTACAGCAAAATTATCTTGGAATCAGCATATTGAATACTTATTAACCAAAGCTCAAAAAAGTTTAAATTTCATAAAAATAGTTCGCAAACAGACATGGGGTCAAGATTCATCAACACTTGTTCATCTTTGTAAATCGCTTGTTAGATCTAAATTAACCTATGCTCAAGAAATCTTCTTCAGTGCACCGAAACACTTACTAAAAAAACTGCAGAGCATAGATTGTAAAGGTTTCAAACTTGCACTGGGTCTTCCAATGCATGCTTCCTGTCTTCGGACATATAATGAAATCAAACTGTTGCCACTTGATGAGCAAAGGAAAGTCGCTTCTACTAAATTTTTGTTAAGAAACACTACCGTAGAAAACATCTCAGAAACAGAAATTAAACTGAGATCAGATACCGACTTTCCAAAACGAGCTAAATCAATATCTTCACAGGTCACACTTGCAACATACACATCTGACGTCATGAAAGGCTCAGGAATTGATCTAGACGTAGATCCTGTATCTATACGACCTTCCTTTTCGCCAGTACCCAGTTGGGAACTCCAAAGAGCACGATTTGACGTACACCACACTAATTTAAAAAAAGGAGACAATATAAACTTACTGGCAAGTCAGGTTAAATGTCATATAAACG
>CM060313.1:20040459-20042959 GCA_030674185.1 Monoplex corrugatus | reverse complement strand
TCCAAGTTTGCCGTCTTTCCAAGCCGCCAGCAGGCCTTTCCTTGCGGTCTTCAGGCCTGATTCACTGAAGTCAGCGGCCAAGTCAGAAGTCAAAATCGAGAGACATGTAGCTGTATGGAAACCGTTAATTTAAACCAAAAATTATGAAGGCAAACAGGTATCTGGGGGAATACTAATAGAACAGAACAAAACAAGAAAAGCTGTACTACTGCTACACTTCATGTATAATTATGTCATAAGAGAGGAGAATTGTATATATCATAACAGTATTGGAAGACTCAATTTCTCTTAGAATTTGATCTTTCGGAGCTTGGATCCTGAAGCTACGCGACAAATCAAAGTTGTAGGCCTATATAGGTTACGTTTTCTGTGAAAAGACTGGTGAATGTTGTGTAATAGGTTGTAGACCTAGATAGGTTACGTTTTCTGTGCAAAGACTGGTGAATGTTGTGTTATAGGTTGTCATCATCATCATCATCATCATCAGGTGCCCTGCCACATGGCGTTGGCGACCATGGACTTCCAACCATCTCTATCTCTCGTTGCCCCCAGCATCTCCCCCACCCTCTTCATCCTCAGCCACCCTGCAAGTCCGTCCAGCATTCTCTCCCTGGGTCTACCCGGTGCTCTCTTTCCCTCCAGCTTTCCCGTTGTGACCAGGTGCTCCAAATCCCCCTTCCTCATAAAATGGCCTATAAATGTTGCTTGTCTTTTCCTAATCTTCCTTATCAGTGATCGACTTGTGTCTGCCTCCATCAAGACTGTCTCGTTTGTTTTCTTTGCTGTCCATGGTACTCTCAACATTCTTCTGAGAAACCACATCTCGGCTGCCTCAATCCTGCTCTGGCTTTGCTTGCTGACTGTCCACGCCTCGCATCCGTACAACAGTATTGGTTCTATATAACATTCAAGGACTCTCTTTCTGATGTTAATTGACAGGCATTTGTTGGTAAGAATGCTTGTCATCTTCTTGAATGCTGTTTTGGCTTGGCGATTCTGCCAGCTATTTCTGATGTGCATCTGCCGTCTGATGAAATGACCGTTCCCAGGTATTTGAACTTATTAACCTGTGTCAAGGTTGTGCCATTTGCTGTTATTTTGCATGAGGGTATTTCATGTTTTTTTACTGATCACCATAACTTCAGTCTTCCTGCTGTTTAGTTCCAACCCCTTACCTTTGCTTTTTGTTTCTAGTATATTCACAAGGTTTTGTAGGTCCCTTTCATTTTCTGCAATTAGCACGGTGTCATCTGCGTACCGAATGTTGTTTATCATTTTCCCTCCAAACTTTAATCCAGGGTCTTCTTCTAGGTTTCTCATGATGTTTTCGCTATATAGTGAAAACAGATCTGGTGACAAAACACAACCCTGTCTGACTCCTCTTTTGATGTTTTGAAAAGAGCTTATATTGTTTTCTATTTTCATTGCAGCTGTTTGTTCCCAGTACATATTCCTGATTATTCGTAGATCTTTTCCATCGACATTGAGTCTCTCCAGTTGGTTGATCAATTCTTCATGTCGTACCCGATCGAAAGCCTTGGTATAGTCAACAAAGCATAAATACAAATCCTTATTCATCTCAACTGACCTCTCTATGATAGTTCTTAGGATGTATATGGCATTAATAGTTCCTTTCCCCTCCACAAATCACACTGTTCTTCTGCTATTTCTCTTTTGATTCTATTCCTTGTCCTCATCATGATTATTCTTAACAGGAGTTTTTGTTACATGACTCATCAAACTGATTGTGCGATGGAGTTCGCATTCTATAGCCCCTGTCTTCTTTGGAAGTGCAATGAAAATTGATTTTGACATATCTTTGTGGGATTTTTCCTGTGTCATAAATTTCATTTAGGAGGACTGTTATTTTTTCTATGCCAAATTCCTCCAGGGCTTCAATCATCTCTGTAGTAATGTTGTCTGGTCCTGGGGCTTTTCCTGGTTTCAATCTTTTTCAGTGCTGCTCTGACTTCATCTTTCATTATGGGTGGTCCATTCAAAGTTCTTTTTTATAATGTGTTCTTCGTTTCTGTCATCCTCAAAAAGGTCTTTAATGTACTCTCCCCATCTGTCTAATACCTTGTCTTTTTCCATGATAAGCGTGCCATCTTTTGATTTTAAGCAACCAGTTGATGTGCATGTATTTTTCCTGTGAACAGTTTCTTCAATTCGTCTGTACATACCCTGAGGATCCATTTTGTGTCGTTCTTCTATCTCTTTGCATTTTGTGTTCAGCCAAGCTTCCTTAGCTTCATTGCACCTGTACCTGGTTTCTTTTTTTATCTTCCTGTATATCTCCTCGTTTCTCTTTGCTTTCCTCCTTTTCTCCATCAGGCCCAAAATTTCATTAGTCATCCAGCTCTTTTTTGCTTTTCTATTTGCCTTAGGGATTACATCACAAGCTTCATTTATAGAACTTCTCAACTTTGTCCATTGTTCCTCACTGTCACCAACGTCTTCCAGAGCACTGAATTTGTTTTGAACATGTACATTACATTTT
>CM060313.1:20025459-20035459 GCA_030674185.1 Monoplex corrugatus | reverse complement strand
TAGAGGTACCCAGGCAGGATGGAACCCACACTTTACGACTAGAAATCAGTTTTCTTACCCACTTGACTAACAAGCTCTTCGCGCTCATTCAGCAACGGTAAACTAACTTACCTGTTGACAAAAACAGGATAAGTTTTAGTATACTCCATTTACATAATCAGCGTGGAAAGTTTGGAACAGGACACGGAGAGACAGGCGTCAAGAGTTTGGTCTCACACCTGTAACTTCAATGCAAAAATTATGCAAGTATGGTACACCTTCGCCAGAGAGAAACCGCACGTTGAGCAAAAACAAGGTGTGCATCAATGCTAAACTATGCACGTACGTACATCTCTGCTAAATTGATGGCGTGTGATAAAATCACTACAGGACTATTCGCGATGGGTATAGAGTACATTTTCATGGGCTGGGCCCATTTCTGACGTAGTAGCAGCATCCGCACAGGAAGTAGAAACCTGAGGGTTGAAATTTTGTAAACGAGGGCATTTGTCATTTCTTTCTTATTTCTTTTTCTTTCTTTTTTTCTTTCTTTCTTTCTTTCTTTTTCTTCTTTTTTTTTTCTTTTCTTTTTCTTTCTTTCTTCTTCTTTTTCTTTCTTCTTTCTTTCTTCTTTCTTTCTTTTCTTTCTTTCTTTTCTTTCTTCTTTCTTTTTTTCTTTCTTTCTTTCTTTCTTTCTTTCTTTTCTTTCTTTCTTTCTTTTTCTTTCTTTTTTTTTCCTTTCTTTCTTTCTTTCTTTTCTTCTTTCTTTCTTCTTCATTCTTTTATTTTTGTTTTGATGTCTTCTTTCGTTTCCTTAATCTTTTGTTTAAAACACCACCACCACCCCCACCACCACCACCACCACCACCACCAACAACAACAACAACAACAACAACCACTACAAAACAGTTTCATTAACTTTTTTATTCGCTGTTCACCCATTCAGCCCAGTCTTTCGATCAGTAAGTCAGTCAGTCAGTCACTTACAAAGCGCAGAACGGGATCGTTTCAATCTGCTCGAATTGCCTGGTGTACACAGTTAAAAAAAAAAGACCCGGAGATGAACGTGCACGGGAGGGGTTTTATGGTACCCCCGTGGAGTTGGGTGCAGCGCTTTATGGGGGGTAGGTGTGCACTTGGGTATGACTCACAGCACGAGCTCGTGTGGTGCAGTTCAGTTTATTTCGGAATCCCCTGTAACAATAAATAGATAAATAAATGAATGAATAAATGAACAACTAATTAACTAACTAACTAAATGAACAAACAAACAGACAAGCAAATAAACAAACAAACAAATGAATAAGTACATGAACAAGAGAATAAACGAATGAATGAATGAATGAATAAATGAATGAATGAATGAATGAATAATAAATAAATGAATAAATAAATGAATAAATGAATCTATAGATAAACAAATAAAAAAGTAAACAAATAAATGACTGACTGACTGACTGAATAAATGAATGAAAGAATGAATGAATAAATAAATAAACAAGTAAATAAATAAATAAATTAATAAACAAATAAATAAATGAATGAATGAATGAATGAATGAATGAATGAATAAATGAATGAATGAATAAACAAATAGATAATGAAATAACTAAACAAAATAAATAAAACTACAAATTATACAAATGATTAGAACAATCCTTTGACTGCGATTAAAAAAAATTTAAAAAAGGGTCACCACCCCCACCCCCACCCCCACCCCCACCTCACTGATACTGATATCTGTTTCTAGTCCCTCTTGGTTGGTCGTAGAGGCACAGATCTTGCTGTCAAGTCTGATGGCACAAGTTCAAATCTTTTCGCATGCTGCCTGCAGTGCACCCAGCTGTAATGGAGCGCCTGACCCTGTTCAGGGTTTAGGTTGGTCAAGCAGCGAGGGCCAGGAGATGGCACCACCCTCAGCATGCCGGCTCTGGGAGAGGTTGAGGTCTCTACCACATCACCACCCCACAATGGCAAGCTGAATAAAATGTGTAGTCTAGTGGTTAAAACATCCACGATGCAGCCAAATAAATACTCAACCAACCAGTTGACCGGCCAATTTACCAGCCAACCAAGCAAGCAAATAACTAGCCAACCAACCGACCGACCGACTAAAACGACTGAACGACCGACCAAGCAAACAAGCAAGCAAGCAAGCAAGCAAGCAACCAACCAACCAACCAACAAACCAACCAACCAACCAACCAACCAACCAACCAACCAACCAACCAACCAACCAACCAACCAACCAACCAACCAACCAACAAGCCAAACAAGCAAGCAAGCAAGCAACCAACCAACCTACCGGTATACCAACCTACCAACCAACCAAGCAACCAACCAAACTACAAACCACCTACCAACCAATCAGCCAACCAACAAAAATGAATGAACGAACAAACAAATAAACGAACGAACGAACAAACAAACGAACAAAGAAAGAAAGAAAGAAAGAAAGGAGAATACAAGAAAACAAAAAAGATCGAAAGAAAAAAGACAAGAAAGAAAAGAAAGAAAGAAGTGAAAGAACAGAACAAAAAGAAAAAAGAAAAAAAAAGAAATAAAATAAAAGAACGAAAAAAGAAAACAAGGAAAGAAAAGAAAGAAAGAAAGAAAGAAAGAAGGAAAGAAAGAAAGAAAGAAAGAAAGAAAGAACAAATAAACAAACGAACCTGTGTTCGAATTACAGACCTGGCATGAGCTTTTCTCTCCACTTTACTAAATCTTTAAGTGTTTTTCTTGATACTAGTCTTTCGGAAGACATGATATATCAAGGTACCGTTTAGCAGCACACACACACAACGCACGTTAAAGATCCCACAGCGACAACAGTATTGTCACTACTGGCCAAATTCTGCAGCAATATATACTTTTATGGGAATCAAAAATGCATGCGTACAGGACAAAAAGGAAAACCCGGGTGGCGCGGCATTGCGGCTATACACTATCACTAGGTCAGACCAGCCGAATTTCATACAATACATCTATTGTACGAGAGACCAAACAAACAAACAAAAAAACAAACAAAAACCACAAAAACCCCCCACACACTTCTATCTCTCGTTTCCGCCTTTATACGAATCAGTAGCACATGCTTAAAAATAAACGGGTGGCGCTGCATTAGGGCTAGGCCCTTTTTACGGGGAGTGCAGCCCGAAGTACTCATACGACATCTATTGTAATGAAAACAATGAAAAGAAAGAAATTTTGAATCCCCCTTCCCTTCCTTTGATCTTCCATCTCTCGCTCCCTCCGTTCTCTCTCTCTGTCTGTCTGTCTCTTTTTCTTTTTCTCTTTCACTCTTTCACTCTCTCTCTGTTTCTCTTTCTCTGTTTATCTCTCTCTTTCTTTCTCTTTCTCTCTCTTTTTTCTTTCTTTCTCTTTCTTTCTTTCTCTCTCTCTCTTTCTGTCTCTCTTTCTTTCTCCCTCTCTTTCTTTCTCTCTTTATTTCTTTTTCTCTCTGTTTTTCTCTCTCTTTCTTTCACTCTCTCTCTCTCCTTCTCTCTCTCTTTCTTTCTCTCAATCTCTTTCTCTCTCTTTCTCTCCCTCTCTCTCTTTCTCTCTTTCTTTCTCTCTCTTCCTCTCTCTTTTTTTGTCTTTCTTCTCTCTCTTTCTCTCTCTCTCTTTCTCTTTCTTTCTCCTTCTCTCTCTTTCTTTCTTTCTCTTTTTGTCTTTCTGTCTCTCTGTCTTTCTGTCTCTCTGTCTTTCTCTCTCTGTCTCCCCTTCTTCCTCTCTCTCTTTCTGTTTCTTTCTTTCTCTGTCTTTCTCATTCTCTCTCTCTCTCTCTCTCTCTCTCTCTCTCTCTCTCTCTCTCTCTCTCTCTTATCTCAGTGAAAACGGATGCAGTTATTAAAATCAACTTTTATGAGGGCGAGAAACAAGGAGGTACCAGGCATGAGTCATTCTTCATGTTCACGTAGGCCACTATAATACAATTTCACCATAAAAGATAATGAACTCATAAAGATCTTTGTGTGTGTGTGGGGTGGGGGTGGGGGTGGGGGTGTACGTCCACGCTTGCACATGCATCCGTTTTGCTCTCTTACAAGCCTGTTAGTATGCGTTTTACTTTCTCTGTGTGTGTGTGTGTGGGTGTCAGTCTGTGCATCTGTCTGTCTGTGTGTCCGTCTCTTTTACAATCATTCTTCTCCTTCAGGAGCCATCGCCACTCACGCAAACATTGGTCTCACCTGTACAAGCGTCACCGGGTGCAGTTTAGGCCGCTGCACTCTTTGACACCACCACCCCTCTCAAAGCCACTCTGTCTTGACTTTTGTGGAGAACTTCTTGAATATTTAGGCCACTGATGTTGGTTATGTTCTCGATGCATGAGATTGGGGGTCTGCTTTTCTTCCTTATTTTGCCACTGTTTTTTCCTCGAAAAATGGTTGCCATCAGGTCCGTGTTCTTGCTACATGACACATGGCCAGTGTATTTAAGTCTTCTCTTGTTGATGTCTGCTAGTAGTTTTCTGGTTGTAACAAGTTCTTCTAGAACACTTTCATTAGTTCTTCTATCTGTCCATTTGACACGTTGTAGTCTCCGATAAAACCATATCTCTGTTGACTCAATTCTTCTGCAATAAGTTTTTCTGAGAGTCCAGGTTTTCTAGTCATAAATCATCATTGGCTAGATCAAACACTATAAAAGTTTTAATATTCAGGCTTTTGAGAGAGAGAGAAAGAGAGAGAGAGAGAGAGAGAGAGAGAGAGAGAGAGAAGAAGACAGACAGACAGAGAGACAGACAGAAAGACAGACAGAGAGAGACAGAGACAGAGAGAGAGAGACAAAGAGAGAGAGACAGAGAGACAGAGAGAGAGGGGAAAGGGGAATTAGAACACCTGGTCATAACAAGAAAGCCGGAGGGAAGGAGAGCACCAGGTAGACCCAGGGAAAAATATTGGACGGGCTTGCAGAGTGGCTGAGGACAGAGAGGGTGGAAGATGTGCTTGCAACAACAAGGGATAGATGCACATGGAGGACCATGATCGCCAACGCCATGTGGCAGGGCACTTGATGATGATGATGAGGTGGTGTTGGTGCAGCTAACCGATACTAGGAGCTGGATGTTTTTCTGTCGATTTCTATACGAACATTGGAAATGGAAATGCCGTAGAATATACATTTCACTGCAGTCGAGGAACAATCGGAAATGAAAATATTGTAGAATGTATATTACACTGCAGTCATGGAACAATGGAAATGAAACTATTGTAGAATATACATTTTACGGCAGTCGTGGACACATGGAAATGGAAATATCGTAGAATTTAATTTTATTGCAATCATGTCATGGAACATTGGAAATGGAAACAGTGTAAAACATCGTAAAACATGGCTCACTGGAAATGGAAATATCGGAGAATCAATATTTCACTGCAGTCTTGGCACACTGGAAGTGAAAATATCGTAGAATATACATTTCATGCAGTCATGGATCATTGGAAATGGAAATACCACAGAACATACATTTCACTGCAGTCACGGAACACTGGAAATGGAAATACCGTAAAACATGGAACATTGGAAATGGAAAAATCGTAGAACATACATTTTACTGCAGCCATGAAACACTGGAAATGGAAATATCGTAGAATATACATTTCATTGCCGTCATGGAACAATGGAAATAGAAATAACGCAGAAGATGCATTTCGCTGCAGTATTATTCAAATTATTTCAGTGACAGAGTGATATAATGCTCAACATAAGAACCAAAATGCTAGGTAGGACCTCAACACCTCGCCAAAAGGGTGGGGTATATGTACAGGATTATGGCTTGACGTGATCATCTTGGATTTTCTCCATTATATGCCATGGCGTCTGTGTACGAGAGTATGTGGAGTTTATTCAGAATATTCACAATGGAGAGAGACTGTCTCTCCTCTCTCTCTTTTCTGTCTTTTCTTCTCTCTCTTCTTCTTCTTCTCTCTCTCCCTCTCTCCATGTCTCTGTCTGTCTGTCTGCTTCCGCCTCCCCCTCTCTCTCTCCTCTTTCTGTCTTTTCTTCTCTTTCTTCTTCTTCTACTTCTTCTTTTCTCTCTCCCCTCTCTCCATGTCTCTGTCTGTCTGTCTGTCTGCTCTGCTCTCTCTCTCTCTCTCTCTCTGTCCATGTATCTCTGTCTCTGTCTGCCTGTCTGTCTGTCTGTCTGTCTCTGTCTCTATCTCTATCTCTATCTCTGTTTTCTGTCTGTCTGTCTGTCTTCTCTCTCTCTCTCTCTCTCTCCTCTCCACTCTCTTTTCCTGGGTCTCTGTTTCTTTCTTTGTCGGTGAAAAACGAATTGAAAACGAAACCGGGTTGCAGTAATGGCATAAAATATGCTGCCTTTACGGTTGTTTCGAGGATGATACACATGCGCTATGAAACTATTTATTATGTCATAATAATAATAATAATAATAATAATAATAATAACAATATTTATATAGCGCAAAATCTCGATAAAAATCAAATCTAAGCGCATGTCATGATCTAAATGCAAAAATCCCCCTTGTGGGAATGCCAGGGGCTCTTTCAGTATAAATAGTATCCCACCTACTGGGAATTCTGTGCTTGAAAATTTCATCTTTTCTGTCACTGTCTTTGTTTCTGCCTTGTTCCTTTGTTTTTTTGCCATTTTTTCCTATCATTTTCTGCCTTACTGGCCCATCCACCTGTATGTTTTCGGTAAAGTCTTACGAACTTTCTGTTAGGATTGGTAATTGGGTACGTGTATTGAGTGCAGTTTTGGCTCTAGGGAAATGAGATATGCGGAATCAATTTTAGGTAATTCAGGCCCATTTTTAGACATGTTTTAGTCCTTAGTTATGTTTTAATTCCCCTTGTGATAAATTGGACAGAGTGGTCAACGCCAGGGGCATCTCCTAAGATTATGTGCTCAAATGCATTGAATAATAACCTTAATTTTTGTTTCCGTTTTTTTGTTTGTTTTTGGTCCTGTTGAAGTATTGTGTATGTTTTGAAACGGTTATAGCCCTGATATAGTTTATACGCAGTCGATTAGGTTTAAAGAAAATAATTTTTTAAAAAAGCAAAAAATGTTGTGTCTGTAAACAAGTTCATATCGTAATGCATAGATATTAGCGTTATATTCTAATCTGAGACTACACCTGTTCATTTTGTGTCCTTTGAAACTGAGAGAAGACTGCAAGAGAAAAACTCCATTGAAAACATGAAGGGAACACTATTCCTTCTACTTCGAAAATTGAAGTGTTTTTCAAGGGTCGGTTTGTTTGTTCGTTTACGAATTTTATGAGGGTGTGTTTTTTTCTTTTACCTCTTTCAATCCCTCCCTCCCTCCCTCCCTCCTTCCTTCCACTTCTCCCCTCCCTCTGTCTCTCATCCCCTGCTTCTCACTATTTATGGAATCATATTAGCAGTTTAAAGAAAATCTGTGAAAGGAATCACTACCCTGAAGTAACAGCCCGCAAAAAGCAAGGACGACTTGTCAAAACGTATAGAATTTCTTTTAAAAGGCAGTCAGCGTGTCACTATGAATTATTTACTTCGTGCTTTCTCTCTGTCTATCTGTCTGTCTGTCTCTGTCTGTCTCTGTCTGTCTCTGTTTCTCTCTCTTTCTCTGTCTCTGTCTCTCTGTTTCTCTCTTTATTTCTCTCTCTCTCTGTGTCTGTATCTCTCTCTCTTTCTGTTTCTCTCTCTCTCTCTCTCTCTTCTCTCAGTCTCTTTCTATCTCTCTCTAGCTCTCTCTCTCTCTCTCTAGCTCTCTCTCTTTCTCTATATCTCTCTCAGAGAGAGATGTTTATGATGTGTTCACACAAATTCTAGTGATGTGTGTTTGTTAAATCTATTTATTTTGTTCCTATTGGATATTGAAGTTTGACTGTGAGTCCTACATTGTAATCATTTCAAAATATTTAAAGTATGCATTATCCAAAAACGATTGTGTATTACATGCTGTGTTTGTATAATGCTTATAATGTGTTCACACCCCTTCAAATGGGGCTTTGACTTTACTGAATAAATTTCTGATTCTGATTCTGTCTCTCTCTTTTTTCTCTCCGTCTCTCTTGTATGTGTCTGTCTCGCTCTCTCTGTGTTTCTCTCTTTCTTTCTCTCTCTCTCTCTCTTTTGCTCTCTCTGTGTCTCTTTCTTTTCTCTCCCCCTCTCTCTTTCCCTATCTTTTTTTCTCCCCTTTCTCTTTCCCCCTTTCTTTCTTGTTTCTTTCTCTCTATTTATTTCCTATTCTTATTGTGTGTGTGTGTGTGTGTGTGTGTGTGTGTGTGTGTGTGTGTGTGTGTGTGTGTGTGTGTGTGTGTGTGTGTGTGTGTGTGTGTGTTAAAACACTATTGTGAACAGACATTAAATAAAGATTCCATTTCTTATTTCTATCTTCTCTCTCTTCTCTCTCTCTCTCTCTCTTCTCGTCTCTCCTGTCTCTCTGTCCTTTCTATCTGTCTGTCTGTCTGTCTGTCTGTTCTCTCTCTCTCTCTCTCTCTCTCTCTCTCTCTCTCTCTCTCTCATTTTTCCTCTTTTCGACCAGCAAAGAATAGGAAACGAAATATAGCGCTTACTAAAATTATTACACTAACCGATTGGGGAAAAAGAAATGCGGGGAGGTGGGGAGCGGGGAAATACAGTAAGTTATCAAGCAATACACAGGCAAGTCCGAATAACTGCAGAATGAAAACGTTCAACAGGACTGGAGTTTAGCATGCTGAGCTATTGTGCCGTGACTGCAGGTGCTCTTTTACCCGTCTCACCTCTCTTTCTGTGATGTATTAAAGAACTAGGTGCTCATCATCATCAGGTGCCCTGCCGCATGGCGTTGGCGATCATGGATTTCCATCTGCCTCTATCTCTCGTTGCCCCTAGCATCTCCCCCACCCTCCTCGTCCCCAGCCACTCTGCAAGTCCGTCCAGCATTTTCTCCTGGGTCTACCGGTGCTCTCTTTCCCTCCAGCTTTCCCGTTGTGACCAGGTGCTCCAAATCCCCTTCCTCATAAAATGGCCTATAAATGTTGCCTGTCTTTTTTTCCTAATTTTCCTTATGAGTGATCTACTTGTGTCTGCCTCCATCAAGACTGTCTCGTTTGTTTTCTTTGCTGTCCATGGAACTCTCAACATTCGTCTTAGAAACCACATCTCGGCTGCCTCAATCTTGTTCTGGCTTTGTTTGTTGACTGTCCACGCCTCGCATCCTACAACAGTATTGGTTTCTATATAACATTCAAGAACTCTCTTCCTGATGTTAATTGACAGGCATTTGTTGGTAAGAATGCTTTCATCTTCTTGAATGCTGTTTTGGCTCGGCCGATTCTGCCGGCTATTTCTAATGTTCATCTGCCGTCTGATGGAATGACCGTTCCCAGGTATTTGAATTTATCAACCTGTGTCAAAGTTGTGCCATTTGCTGTTATTTTGCATGACGGATTTTATGTTTTTTTTTACTGATCACCAATACTTCAGTCTTCCTGCTGTTTAGTTCCAGCCCCTTACCTTTACTATGTGCTATGTTATCAATTTATTGATTTCTCTCTCTCTCTCTCTCTCTCCTTTTCTCTCTCTCTCTCTCTCTCTCTCTCTCTCACTACTTCATAGTTCTAGTCAGATATTAAATCAGCAACGACAAGTTTGAAAAAACAAAGGTTCCCAGTAAATAATTCATGCAGTTGGCAAAAAAAAAAAATCATTGTCAATTTCAGTGTCACTGTCAGCCTTGCGAGCATGATAGCGTGGCATGTTGAGAGTCGGATTTACATCCTAGTGGTTGTGGGTTCAAATCTAGTGTAAGGTGTATTAAAATTAGCTTTCTTACTGCTCATCCTAACATAAGTGTTGTTCTGGTGGTGTTAGTGTAGAACCAGATTAGTTACTTTGCGTCTTTTCACCGGAATGGTTAATTGTGGACCATACCACCTAAAAGGTGCTGACTATAAAACTGAATCATATCAAAACCGATTCAGCTCTCGATCCCGTCTGTCTTTCTCTGTCTTTCTCTGTCTTTGTCTGTCTCTCTCTTTGACTCTCTCTCTCTATATACAACAATATATATATACACACAC
>CM060313.1:19995459-20020459 GCA_030674185.1 Monoplex corrugatus | reverse complement strand
TATGATCTATCTCTTTTTTGTTGTTATGATCTATCTCTTTTTTGTTTGTTATGATCTATCTCTTTTTTGTTGTTATGATCTATCTCTTTTTTGTTTGTTATGATCTATCTCTTTTTTGTTTGTTATGATCTATCTCTTTTTTGTTTGTTATGATCTATCTCTTTTTTGTTTGTTATGATCTATCTCTTTTTGTTGTTATGTTCTATCTCTTTTTTGTTTGTTATGATCTATCTCTTTTTTGTTTGTTATGATCTATCTCTTTTTGTTGTTATGATCTATCTCTTTTTTGTTTGTTATGATCTATCTCTTTTTTGTTGTTATGATCTATCTCTTTTTTGTTGTTATGATCTATCTCTTTTTTGTTTGTTATGATCTATCTCTTTTTGTTGTTATGATCTATCTCTTTTTTTATTTATTTGGTTTATGATCTATCTCTTTTTGTTTGTTATGATCTATCTCTTTTTTGTTTGTTATGATCTATCTCTTTTTGTTTGTTATGATCTATCTCTTTTTGTTTGTTATGATCTATCTCTTTTTTGTTTGTTATGATCTATCTCTTTTTTGTTTGTTATGATCTATCTCTTTTTTGTTTGTTATGATCTATCTCTTTTTGTGTTGTTTATGATCTATCTCTTTTTTGTTTGTTATGATCTATCTCTTTTTTTGTTGTTATGATCTATCTCTTTTTTGTTTGTTATGATCTATCTCTTTTTTGTTGTTATGATCTATCTCTTTTTGTTGTTATGATCTATCTCTTTTTTGTTTGTTATGATCTATCTCTTTTTGTTGTTATGATCTATCTCTTTTTTGTTGTTATGATCTATCTCTTTTTGTTGTTATGATCTATCTCTTTTTTGTTGTTATGATCTATCCTCTTTTTGTTTGTTATGATCTATCTCTTTTTTGTTTGTTATGATCTATCTCTTTTTTGTTTGTTATGATCTATCTCTTTTGTTGTTATGATCTATCTCTTTTTTTTGTTATGACTATCTCTTTTGTTGTTATGATCTATCTCTTTTGTTGTTATATCTATCTCTTTTTTGTTTGTTATGATCTATTGCTGTATAAAAGTGCATCGAGTATATATTTTTTTTATCATACATGCTTGTGCTATTATAAATGGAATCATCATCGTCCGTCGCGTCATCGTCATCATCGTCGTTGTCGTCATCGTCGTCGTCGTCGTATCATCATCATCACCACCCCCACCACCATCACCACCACCACCACCAACACCACCATCACCACCACTATACCATCATCATCATCATCGTCGTCCTCATATCTTATCACATCCTTATTATCCTCCTCATTATTATATTAGTAGAAGTACTACTACTACTACTACTACTACTGTTATTATTATCATCATCCTCATCCTCATCATCCTCTTCCCAATTATTATTATCATCATCATCATTATTATTATCAATATTGTTATTTTAAAAATCTGACCTGGTATGATCGGCCTTTATGTCTTTGTTCATTCGGCTGTTGATTTATTTATATGCTGGTTCCAAATGAGACAAAAGCAAAAAAATATTATTTTATTAAGATTTTGTAACTTGTAGTTTTTTTTTTTTTTTTTTCATTCTTCTATCAATATTTTTATTTCATTTATTTTTTCGCTGTTTGGAGAACGTGCGCTTTTGGCGAAGAATTGTGACCTTCAAATGTTGTTTAGTTTGGAGCGTGGAGGAGAAAAGAAGCTTAAGAAAAAGAATCCGTGCCACACGCATGATTACGTGCCCATTTGTGTGTTGTTGTTTAAGAAAACACGCTACAACCAAAAGAAAACAGTCGGGAACTAGCAGTTGACGTCAACACAACAGGGGAGACTACTTGCTGGATATGACAGAACGTGGAAAGAGTCAGGGGTCAAGATTTGTGTGAAAAGATGCTTTTGTGGAGAGTGTCGGGTTTTCTGATGTTTCAAGAGTGGCGCTAAGCGTGTACGTTTTGTACATGGCATCATAGGTTAATACATTCAGTCTTGACCCTTCAAGGTTGTAGAATTTGTTGAAGTGACGTGTCATGCGTCACGCTTGAGCTGTATAGTCATATGACCAAAAAATTATTGTTGATGTTGAATTTCTGATGCCGCTTCTTCTACATCTCTTCATTTTCAATGTTTCCACGCCGCTAATTTCTGCTTTCCAATATGCTTCTCCTAACCCACCGAAACTGAAATCATCATGAGAGCGACGCATAAAGGGTCACTGGGACAAACTGTTTTGATCACAATGCTACGATGATGACAATAGGGATGTTAATGATGCCACATGACATCCACTACCGACACGAAGGTGCTCAAATGTAGCCCCCCTACTTACCTCGTTTTTTGCTTCTTTTCGTTTGGACTGATTGCGTTTTATACGACATTTTATGAGACAAGAGAAATTTGAGCACGTAGTCACAGCAGGAAAGCTGGAGGGGAAAAAAGAGCTCCTGGTAGACCCAGGGAGAAAATATTGGACGGATTTGTACAGTGGATGAAGACAGAGAGGATTGGAAATGTACTTGCAGCAAAAAAAAAAAAAAAAAAAAAAAATCGTAGGATGACCATGATCGCCAATGCCATGCGGCAGGATGATGATCGCGAAGACGACGATGATGAGTGATCTCGCTGTGGAGTTCCATTTTAGACTGAGACTGAGTGAGTGGCCGTACTCTACGCTTCTTTTCATAGTTTGTCCTGAGATCACCCAGGTCAGAAAGATACAGAGACCTGCAGTGTTGATCAAAAAAACTTTGAGCAACATCCTGAAAGGGGCATCCGTAAAGCGGCTGGAGACTCGACCAAGAAGTAAAAGCGTCAGTTTGGAAGGGAAAACAACCAAAGTCAAGGTCAAACGAATCGCTCCCACCTTCCCCTAAAATACACAAAAAGGCCTGAAATAAGCACTTTTCAGTGTAAGTTTGTGATCAGCACTTTATTGGGAAATTCTTAAAATGTATGTGACATTCTACAATTATTGTCTTTGAAGCACCTCTCAGTTTTCAAATCCTTTTCTGAAGCTCTTTCAAGATCACAGTGACTTTGACGGGTTCAAAATCTGGATTTTCTGTAATACGTTTTTGTATGAAATAGAAGATTGCTACAATGGCTTGACTATCTTGTTTGTCTTTATTTACTTGCAGCGTGAGCTGACACCCAGCATTTAGTCATTTGTTCATTTGCATATTTTAAAAAAATCTTTACAGGACACTTGTTAGTGGGTAATAAGAAATGTCAGAAATATTTCATTAAAATTTTTTGAATTGTTTTCAAGTGTTGTAGTTTTTACTTTTTACTCTTTCTTTCTTCTTGCTCTTTTTTTTTTTTTAAAGTCAAGGTATGCTGGTATGCTGGTTTTTAATTCTTGCTTCACTATATCCATGACTGTATATAAATAATAATGATAATAATTACAATACTTATATAGCCCAAAATCTTGATAAAATCAAATCTAAGCGCTGAAACAGACACACAAACACGCACGCACGCACACACACACACACACACACACACACACACAAACACACACACACACACACACACACACACACACACACACACACACACACACACACACGCACACGGCTATAAATGGGGAGAAAGAATAAAAGCAATGGAAAATTATAGAGAGCATATTATATACAATTATATATTACAATGTGATTCCCCTCCGAGTGGAGACAGGCTGCAGAGGGGGTTGAGTGAGGTCAGGATTTTATGCAGAGGAGAAAAGGTGAGTTTTGAGAGCGGACTTGAAGGAGACAAAAGTAGGTTGCTGACGGACTGAGAGAGGAAGTTTGTTCCAGGAGAGTGGACCAGAAATAGAGAAGGTCGTGGAACACAGGTATTGAGCTTAGTCTGTGTTTAATTAAAAAAACATTTGAACAAACAGTCCTTGTCATGAACACAGTTGTACATTTTTTCCTTTCTGTTTGCACAAGAACATACACGCCACCAACAAAAGAAACTATTCTGAAACCAGCGGCTGACGTCAACTGACGTCAATGACAGCGGGTAGTCTACCCGAGGGATGTGACGAGTTGTTAACTTCTGGTAGTCTACCAGAGGAATGTGAAGATGTATTAACTTCTGGTAGTCTACCAGGATGTGAAGATGTGTTAACTTCTGGTAGTCTACCAGAGGGTTGTGACGATTTGTTAACTTCTGGTAGTCTACCAGACGGATGTGACGATTTGTTAACACTTTCCTTCACCCCTTCTGTCCCACAGCTTCGAGCAATATCCACCAGCTTTCTGTATGTAACTGGTGGATAGGGTGAGGAAGTAAAACAGGGCCAGAAGCTGGTGGATAGGATGAGGGAGTGAAGTGTTAGGAAGCTGGTGGATAGGGTGAGGGAGTGAAAGGAGTTAGGAAGCTGGTGGACAGGGTGAGGGAATGAAATAATTAGGAAGCTGGTGGATAGGGTGAGGGAGTGAAATAGGAAGCTGGTGGATAGGGTGAGGGAGTGAAATAGGAAGGTGGTGGATAGGGTGAGGGACTGAAATAGGAAGGTGGTGGATAGGGTGAGGGACTGAAATAGGAAGGTGGTGGAATAGGGTGAGGGACTGAAATAGGAAGGTGGTGGATAGGGTGAGGGACTGAAATAGGAAGCTGGTGAATAGGTTGAGGGAGTGAAAGGGTTAAAAATTGTAAACAGATCGAGGGAATGAATGGGTTAGGCAGCTGGTGGATAGGGTGAGGGAGTGAAAAGGCTACGAAGCTTGTGGATAAGGTGAGTGAAAGGGTTAGGAAGCTGGTGGACAGGGTGAGGGAGTGAAACAGGAAGCTGGTGGACAGGGTGAGGGAGTGAAAGAGTCAGAAAGCTGGTGGACATGGTGAGGGAATGAAACAGGACGCTGGTGGATAGGGTGAAACAATGAGAGGATTAAGAAACTGGTGGACATGAGGGTATGAAATAGTAAAGCTGGTAGATAGGGTGATGGAGTGAGTTAAGAAGCTGGTGGTTAGGGTGATGGAGTGAGTTAAGAAGCTGGTGGTTAGGGTGATGGAGTGAGTTAAGAAGCTGGTGGATAGGGTGATGGAGTGAGTTAAGAAGCTGGTGGTTAGGGTGATGGAGTGAGTTAAGAAGCTGGTGGATAGGGTGATGGAGTGAGTTAAGAAGCTGGTGGATAGGGTGATGGAGTGAGTTAAGAAGCTGGTGGTTAGGGTGATGGAGTGAGTTAAGAAGCTGGTGGATAGGGTGATGGAGTGAGTTAAGAAGCTGGTGGTAGGGTGATGGAGTGAGTTAAGAAGCTGGTGGTTAGGGTGATGGAGTGAGTTAAGAAGCTGGTGGTTAGGGTGATGGAGTGAGTTAAGAAGCTGGTGGTTAGGGTGATGGAGTGAGTAAAGAAGCTGGTGGTTAGGGTGATGGAGTGAGTTAAAGAAGCTGGTGGATAGGGTGATGGAGTGAGTTAAGAAGCTGTGGTTAGGGTGATGGAGTGAGTAAGAAGCTGGTGGTTAGGGTGATGGAGTGAGTAAAGAAGCTGGTGGTTAGGGTGATGGAGTGAGTTAAGAAGCTGGTGGTTAGGGTGATGGAGTGAGTTAAGAAGCTGGTGGTTAGGGTGATGGGTGAGTTAAGAAGCTGGTGGATAGGGTGATGGAGTGAGTTAAGAAGCTGGTGGTTAGGATGATGAGTGAGGTGATGAAGTGAGTTAAGAAGCTGGTGGTTAGGGTGAAGAGTGAAAAAGTTAGGAAGCTGGTGGATAGGGTGATGGAGTGAGTTAAGAAGCTGGTGGTTAGGATGATGGAGTGAGGTGATGGAGTGAGTTAGGAAGCTGATGGATAGGGTGAAGAGTGAAAAAGTTAGGAAGCTGGTGGATAGGGTGAGGAGTGAAAAGGGTTAGGAAGCTGGTGGGTAGAGTGAGGAGTGAAAGGGTTAGGAAGCTGGTGGATAGGGTGAGGGTATAGGGTGAGGAGTGAAAAAGTTAGTAAGCTGGTGGATAGGGTGAGGGAGTGAAAGGGTTAGGAAGCTGGTGGTTAGGGTGAGGAGTGAAAGTGTTAGGAAGCTGGTGGATAGGGTGAGGAGTGATTAAGGCTTGTTAGGAAGACTGGTGGTTAGGGTGAGGAGTGAAAGTTAGAAGCTGGTGGATAGGGTGAGGGAGTGAAAGGGTTAGGAAGCATGGTGGTTAGGGTGAGGAGTGAAAGTGTTAGGAAGCTGGTGGATAGGTGATGGGGGAGTAAAGAAGCTGGTGATAGGGAGGAGTGAGTGGTGTGAAGGGTGAGGAGTGAGTTAGGAAGCTGGTGGATAGGGTGAGGAGTGAAGTTAGAAGCGGTGATAGGGTGAGGAGTGAGTTAGAAGCTGGTGATAGAATGAGGAGTGACAGAAACAGTAAGCTGGTGGTATAGAGTGAGGAGTGAAAGAAACAGAAGCTTTTGGATAGAGTGAGGGAGTGAAAGAGTTAGGTTGGTGAATGTAGGGCGAGGAAGAATGGGGTTAACATACATACAAAAAGATTGGTGTCAAACGTGAAAAAGCTTTCTGGTGATAGATATTTGATGTTTCAAACAGCGCTCAGTGTGTGATGGTGTCAACCAAAGACATCTGTTTCTTGCTGTCCCATCTTGTCACCAACTCTCTGCCACTAGGACGCGGGAAGAGAATGAATGCCTCAACAACTTCGCTCTCCAACGACACTCTATACCACCGACAACCGAGATCACCACCACAGCAGGGCAGAAAGAGCTACGGAAACTGGACATTTGCCTCAGTGCTAAACCGATGAGGGAAGGGATAGACGGTGGATGAGGTTCAGGAGTTCCATTTCCGATTGAGTATGAATTACAGAGCCGTATTCTAGGCTTTCTTTTCATAATATATTCTTGATAATGTTATACGGTTGGGAGTCGTGGACAGTCAACAAGCAAAGCCAGACCAAGATTGAAGCAGCGGAGATGAGGTTTCTAAGAAGAATGTTAGATAGTTCCATAATCCTGAGGTCGTTGGGGAGTGATGTGGCAGAGACCTCAACTTTTCCTGGGGCCTGCACCACGAGGGCGGCGCCCACCCCCTCTCCAGGTCTCAGCAGGATGCTGAAGCCTACTGCCCTATATACAGCGATATTTGTAACGAGCCTAACGCCGTAGGCTTGCCACGCTTTTTTTGTTGTTGGTTACCTTCCGAAGAAAGAACTGGCCTTGGAGATGTGCAGCGTCACCTTGGCATCAAAGGAAAGGTAAAAACACAGCATGGGGGTCGGGGGTCGGGGGGGGGGGGGGGTCGAAGGAATGCAGACATTTCCCTCGCAATGCTGGCTGGTACAAAGAGAAGTAGGGGTCTCTATCACCTCACTCCCCTACAAGCTCGGAGCTACAGCACAATCTTTACCGGCAAAATCTCTTTCGGGAAGAATGCCGCTGGGTTCCATACAGACTCCTTGCAGTGTCTGCATTAATTATATACTTCTTTTTCTTGTCACTTGTGGTAACGTGTTATCAGTCGAACAAAGAGTAAAACGGCGATGATTTCTGACGTGAACATGAAAACTAGCAGTAGAATGGAACGACTTTAGACAGGTGCATAAAACGAGTTGTGTGATGAAGGTTGGCTTTTCTGATGGTAATCGGATGTTTGAAGTGTCAAGTCGAGCTGTGTTATTTCAGCTCTCTTTACGTGAGTATATATTAGTTCCGGCACCCCGGCCAGTTAATGATCATGAAGACCATTACATCTCTATGTGTGTGTGTGTGTGTGTGTGTTTTAACTCTTAATCTTTTTATCAAGACTGTTCAGAAATTCAGTGATCATTCCATTCCCGTTTGTATGTGTGGGCACGGAGAGAGCGAGAACGAAAGAGCGAGGGAGAGAGAGAGAGAGAGAGAGAGAGAGAGAAGAGAGAGAGAGAGAGAGAGAGGCAGACAGACAGACAGACAGAAGAAAAATAGATGGATAGATAGATAGATAGATAAATAGATAGATAGGTAGGTAGATAGATAGATAGATAGACAGATAAATAGATAAATAGATAATAGATAGATAGATAGAGAGAGAGAGACAGACAGACAGAGAGACAGACAGACAGACAGAGAGACAGAGAGACAGAGAAAGACAGAAAGATAGATAGGTAGATAGATAGATAGATAGTATAGATAGAGAGAGAGAGAGAGACAGACAGACAGACAGAAAAATAGATGGATGGATAGATAGATAGATAGATAGATAGATAGATAGATAGGCAGATAAATAAATAAATAGATAAGTAGATAGATAGATAGATAGAGAGAGAGAGAGAGAGAGAGACAGACAGACAGACAGACAGACAGACAGAGAGAGAGACAGACAGACAGAGAGACAGACAGAAAGATAGATAGATAGATAGGTAGATAGGTAGATAGGCAGATAGGCAGATAGATAGATAGAGAGAGAGAGAGACAGGCAGATAGAGAGAGAGAGAGAGAGAGAGAGAGAGACAGACAGACAGACAGACAGACAGAAAGATAGATGGATAGACATACAGAAAGATAGATAGATGGATGGAGAGATAGATAGATAGATAGATAGGTAGGTAGGTAGGTAGATAGGTAGGTAGATAGATAGATAGATAGATAGAGAGACAGACAGACAGATAGAGAGAGACAGACAGACAGACAGAGACAGACATACATACAGAGACAGAGACAGACAGACGTATAGATAGACAGACAGAGAGACAGACAAAGTGAGACACACAGAGAGAGAGAGAGAGAGAGAGAGAGAGAGAGAGAGATGAGTGAGAGAGAGAGAGAGAGAAACGGAGACAGACAAACAGACAGATAGACAGACAGACAGACAGACAAAGTGAGAGAGAAAAGAGAGAGAGAGACAGAGAGAGAGAGAGAGACAGAGACATAGAGAGAAACGGAGACAGACAAACAGACAGATAGACAGACAGACAGACAGACAGATAGACAGACAGACAGACAGACAGACAGACAGACACAGATAGGCACAGGATACACAGAGACAGACAAACAGAGAAAGAGAGATAGAAGGATAATTTCGAAATGTTGGCCGCTTTGTTTGTTGTTTCCTTGAAAGCTGAGACAAACAAACAAACAAACAAACAACAAACAAACAAAGACGACCAACCAATCAGTCAACCAGCCAAGCAGCCAACCAACCAACCAACAAAGAAAGAAGAAAAACAACAACAAACAAAGAAACAAAGACAGAAGAAGAAGAAGAACAAAAGAAACAAAGACAGAAAGAAAGAAAGAAAGAAACAAACAAAAACAAACAAGACAGATAGAAAGACGGAAAGAAAGAAAAACAAACAAACAAAGAAACAAAAACAAAAAGAAAGATGGAAAGAAACAAAGAAACAAAGAAAGAAACAAAGAAAGAAAACAAATACAGACAGACAGAGAAAGAATTATAATTATATTAATTACAATATTTATATAGCGCAAAATCTTGATAAAATCAAATCTAAGCCTGAAACAGACACACACACACGCACGCACACACACGCACGCACGCACGCACACGCACGCACCACGCACCACACGCACGCACACACACACACACACACACACACGCGCGCGCGCGCAACACACACACACACACACACCCACACGGCTATAAATGGGGAGAAAGAATAAAAGCAATGGAAAATTATAGAGAGCATAGTTATATACAATTATATATTACAATGTGATTCCCCTCCGAGGACAGGCTGCAGAGGGGATTGAGTGAGGTCAGAATTTTATGCAGAGGAGAAAAGGTGAGTTTTGAGAGCGGACTTGAAGGAGACAAAAGTAGGTTGCTGACGGATGAGAGAGGAAGTTTGTTCCAGGAGAGGGACCAGAAACAGAGAAGGCTCGTGGACCATAGTATTGAGCTTAGTGCGTGGAAAGCGAAAAGTCAGAGGATCGGAGGCAGAGCGGAGGGTACGTGAGGGAAATAGATCTCAAGTAGGCTTGACAGGTAATCGGGGGCTGCGTTATTGAGGCTTTTGTAGCACATGGTGTCTAGTTTGTACTGTATGCGTTTGATACAGGGAGCCAGTGAAGGTGTGCCAGGAGTGGAGATATGTGGTCAGCTTTTTTCTTTTTGAGTACAAGGCGTGCAGCATTGTTTTGAATGCGCGTAGGATGTGAATGGTGGAGGCAGGAAGACCGGACAGGAGTGAATTGCAATAGTCAATGCGAGACATTATGAAGGAGAGAACGAGTTTTGCAGTTGTTTCGACACAGAGATACTTCCTGATCAGGCTTATACGATGGAGGTGATAGTAGCAAGATCTGGCAGTTTGAGAAACAAAGTTGTTCATGGAGAGGGTAGAGTCAATGCAGACACCAAGGTTTTTAGCTGAATCAGAAATTGGGACTGATGTGTTACATAATGGGAGAGAAAGAGGAGGCAGCTGAGAAAGTTTCTGACGGGTGCCATGAGGATAGCTTCTGTCTTGTCATCATTTAGCTGAAGTTTGTTGTATGTCATCCAATTTTTAATGTCCGAGTAACACTCAGTGGTGCGAGTCAGGAGGCGCTGTATATTGTCAGGTGAGTCACTGTCTTGAAGTTGGGTGTCATCAGCATAGAAGTGATGTTTTATAGAGTGGGAGTTGATGATGGTGGACAGGGGGGAGGTGTAAAGAGTGAAAAGAATAAGGCAAGGACAGATCCTTGTGGAACACCACAGGTCAGGTATGCAGGTTGAGAGTAAGTGCCATTGATGAGAACAGTTTGTTTTCTGTTTGATAGATATGAAGTGAACCAGGAGAGAGCAATGCCAGAGATGCCAAAAGTATGATGAAGTCTAGAAAGGAGAATACCATGATAATGGTATCAAAGGCTGCAGACAGATCAAGGAGTGTGAGGAGAGAGACTTTGCCAGTATCAGTTGCAAGGAGGAGATTGTTGAGAATGTGTAGCAAGGCAGTTTCAGTGCTATGGCACTGGCGGTAGGCTGACTGGAAAGGATTGAGGAGATTGTTGGCAGACAGGTGAGAGTTCAGTTGGTTGAGGACAATTTTTTCAGGAGTTTTGACAAGAAAGAGAGATTAGAGATAGGCCGGTAATTTTTCAGTTCATTTTTGTGAGGATGAGTACAATAGCAGACTTGAAAGAATCTGGGACAGTTCCAGTTTGGAGAGAAGTGTTGATGATGTCAGTGATGAATGGGAGGAGCGTAGGGAGACAGTCAGAGTAGAGAGAACCTGGAAGAGGATCCAGTTCGCAGGTTTTGAACGACATGGATCTGATTGTGTTGAGAATTTCTTCTTGTGAGACTGGGGTAAAAGTAGTAAGAGGTGTGCCAGAGAAGGAAGGGTCAGGTGGGCATGGTTGACAGGGTGTCCTGTCAAGCCTGTCACGAAGAGTTTGTATTTTGGTGGTGAAATACTTGGAGAATACAGATGGGAGTTCTTCATTTGTGTGTTTTGTTGGGAGAGATAAATCTTTTCGTGTGCCAAGGAGATGATTCATGGTTGTAAAGAGTTCTTTTGAAGAAGAGGCATTCAGGATTTTGGTTTGGAAATAGCTTGTTTTTGCAGATGCAATGAGGGTGGATACTTTTGTTTTAGAGGCTTGGAAAAGTTGGCTATGTACAGTGAGTTTGGATTTGCGCCAGCGGCGCTCTGCTCTGCGGCGGGCACGTTTTGCACATGCAATCTCATGAGTGAGCAGGGGGTAGGGGGGTGGTCAGGTAAAAGACGGGTTGTGGCTGGAGCATGAGTGTCCAGAAGATGGTGGAGAGTAGTATAGAATTCATCGGCAAGGTTATGTGACTTTTCAGAAAGGAGACGGAAGGCATCAGATGAAAAAGAAAGAAAGAACAAACAAAAACACGCAAGAAAGCAAACAAACAAAATACAAACAAAAGAAAACAAGCAAAGAAGGAAACAAAACAAACAACAACAAAACAAACAAAAAACAAAAAAACATAAATACATACTCCAAATGAAAAACGATATTTTGTTTGAATATGGCTTGACAGAGCTTTTGGAAAAAAACAACTTCATAATCGTAGGAAGGACTATCATTATGTCTTCGTATCCTGTTCACGCTTTCATTCACTTGACTGACATATGAAAGGCCATGAGCTGTCATATAAGACACTCTTTCATGTTCTCCAGTTACATCTGTTTAACCACACATTTGCACATCGCCAGTGTCACGTCAAATGCAGACGAATATGATTTGTCAATCCAAGGCAAGATAGAAAATAAAATGGAAAAAAATATTCGGATTTTTGTTACGTTGTTCCGCAGTGTGTTCTTAAGTGTGTAGCTAGACATTCATGGCGGAAGTTTTTACAGCTCTTATAATTATGTGGATATGCACTGATTTTATTTATACATTATTGTTGTTATCTATTATTTATTTTAATCATCTGTCTTTTCATTGAGTATTTATTTGTTTATTTTTCATCATTCTTTCATCTCATTCACTCATCCTTCATCATCATCATCATTCATCATCTCATTCATCATCATCATCATATCATTATTGTATGATGATTGCCTTCTTATTATTATTTTATTTTATTTTTTTATTATTTATTATTTTATTTATTATTATTCATTTTATTTCTTTTTTTCTTTTCACTTCTTTCTTCCTTCTTCTTTCTTCTTCCTTCTTTCTTTCTTCTTCTTTCTTCTTCTTCTTTCTTCTTTCTTCTCTCTTCCTTCTTTCTTCTTCTTCTTTCTTCTTCCTTCTTTCTTCTTTCTTCTTCCTTCTTTCTTCTTTCTTTCTTCCTTCTTTCTTCTTCTTCTTTCTTCTTCTTCTTTCTTCTTTCTTCTTTCTTCTTCTTCTTTCTTTCTTCTTCTTCTTCTTTCTTCTTTCTTCTTTCTTCGCATTCTTCTCCTTGCATTCTTCTTCTTCTTCTTTGCATTCTTCTTCTTCGCATTCTGTCTTCGCATTCTTCGTTCTTCATTTGAACCAGGGACCTTTAGATCTTCAGTCTACCAGGGTTCCGGCACTGAACATAATCCGGCGGTTGACACATTCAGGACCTGGCCAGCTCATGGGTTTATGTGCAGACTTAAGGCTTGTGCCACGAGCACCATACACGAGGCACCTTGTGACGTTAGTGCATATGGAATTCGTTCCGAGCGCGGAGACGTCATCTTGAGAAACTGAAAAAACTTCTTCATCTTCTTTTTTTCTTCTTTTTTAAGTCGAGCACAGAGAATGCAAACTGTCAGTCGAGCTGACGACACTCCACCATGTTGTTGCTCAGTCTGCATCTTTGGTAAGCGTGCATGCATGCTGGGCAAGACACTGACATGTTTAGAGGATATCTAACGTGCACAGGACTTCTTTGATAAGTCTGCATGTGCCTATAAGCACGTAGGACAGGGTGTGGGTGGGTGGAGTAGGGTAGGGGGGATTTGAGTGAAAGTAAAGCTGTAGACAGGTCTCTGCAGGCGTATACGCACGAAAGGCAGGGGAGGGGGATATGAGTGGAAGTTAGGCTGTAGGGGGTCTGCACACCTGTTGACATAACAGGGAGATCGAAACTAAACAAAACCCCAAACTAAACAAAACCCAAACTAAACAAAACAAATCTTCCCCGTTGACCAACCAGGCGGATGTGAGTAGGGTGGATACAACTCAGAACCTTTTGATTATAGGTCTGGTGTTTACCTAGGTGAACGATCTGTCCATATAGATCTACATGTGCTGGTGCAAACTGTTCGCTGACACATTGTGTTGCTGCGAACAAGTACAGATAGACAGATACAAGATAGTTCGTGCGTGCGAGCACGCAAACACAAGAACTCACACACAGCGCACACTCACACAGACACACGCACGCACGCACACGTACATGTATACACACACATGCGCGTACACACAAACACACACACACACACACACACGCACGCACCACACACACACACACACACACACACACACACACACGCACACACACACACACACATTGTTTAAAATCACTTAAGTGAATAGACATTAAAGCAATGACCACCACCACTGCCACACACAAACGCTTATACACGCACGCACACACACGTACAAACACACAGCGTGCACACACACACACGTGCGCGCGCATACACACACACACACACACACACAACACACACACACACCACACACACACTTAGGCTGATTTTCTCTCTGTGTCTACCTGCCTGTCTGTCGGTCTGTCTATATCTCTTTCCCTCTTTCTGTCTCAGTTTCTGTCTCTCTCTGTCTCCCTATTTCTGTCTCTCTGCCTCTGTCTGTCTGTCTCTAATTGTCTGTCTGTCTCTCTTTGTGTCATTCTCTCGATCTCTATTCCCTCTGTCTGTCTGTCTTTCTATCTCTGTCTGTCTGTCTATCTGTCTGTCTCTCTGTTTCTCTCTGTCTCTGTCTCTCTCTCTCTCTCTCTCTGCATCTCTGTCTCTGTCTATATCTGTCTATCTGTTTCGATCTCTATTCTCTCTGTCTTTCTCTCTGTTTTATCTGTCTGTCTGTCAGTCTGTCTGTCTGTCTGTCTGTCTGTCTCTCTTTGTGTCACTCTCCCTTTCGCTCTCTGTGTCCTACGTCGGTGAGGACTGGTATACAGTAAACATATCTTTACTTCTTGTATTGCCCTGGAGCGACACTGTGAGACGGAAAAAAGAAAACAAACACACACACACACACTCAAACACACACACACACACACACACACACACACACACACACACACACACACACACACACACACCACACACTCAACACACACACACACACACACACAAACACACATACACACAGACATAAACACACACACACACACACAAAATACACACACATACACACATACACACACACACACACACCACACACACACACACACACACACACACATACCTCTCTCTCTCTCTCTCTCTCACAAACACAGACCCACCCCACACACAAACACACACAACCCAACCCAACCCTACAAGCTCAACACCATATTTCAAACACCAGCAAGTCAATAACACAACTACTCCACGACCTCTCACTGGGGAGGGTGCCAACCCTGTAACTTGATACCTCCTACAGAAACCATTCATGCTGAGCCACAACCCTCCATACATCAGATGCCACCAGAAGCGCCGGCAGACTCCCCGTCATTCTGTTCATCCGCTTCTTTAGAAAGCGTCACATGTTAATGGTACCTGCGTCAGCATTTCGTCATCAGTCTGCCTTCTTTAGGTTTATCCCCCTTCTCAAGCACTCGAATGTTTTCATAGAAAATAATGCCACTAAAAGTAATAATATTTATGTTAGGAGATTGGAAAGTTTTCTTTCGCGCCAAACCTTCTATCGAAAGATGTGGATAGTTAAAACGTGGACCTAACAGGGGGTGAAAATCAGTGTTAAGTTGTGTCATATTTTTAGTATTTGCGACCAATAGGTAAATGAAAGATAAACAAGGCAAGCAAATAAACAAACAAACAAAAACGAACGAACGAACGAACGAACGAACGTACGAACGAACGAACGAACGAACCAACCACAACCAACACAGAACCAACCAACCAACACCAACCAAACCAACCAACCAACCAACCAACCAACCGACCAATTAAAAGGTCAAATAGTCAAATGAATAATAAATAGATAAGTCAACAAACAAATAAATGAATAAATAAATAGACAAGTAAATAAATGAATAACAAACAAATGAATAAAGAAAGAAAGACAGTAAGAAAAAAAAGACGAAACAAACAAACAAGTAGATAAGCAAATAAAAAGACAAATAAATAAAATGAAAAAACTTAACTAACTAACTAACCAACAACTAATAATAACTAACTAACTAACTAACTAACTAACTAACTAACTAACTAACTAACTAACTAACTAACTAAACTAACTAACTAACTACTGACTAACTATACTCACTCACTCACTCACTCACTCACTCACCACTCACTCACTCACTCAGGGTTAGCTTGATCAAACACTGAAGGATTTACGTGCATGCTTGTTATTCTGCATGCATATACACACGAAGCAAACAAAGCCAGAACAAGATCAAGGCAGGCGAGATGTGTTTTCTGAGAAGAATGCCTATCAATTAACAACAGGGAGAGAGTTCGTGAATGTTGTATAAAACCGATAATGTTATATGGTTGTGAGGCGTCGGCAGTCAACACGCAACGCCACAATAAAATTGAGGCAGCCGAGATGTGGTTTCTAAGAAAACTGTTGAGAGTTCCATGGACAGCAAAGAAAACAAACGAGACAGCCTTGACGGAGGCAGACACAAGAAGATCATTGATAAGGAAGATTAGGAAAAGGCAGGCAACATTTATCGGCCATTTTTATGAGGAAAGGGGAATTAGAGCATCAGGTACAACAGGAAAGCTGGAGGGAAAGAGAACACCTGGTAGACTCAGGGAAAAAATATTGGACGGACTTGCAGAGTGGCTGAGGACAGAGAGGGTGGAAGATCTGCTTGAGGCGATAAGGGACAGATACATATGGAGGGCCATGTCGCCAACGCCATGTGGCAAGGCACTTGATGATGATGATGATGATGATGGTGATGATGATGATGATGATGATGATGATGGTGATACACGCGAAGGGGATTGTAGAGACTGGCAGGTCTGCACACATGTGGACCTCAGACGTCGGAAAAAGCAACTCATCCTTACCCACCAGGCCAAGGTATTTGGGCGGATCGAACCCGGGACCTTCTGATTGTGAGTTCGAGTCTTACATACTGGATTACTGCTCATCGCTCATATGAGGTTAAATAAGATCAGACATTGAACTCTGAACATTGTGTGTTTGTGTGTGAATGTGAGTATGTGTGTGTGTGTGTGTGTGTGTATGTGTGTGTGTGGTGTGTGTGTGTGTGTGTGTGTGTTTGTCTGTTTGTGTGTGTGTGTGTGTGTGTGTGTGTGTTTGTCTGTTGTGTGTGTGTGTGTGCGTGTGCCTGCATGCGCATTCGTGTGTGTGGTGTGTGTGGGTGAGTGTGTTTGTGTTTAAGTGTGTGTATATGCGTGTGTCTGTGTGCATGTTTTTGCAAATGTATATACATGTGTGTGTGCGTGTGTGTGTATGTGTGTGCTTGTGGGTATGTGCATGTGTGTGTACACATGTGTGTGTGTATGTGTGTGTGCGTGTGTATTTGTATATGTGTGTGTGCGCGTGCGAGTGTATGTGTGTGATTGCGTGCGTGCGTGTGTATGTGTGTGCGTGCGTGTGCGTTTGTGTGTGTATGTATGAGCGCGTTATGTATAAATGTATGTCTGTGTGAGGGCATGTGGGTATATGCATGTATTTACTGTTATTGTGAGCTGTGAGGGCGTGCGTTTATAAAATGTGTGTGTTGTGTGTGTGTGTGTGTGGTGTGCGTGTGTTATAGTGTGTGTGTGTGTGTGTGTGTGTTGAGGCGTGTGTGGTGTGTGTGTGTGTGTGTGTGTGTGTGTGTGTGTGTGTGTATCTATGTATGTATGTGTGTGTGTATGTGTGTTGTTGTGTAAGTGTGTGTGCGCGCGAGCGTTTGTTTGTTTTTTCTTTGTGTGTGTGTGTGTGTGTGGTGTGTGTGTTGTGTGTGTGTGTGGGGGGCGTGTGTGTGTGTGTGTGTGTGTGTGTGTGTGTGTTTGAATGTGTACGTAGCATTCGCAGATTTTACTCTGAATGTAACTTCAAATGTTGTATGAGATTAATTACGACTCTATTATGGATTATGTCCGGGTTGGTTGAAAAGGTTGCCCCTGTGTGCATGAATATACGTGTTGTTAGGCGCTCGAGCGCATGCGTGTGCGTATCTGTTAGGGGTGGGGGTGTTGCTGTGTGTAGTAGTGGTGGTGGTGGTGGTGGTGTGTGTGTGTGTAAATGTGTGCGTGTGTCTGTTATTGACAGTTGTTTTGCTCACGACAGCACAGATATCAGTAAAAGCCAGTCCATATAATTATATGCTTTTTTTTTTTTTCATATTTACGTCCTAAGAACAAATGTATCCTCTCTGGTACCCCGTAGTGATGCCAGGGCTCTTTCAGTATAATAGTATCCCCACCTTCTGGAAATTCTGTGCTTGAAAATTTCTTCTTTTCTGTCACTCTCTTGTTTTTTTCTTCGTCATTTGCTTTCTGTCATTTCTTCCAATCATTTTCTGCTTTACTGGTCCATTCACCTGTGTGTGTTCTATATTAATCAGACCAACATTGGTATCATCTCAAAAGTAACGCTGCACAGACTCTTACAGCGGGGAATGGAAAATGTTTGGGCTTTTCCTGTAACGGAAATAAAGGAAAAGTAAAGAAAAGAAACAGACAACTGAAGAAACAAGCAAGTTGGCCAAACCGTCTGTGTGTGTGTTTGTGGGCTGTTTGTTGACTGTTATCCAGATATGTCTGTAAGTTTGTCATGATATGAATATATGGGTGTTTCCTCTTTGTTGTGTTGTTGTTGTTGTTGTTGTAGCTGTTGTTGTCGGCCATCATGCTGTATCGGTATGGGTGTGTATGTATGAATGTATGTGTATATGTCTGTGTGCGGGCATGTGGGTATATACATGTATTTACTGTTATTTGTTATTTTCATCTCTTACCTGTTTATTTGTCTACATCTTTATTTGTATCTTTTTTCACTCTTATTATTTTTATTATTTTTCACGCACTCCTTACTTACTTGGTTTCTTGCTTTCGCATACTTACTTACTTGGCTGCTTGCATACTTACTTGCTTACTTGCTTGCTTACTACTTGGTCTTGCTTACTTGCTGCTTACATACTTACTTTACTTACTTACCTTACTCTATGATTAAGAAAATATTGTCTTCATCTAGTTGACAGACAGCTGAGCATTTGGGCATTTACTGGAAAGGGGGAGGGGGGTCTGTCATGTGAGACGAGTGTACACAGAGTAGCTTGTTGTATTGTGATTCAGACCTTATTTATCATGATATGTATATTTGGGTGTTTCCTCTTTGCTGGTGTTGTTGTTGTTGTTGCTATTATTGTAGCTGTTGTTGTCGGCCATCATGCTGTATCAGTATGGGTTATTTCTTCCTATCATTTTCTGCCTTACTGGTTCATTCACCTATGTGTGTTCTATATCACTCAGACCAACATTGGTATCATCTCAAAATAACACTGCACAGACTCTTAGAGAAAATAATTATTTATATATTTACTTTATATATACTTTCCTTTTTGAAGGTAGGATGATGCACACATACACATGTCATTTGCATGTAGCCAAGACTCTTCCAGTAGTAGGCTGATAAAAACCTTGGTGTCTGCATTGACTCTACCCTCTCCATGAACAACTTTGTTTCTCAAACTGCCAGATCTTGCTACTATCATCTCCATCGTATAAGGCTGATCAGGAAGTATCTCTCTGTCGAAACAACTGCAAAACTCGTTCTCTCCTTCATAATGTCTCGCATTGACTATTGCAATTCACTCCTGTCTGGTCTTCCTGCCTCCACCATTCACATCCTACAGCGCATTCAAAACAATGCTGTACGCCTTGTACTCAAAAAGAAAAAAGCTGACCACATATCTCCTCTCCTGGCACAACTTCACTGGCTCCCTGTATCAAAGCGCATACAGTACAAACTAGACACCATGTGCTACAAAAGCCTCAATAACGCAGCCCCCGATTACCTGTCAAGCCTACTTGAGATCTATGTTCCCTCACGTACCCTCCGCTCTGCCTCCGATCCTCTGACTTTTCGCTTTCCACGCACTAAGCTCAATACCTATGGTCCACGAGCCTTCTCTGTTTCTGGTCCACTCTCCTGGAACAAACTTCCTCTCTCAGTCCGTCAGCAACCTACTTTTGTCTCCTTCAAGTCCGCTCTCAAAACTCACCTTTTCTCCTCCGCATAAAATCCTAACCTCACTCAACCCCCCCCCCCTCTGCAGCCTGTCTCCGCTCGGAGGGGAATCACATGGTCATAATATATAGGCCTAATTGTATATGCTATGCCCTCTATAATTTTCCATTGCTTTTATTCTTGCTTTTATTGCTTTTATTCTTTCTCCCCATTTATAGCCATGCGTGTGTGTGTGTGTGTGTGTGTGTGTGTGTGTGTGTGTGTGTGTGGTGTGTGGTGCGTTTCGTGCGTGCGTGCGTGCGTGCGTGCGTGTGTGTCTGCTTCAGCGCTTAGATTTGATTTTATCAAGATTTTGCGCTATATAAATATTGTAATTATTTATTATTATTATAAAATACCAGTATGAAATATAGCGTAGGTAAAACAGCCTAGGTAGGGCCTCAGGACCTGGCCAGCTATGGGTTTATGTGCTAGGCTTAAAGCTTGTGTCACCACGTGGCACCTTTGACGTTTTTTTTGTTTGTTTTTGTTTTTGGTCTTTTTTGGAGTGAAGTTAGTGCATATGGAATTCGTTCCGAGCACGGAGACGTCATCTTGAGAAAAAGAATCCGAAACTGAAACTGTTCTTTAAAGTCTTATATACTTTCTCTTAGAACTGATAATTTGGTTCATGCATTAAATGCATTTTGGCTCAAGGGAAATGAGATACACGGAAGCCATTTTAGGTAATTTGGGCCCGTTTTTTATACATGTTGTAATGTCCTTAGTTAAGTTTAAATTTGTATTCAGGTATGCTTTTTAAATGCCTTGTGCGATAAATTGGACGGAGTGGTCAACGCCAGGGGCATCTCCGTAGATTATGTGCGTGAAGGCATTGATATGTGTACTTCATTTACATTTTTCCTGTTTTTCTTGTTGATGTATCGTGCATGTTTTGAAACGGTTGTAGCCCTGATATGGCTCTTACGCAGTCGTCTGGGCCTTACTCCTTTAACTCCGCACTCTATCCGTCAACTGCAAAAACTTAACCCTTTGATTCCCTCATCGTATCCAACAGCTTTCTGCAGAATACTGGTGGGTCGGGTGAGGGAGTCAAAAGGTTAAGTTTTTGCTTTGCTTGCATGGTTGACAATGAAGGATGTTGGTGGACAGGATGCGGGAGTCAAAGGGTTAAACAGAAATAGCAGCAACAGTAACCCTCTCTGATGACAGACTGGACCAGTAATTTTGACCATACTAGTCAGCCATACAGCGAACGCAGCTGAGCGGTGGGGGTCAACGTTCAGACACGCACAAGCGGAGACAATCCGGAACGTTTTACAATAGGCGGGACGACATTGTGTTAAGCGATCTTCACACCAGTTAGACAATACAAACACTTCCCGTTGTGCGATGAGGGAGGTAAGGCATGTCCAAAGAGGTTATAAAAAAAGTCTTATTTATATCGTCTCTTGGGCATGTCTGATGCTTCGTGTGGGACCTCCAGAAATATGGTCAATCAACGACGTCTGAGTATTTTTGTTGATGTTGTTGTTGTTGTTGTTGTCGTTGTGTTGTTGTTTTGTGTATTTACATCCGAGCGTGATGACGATTAGGGACTGTCTTGAAAATGAACCGTATCAAGTAACAGAAGAAGAAAACTGATGTCTTGTAGTTTATAGCAGTAGGGAAGCTTCACTCTTTTTCTCCTAATTTTTATATTTGGTATTTGATTGTTTGTGATATCACATTCACGCTTGACAAAGGCCAGTGGATCGAAAATTTGATCCTGTCTTGTCTTGTTGTTCTGATTCCGTTTTTGTGTTTTTCTGGTTCTTGTAGTTTCCATGTCTAAGAAAGGAGGAGGTTTCTCTGAGTACTTCTTTTGTTGAGTTTAAAGTCCTACCACTCTCAGAGTATACGAGGACTAGTTTTAAAATGTTGCTATAAGAAGCCTTAAAAATTTTTCAGTTTTGCATTGTGAGATACCGATGCTTTTGTAGGATTCTCTGTGATTGTATTCTCTGAGTACGGGATCTACTGAGATATAAATAGAGAATAGAGGACATGAGTGGTGAATGTCCGCCTCTGACCTACCTGTGTTAATATGGGGCGGGTTAAGCAGGCGTGACGTGCGTGTGGGTGTGGATGTGGGTGTGGGTGTGGGGTGGGGAACGGAGGAGGGAGGAGGGAGGTGATTGTGTGTGTTGTGTGTGTGTGTGTGTGTGTGTGTGTGTGTGTGTGTGTGTGTGTGTGTGTTTGTGTGTGTGTGTGTGATGTGTGTATGTGAGTGTGTGTGTGTGTGTGTGTGTGACGTTCGTGTATGTGTGCGTGTGGTGTGTTTGTGTGTGTATGTGCGTTCGTACGTGTGTGTGTATGCGCGCGTTCGTGTATGTATGTGTGTGCGTTCGGGTGTATGTGTGTGTGCGTGTGCGTGCGATTGTGTGTATGTATGTATGTGTGTATGTATGTTTGTTTGTTTGTATGTATGTATGTATGTATGTTTGTATGTATGTATGTATGTTTGTATGTATGTATGTATGTTTGTATGTTTGTATGTATGTATGTATGTATGTATGTATGTATGTATGTGTCTGTGCGTATATTTGTGCGTTTTTTGTAAATGTGTATATGTGTGCGCACGTGTGAAGACAACTCTTATGTCAACTAGACAATAAATAGTTTATGAGTATAAAGACATATGATTATGATGTATATCTGTCCATCTGGTTGGATTTTTTGATAGAGCCATGGACTCAAAATCCAGTATCTCAAATTCAATCCCTGCGGCAACAATATAAAAACTGACCTGTTCGCTGCCCATACGATGCTTCTGGTGTCAGCTTAATGTTTCATAGATCCCTTCTTTCCCCCCCCTCCATTATTTCTAGACCTTCTCACCGCATAGGATTTTGCGTAGCCTCAAGGAGTCTGCCACATAATTGCTGGGTGAGTTGTGTGGAGTCCCAATGGAACTGGAGTGGGATTTTAAAAATTCCATTTTAATTAAGACCTCCAAACTATGGCTCACTATCTGTGACAAAGGTATGTGAACAAGATTTTCCTAGCTCTCTATGAACGTAACTTTACGGAATTTTGCTTAAAGCTATGTATACCCGAAAAGTTGCAAAAAGTGTAAGTTTGGGAAAGTCGAGTTCTAAGTTCAGGTCGTACACCCCCCCCCCCCCTAAAAAAAAACATTAAAAAAACAAAAAAGCACCTAAAATCAACACTTTTTTGAGGAAGCTATTTGAACGGCACGAGACAGTGAGTTAATTCAGGAACGATCATCTCACCAGACTGCAGATGTACATCATAGTCAGCAGAATCGGCCAAGCCAAAACAGCATTCAAGAAGATGAAAAGCATTCTTACCAACAGATGCCTATCAATTAACAACAGCGAAAGAGTTGTTGTTTCGAACCGATAATGTTATACGGTTGTGAGGCGTGGGCAGTCAACACACAACGCCAGAACAAGATTTAGGCAGCCGAAATGTGGTTTCTAAGAAGAATGTTGAGAGTTCCGTTGACAGCAAAGAAAACGAGACAGTTTTGATGGAGGCAGACACAAGAAGTCATGCATAAAGGAAGATTAGGAAAAGACAGGCAACATCTATAGGCCATTTTATGAGGAAGGGGAATTAGAGCACCTGGTCACAACAGGATAGTTAGAGGGAAAGAAAACACCAGGTAGACCCAGGGAGAAAATACTGGACGGACTTGCAGGGTGGCTGAGGACAGAGAGGGTGGAAGATGTGCTTGTGGCGACAAGGGATAGATGTATAAGGAGGGCCATGATCGCCAACGCCGTGCGGCAGGGCACTTGATGATGATGATGATGTTCGTAGAAACCTCTGGCCACATTCAAAACCTGTCTTCACATTGTAGTGGTCTACCTTTGTCCTTGATGCAAGTCAAGTTTTATTTTATTTAACTCGAGATACTTCAAGTTTACAACGACATTGGGAATGGCAAATTTTGAATTTCTGTTACGTTTTATTTTTTTTTGAAAAATAGATTACTAGAATAGCTTGACCATCTTATTTTAAAATAAAAATCTTTTCATATTGATCATCCATGCAATATTTAGAAATAATTATTATTATTATTTTTTTAATCATTATTATTATTATCGTCATCATCATTATTGTCCTTATTATCATAGCTACCATCATTGTTATTATTACTATTATCATATTATTATCATTATTATTATTATTATTGTTAGAAGTAGTAGTAGTAGAAGTAGCAGTAGAAGTAGTAGTAGTATAGTAGTAGTAGTAGTAGTAGAAGTAGTAGTAGTAGTAGTAGTAGTAGTAGTAGAAGTAGTAGTAGTAGTAGTAGTAGTATTGCCGTTGTTGTTGTTGTCGTCGTCGTCACACCCCACCACCGCCACCACCATCATCTTCATCATCGTCATCACCCCATCATCACCCCCATCATCATCATCATCATCATCATCATCATCATCATTATCCTCCTCCTCCTCCTCCTCCTCATCATCAAAGATTAAGTCAGAAATGCACTTATTTCAAATTCCTTGATAAATGTCTCCTATCCTGACCTTATGAACGCTTTTTATTTGGATTCAATCTATAATTGTAAACAAGTTTGTGATGTTCCTATAACGGAATGAACTACATAAAATAAAAAGTGGTGTGTATTAATTTTGCAAGGCTATTGATGCGCGCTGGCTGACCACCGGTGCCAGCGATGAGATACACGCAACAGACCCGGTTGCCTGTGTTAAGTTCTCCTGGGGAGGAGTTTTTTTTGTTTGTTTTTTAGGATCGTTGCACTCAGGGAGGCTACATTTGTGCTCACTTTTTTTCTTTCCGTCCCAGTCTCTACGCCACATCAATGGCCACAGAAGCTGGAACAGTTCTTACAATGCCATGATGAATGATGATGATATCGATGAGGATGATAATCATGATGCTATGGAGTTCCATCTAGGATTGAGACTCCGCGACAGGGCTGTACATCTACGCTTACTATCAAATATATCCTGGCGTCAACCACGCCCGAGAGATACAGACACCTGCTGTGCTGGCCAGAAGATTTGAGCAACACCCTCAACGACGCATCCGTGGAGTGGATGAGACTCTACTGTGTGGTGCCGGTTTTCCCAATGAGCCCATATCACGCCCAAATCTGGGCAGGAGCCGGTTAGAGCCGAAAACCCCCACAACGATTTTTGAAGGGACTGATGGGGATTCGAACCCACAACCTGCCAGTCGGTAGTCCGTTGCGCTAACCACTACACCACGGTGACTGGTCTCCTGGGCAGGAGTTGTTAGTCGGGATGTGTGGGATGGAAAACA
>CM060313.1:19982959-19990459 GCA_030674185.1 Monoplex corrugatus | reverse complement strand
CCTGCTCTTGGCTGGCACCCTCCTTTGCTGCTCTATCTGCTGCATCATTGCCAGCAATGCCGCAGTGTGCTGGCACCCACTGCAGTACTGTTCTTGGGCTCTTGATGTCTTGTAGAGCTTCCTGCAGACGGGGCTGTTTGTTGTTCTGCAGGGCCTCAAGAACAGATCTGGCATCAGTCAGAAAGACGACAGGTGTTAGTTCGTCTGTGATCTGCTTGATGGTGTCGGCAGCAAGAGTCAGGGCCTCCACTTCCGCTCGGTAGTTGCTGCAGTGCATTCCCGTAGGTGCTGCCTTCGTCAACTGCCGTCCATCGGGGAGTTGGATGTTCACGCCAGCTCCGCCTCTTTTGGTAGCGTCCGTGGCAGACCCGTCTGTGAAGGCATGTATCCACGCTGCTTTGGGGTACCTTTCCTCCATCATGGCTAGTGTCAAGGACCTCTTGCTGACATCACTGTGTTCATCCTTGTGGCCGAGGTAGGGGACTGAGGTGCAGATGGTAATGCGCTCCTGTCTTCTCTCCCAAGGTGGTGGTTCACTGGTGGTGTCGAGTGGTTCCACCTTGGTTGGTAGGGAGTCTTTGTGTTTTCTTTGCACAGCTTTTGATTCTCTGACGAAACTGGATCTCTTCAGTCTCCCAGATGTCGCTTCTTGGATTCTTTTGTTCATAGGATGTTCTTTTGAGGCCTGGACTTTGGTGAGGTGGGTCAGGGTTTTCTTCTCTCTTCTTTTGCTCAGTGGAGGGATGCCCGTAGTCACCTCCATCTTTTGAATGGGTGTTGATCTCATTGCACCAGTGATGATGCGCAGTGCTTGGTTCTGGACCCTGTCAAGCTTTTGGTGGTGGGTCTGTGCTGCCGTCATCCAGGAGCTGGAGCCGTACTCGAGGTGTGGACGTACGGTGCCTTGGTACACAGTCTTCAAGATGTTTTCGTTTGCCCCCCATTGTGTTCCAGCCAGCTTCCGCATGATGTTGAGCTTTCTCCGGGCTTTTGCTTCTGCTGTCTGAATATGTGCATTCCATGTGAGCCTTTTGTCGAAAGTTACTCCCAGGTATGTTTGTTGGTCTTCAAACCGCAGTGGAGCGCCTCCGAGAGTCAGTCTATGCATCTTGGCTTTGGTGGAGAGGGAGAACAGGGTGGCCGCAGACTTGTCTTTGTTGATGGTGATACACCAGGTGTTGGCCCAATCTGCGAGTCCGTCCAGGGCGAGCTGCATTCGGTAGGTAGCGGTCGTAGCATGCTCTTCAGTGCTCCAAAGTACCAGATCATCGGCGTACAGGGCGGCATGGACACCCTTTGGGAGCTCTGCAGTCAGGTCGTTGATGAAGAGGATGAAGAGCGTCGGAGATAAGACTCCTCCCTGTGGTACTCCGTGTCTCAGTAGCACTCTTCGGCCTTTGTACCCGTCCACAACAACTCTTGCTCGTCGGTTGTGGAGATAGGACTTCGTCCATTGGTACATGTTCCCGTGTATGCCACTTCGGAGCAGTTTAACCAGGAGGCCATCCTTCCAAACTTTGTCGAAGGCCCTCTGTAGATCAATGAAGGCTGACAGGACAACCCTTTGACCCTGGAAGGCATCTTCGATCACCTGGGCAAGATGGGTAGTCTGATCCTCGGTGCTCCTGTACCTCCGGAATCCTGCTTGTTCTGGGACAATGATGCTGTTTGTCTCAAGGTACCACTGTAGGCGCTGATTGATGATGCGCTCAATGGTCTTACAGATGCAGCTAGCTTCGGACTTTGTTTTTGTTCTTGCCCTTCTTCAGGATGGGGATCATTTGTGTGTCTCTCCAGCATTGTGGTACCTCTCCTGTGCGCCAGCTGAGGTTGAAAATGTCCAGGAGTTTCTTCATGGCAGTGTTCCCCAGGTGTTGAAGCATTTCATTTGTAATGCCGTCGGGGCCCGGCGATGTTTTCTTCTTCAACTTTTGGATGGCTGTTCTCAGTTCCTCCAGCGTGAGTTCTTTTGTCATAGCAGGATGGGTGGTATTGCTTTCTGCTCTGTCTTTCTGTTCTTGTCTTGACTCTTTTTGGGCTTGTGGTTGTATCTCAAGATCACTTTCTTTAGCATATGAGCTTACAAATGCGTTGGCTGCTCTTTTGCCTGTGAGAATTTCCCCATCTTCTTCTAGAGTGATCTTCTGCCCTCTGCTATCTTCTTCATTTAGAGCCCTGGTCAGTCTCCACAGCTTTGTGGTGTCCTTCTCCATATTCAGGCTCGCTGTCTTTTGCCTCCAGCTCTTTCTCTTGTTTTCAAGTTTGGTTCTGAGGTACTTGGCCTTGGTTTCTTGTAGCCTCAGGTGGTTTTCTTGGGATGGAGTTTGCTCTGCTTTTTCCCTCGCCCAGTTGAGCTTTTCTTCCGCTGTCTGAAGTTCTTCGTTCCAGAACGGGGTGTAGTTTTTTTGGACTCCTTTTGGGATGGTTTCCTTGGCAGCTTTGATGATACATGCATTGAAGTCCTTGACAACATTGTTGATGTTTCTGTTATTTGTCTCTATTTCTCCAGCACGTTCGTTGGTGCGAATGCTGAATGCGCTCCACTTGGCTTTTTTGTAGTTCCATCTTGGATGTTGTGGAGAGGCGGATGGCGGGTCTTGATCTAGGGAGAGCAGGACAGGGCGATGGTCACTTCCTCCGAGCTGAGGTCCCACTGTTCTGGTGATGTTCTTGTGTACATCATCTGTGCACAGTGCCAGGTCCGGTGTTGTTGTGGAATGCCAGCGGCGAGAGTAGAAGGTGGGATGGTCGTTTGGGTCGTTTACAAGGATGAGGTGGTTTTCATCCTGCCATGCCTCTATTTCCTCTCCCCTCTTGTCTATGGTGTTATAACCCCAACTCTGGGACTGGCTGTTAAAATCTCCAGTGATGAGGAAGCCGCTGCCAGGTACTGCGATGGTGTCCAAGGAAAGTGCCTTGTTGTTCGGGCAGTAATAGTTGACCACCTCTAGTGTGGTGTCTTTCAGGGTGATCTTCACCTGGATGTATTCAGCTTCATCCATGTACCTCTTGGTTTCACTAGCGGTGAGGTTGTTTCGCACTAGTGTCATGACTCCTCCTTTCGTCTTGCCACTGCGGCCACTTTGGAGGATTTGGTAGCCCCTGACCTTGAACTCTCTTGTTTTTGTTCTGTCGTTCTCTTCCCTTTCCTGCAGATGGGTCTCCTGTAAGCAACAGATGTGGATGTTGTTTTCATGCAGGAAGTGTTCAAGCTCGGTCTTCTTAGTGTTAATGCCTTCTGCATTCCAGTGCATGATGTTAAGACTGGTCTCTTCTTTTCGTCTTGGTCTGGTGTTGTGGTGGCCAGTCGCATTTCTCCGCCGTCCCCTGGCTCCACAGGACGGACTGGGAGGACCGCCAGTCGCTGGGGGTGGACTCCGTTGAGGCTCGAAGTCCGGTGCTGCTCCTGCCTGGCGGGACCTCACAGGGCGAGCACCATTTCGTTGATATCTATCTCCACGTCTCATATGGCTGTATGTGCGTGATGTCATGGTCCGTTGAAGTGCGCCGTCTGGCCTGGCATCTCCGTCTTCAGCACTTGAGGTTTTTCGTCGGGGTTACCCCGCCCTTAGCTCCTGGTCCGTACGCCCTGCCCTGGGAGCACAGGGGGGTTTGATGACGGGGATCCCACCCCGGGCTAGGGGTTATAATGCGCCCCTTACTCGCATGATGTTCCCGTCCTTGGGCACATGAGGCATTTTATAAGGACAACAGTGCCGCCTGTTGACCCACCCCGCCCTGGTAGGAACACCGCCAGTTGGTCCGGGGCTGCTTTCGCAGCTAACCTCCATATCTGGAGGCCGTCCCACTATCCGCCACCTGTGGACCCGCTGGGTTGGGGATGGTCGCCCCACTACCGAATTGGTGGTAGCCTGTCCCAGAACAAGACCACTGTGAAAAGACACTTGCCGCCCTTAGGAGGGCTACAAGCGACGCCCAACGGATCGCTAGACAGTGTGCCAACAACTACTGGCAGAACCTATGTCAAAGCATCCAACTGTCCGCCGACTGCGGCAACATTCGAGGCATGTACGAGGGTATGAAAAAGGCCTTTGGCTCATGCGCCATCAAGATCGTCCCGCTGAAATCCACCACTGGCGAAATCATCATCGATCGTGCAAAGCAAATGGAGAGATGGGCAGAACACTACCAAGAGCTATACTCGAGGGAGACCAGTGTTACAGACTCAGCGGTGGAAACCACGAGCCTCCTGCCAGTCATGAAAGAGCTCAACGACCCACCCACCACCGAGGAGCTCAGCATGGCCATCCACTCTCTAGCCAGCGGCAAAGCCCCAGGAAACGATGGTATCCCCCCCCCCCCCCCGAGGTCATCATAGCAGGCAAAGATACCAGCCTCCTCAATCATCTCCACGAACTCTTGCTACAGTGCTGGGAGGAAGGAACTGTGCCTCAGGACATGCGAGATGCCAACATCATCACGCTATACAAGAACAAAGGCGATCGCAGCGATTGCAACAACTGTCGCGGAATATCTCTACTAAGCATTGTCGGGAAGACCTTCGCCCGCGTCGTACTGAACAGACTGCAGTTGCCTGCAGAACGAGTCTACCCAGAGGCGCAGCGCGGGTTTAGAGCTGAGAGATCAACGATCGACATGATATTTTCTCTGAGGCAGCTGCAAGAGAAGTGTCGCGACGAGAGACGCCCTCTGTACATCGTTTTCATAGACCTGACCAAGGCGTTCGAATTGGTCAGCAGGACAGGCCTCTTACACTACTGCAGAGAATTGGATGTCCCCCAAGCTCCTGAGGATGATCATATCCTTTCATGAGGACATGAAAGGCACCGTCCAGTACGTTGGCTCCTCCTCGGACCCCTTCCCCATCAAAAGCGGAGTCAAACAGGGGTGCGTCCTTGTCCCGACAATTTTCGGCATCCTGTTCTCCCTGCTGCTGCGCTATGCCTTCAGTCAATCCGAAGAAGGCGTCTACCTTCACACCGGGAGCAACGGCAGCCTGTTCAACCTCGCACGCCTCCGTGCAAAGACGAAAGTGCGAAAAATCCTCATTCGAGAGATGCTGTTTGCTGACGATGCTGCCTTGACAGCACACACCGAGGCTGCCCTCCAAGAGCTCATTAACCGTTTCGCTCATGCCTGCAAAGAATTTGGCCTCACGATCAGCCTAAAGAAGACCAACGTCCTGGGTCAAGATGTCAGCTCGGCTCCTCGCATTTCCATCGGTGACTGCACTCTCGACATGGTGGAAGACTTCACATACCTGGGTTCCACCATCTCCAGCAGTCTCAACCTGGACACTGAACTGAACTCAAGGATCGGCAAGGCATCTGCAGCAATGGCCCGCCTGTCAAAGAGAGTGTGGGAAAACTCCATGCTGACCATCAAGACAAAGACTAAAGTGTACCAAACTTGCGTGCTGAGCACACTGTTGTATGGATGCGAGACCTGGACTCTATACTCCCGTCAAGAACGCAGGCTCAACACCTTTCACCTACGCTACCTCTGAAGGATTTTAGCATTACATGGCAGGACCACGTCTCCAACAAGGACGTCCTAGCACGTGCAAGAACTCTCAGCATGTTTGCCCTGCTCACAAAGAGACGCTTGCGCTGGCTTGGCCATGTTACCCGCATGCAAGATGGCAGAATACCCAAAGACATTTTGTACGGCGAGCTTGCTACTGGCTCCAGACCTACGGGAAGACCCATACTCCGCTACAAAGATGTGTGCAAACGGGACCTCAAGGCTGGTGGCATTGCACCAGCAGGCTTCGATGTGGTAGCAGCAGACCGCAGCAGCTGAAAACTTGCCATTAATTCGGCCATCAAGACATCCGAGCAGAGGAGACAGGAGCAGTGGGAGGTAAGAAGAGCACGCAGACGCCAGAGAGCAGGGTCAGCGCCTTCGGAACGACACCATCTTCACATGCAGCAACTGCAACAGGACCTGCCGTTCGAGGATCGGGCTCTACAGCCACAGCCGACGCTGCAGTTCCACCGCAGAATGACTTCCAAGGCGCAATCTCCATTATCTCCCGAAACAGACGGATGCCAATACAATGTATGTATGTATGTATGTATGTATGTATGTATGTATGTATGTATGTATGTATGTATGTATGTATGTATGCATGTATGCATGCACGCATGCATGCATGTATGTATGTATGTATGTATGTATGTATGTAGTATGTATGTATGTATGCATGTATGTATGTATCTGTCTGTCTGCCTGTCTGTCCATCTACACACACACACACACACACACACACACACACACGCACACATTCACACACACACAAACACGCGCGCGCACACACACGCACACACACACACACACACACACACACACACACACACACACACACACATACCAGATTATACATCAATAAACATGGACAAATGGATATATACCAAAAGTGTCCAACCATATACACGCGTATGTCTCTATGGTCATAAATACAGACGAACACACGATTGACCGCACCATGCCACACAATCGAAGGTTCGAACTATGCAACACATTAAGCAAACAAACAAACAAACAATAAACAAACAAACAAACAAACAAACAAACAAATGAATAAATATATAAACAAATAACAAATAAATAAACGAATGAATGAATGAATTAATTAATGAATAATTAAACGAAACGAATGAATAAATTAATGAAAAAAATCAATAGATAGAAAGATGGATAACATGACTGAATAAACGGATCAATGAAGAAATAAACAAATGAATAAAAATAGCAAACAAACAAAAACAAATGAACAAACAAAGAGACAAATGAATATATACAAATGAATAAAAAAAGAAAAAAGGTAAACAAAAAAGAAATCTCCAACGTATATGATCAGAACGAAAAAACAGTTTATCTCGACAACAACAAGAACACAGCATCAATATAAAGGGGGAAAAAATGCAAGAGAATCCTTGGCTAGGGTCACAGGTAGATGTTTTACCACTCAAAAAATTGTTTTCAAACGTGTTTGCTAATCTCAGCCATCAGTCAATGTCAGAAGAAAATAAAGCGAAAGATAATAGTTTTACGTGGGAGAAAAAAACAAACGCTTTTATCATCTTGGTATAAAGAAGATGAGGTTACGTTTGATGTTGTAATGAAACTAGGGAACAGGACGATACGAACGTAACTTTCACGACAAGAGAGATTAGGGTCTGTTCACCCTTTTCTTGAAGGGAGTAAATTAATATCAGGTATCAAGGTGAAATGGGTAGCGGGAGAAAGAGAGTGAGAGATGAGGGAGGAAGAAGCAGGAGACGGAGGAGAAGTTGAGGAGGAGGAGAACAACATTGAGGGAGAGGATGAAAGGAGACGAACAGTGTGGGTATCTATCTATCATCTATCTCTATCTATCTATCTATCTAACTTCTATCTATATATATTATCTAATCTATCTATCTATCTATTATCTATCTATCTAACTTTTACTATCTTATCTATTACTACTGCATTATCTATCTATACTTCTATCTATCTACTATCTGTCTATCT
>CM060313.1:19970459-19975459 GCA_030674185.1 Monoplex corrugatus | reverse complement strand
TGGGACAATTGAATTAATACAAAGGGCCATTAAAAAAAATTAAAAGGAACTTAAAATTCAACCTCCTATATCCTATTCGCACCCAAGTTTACCCCCAACATCAAACGGTCACCTTTATCCGACCGTTAAACTTGGCCGTAAGCTCCACACAAAAGCTAGCGTCAGTTAAGGACGTCCCAGATAATCATTCTGTCTGCAAGCGCTAGAAACATGATATGGCTCCATGTCAAAGTGTTAGGCTGAAGTAGCAGGGAACGTGGGAATGTATGTGTGTGTGTGTGTGTGTGTGTGTGTTGTGTGTGTGTGTGTGGGGTGAGAGAGAGAGATAGGATGATGGTTATTGCGTTGTATATGCATGTGCGTGCGTCTGCGCGCGCGCGTGTGTGTGTTTGTGTGTGTGTGTGTGTGTACATGTGTGTGTGTTTTGTGTATGGGGAGTGTGTGTGTGTGTGTGTTGTGTGTGTGTGTGTGTGTTTATGAGCGTATATCTATATCATATAATATCGTGTACATTATATATTCTCTCTCTCTCTCTCTCTCCTCTCTCTCTCTCTCTCTCTCTCTCTCTCTCTCTTTCTCCCAATGTCTCATTGAATATGCATGCGTGTGTGTGTGTGGGGTAACGTGATAGGTCTCAGTGTCACACCACCTGTCTGTGAAGTTATAGAGAGTGAAGGAGGGAGGGAGTGCATGTGCGTGTGTGTGTGTGTGTGTGTGTGTGTGTGTGTGTGTGTGTTGTGTACGCGCGCGCACCTACGTGTGTGTGCGCGCGCGCGCACGGGCGTGATGGTGAAATGATACCTTGCAACAGGATGTGAAGTATTTCGGCCAGACGAATTACGACCTCCTTAATTCTTTCTTTCTCGGAAAAGAAGAAATGGAGTTCGGAAATAACCCGAGCTGGTTCAGGCTCATTACACTCAAACAATTTCGCAATTACCCTCCATCCACATTTCCCTGTACTTATCTGGCAGACTGTTTACATCTGGGCAAATCCTTGTGCATAGTTTTGGCCTCGAATTGGTTGGTGCACACATTCCTTGTATTTACACAAACGGAGATGGGACGAATGGATGTACACAAATATCAAGACCGCACTGAATATTGGAATGGTAGGTAGGGGAAGAGAGAGTGAGGGAGAGAGAGAGAGAGAGAGAGAGAGAGAGAGAGGGGGGATAGACAGACAGAAAGACGAGAGAGAGAGAGAGAGAGAGAGAGAGAGAGGGATAGACTGACAGAAAGAGAGAGAGAGACAGAGACAGAAAAAAGAGAGGATGCAGACAGGAGGATAGAGAGAAGAGAGAGAGAGAGAGAGAGAATGAGAGAGAGAGAGAGATGGGAGAGAGGAGAAAGAAATGGAGAAAGAGAGACTGAGAAAGGCAGAGACAGAGACAGATAGATGGAGAGAGAGAGAGAGAGAGCGAGAGATAAAGAGTGAGAGAAAGAAAGAGAGAGAGAGAGACAGAGACAGACAGAGACAGAGAGACAGAGAGAGACAGAGAAAGAGAGAGACAGAGACAGGTAGAAAGAAACTCTAGGGAGAGCTAGACAACAGGTCTTCAGAGAAGTAACCCCCTTTAGACAAGTGTTTCGGTCCTGAACTCCTTACACTCTCGGGGGGCCGGGCCACATCCAGGTCATGACTCCTGGATGCCCTTCTGCTGTTGTCTATTTTTTTTTTCCCCACGCCGGGGAGCGAACCTGGGCGATTCTGCGCTTCAGAACTGCGGTACGCGGTTTTACTAATGTGCTAACGGGGCACACATCATCTGTAGGGGATTTAATCCTTATGAAGTTCACTTTTGGTTCCTCCTTGCCCAGATCCAGCTTGAGCTCCTTTCTGCTGCCTCTGCCATCACTTTAAGGGCTCTGGTCCTCTTCTTCCCAGAAATGGCGAGTTGTTTCATGAGATCATAAGCGGAGGTGCCCACAAACCCTCTTGCCCCGACCTCTACGGCGAAGATTTTGACCCGCAGACCTGCTTTCTTCAGGGTGCTGGCAAGACCGGCGTATTTTTCGGTCTTGTAGATATGTGCTTCTTCCGTTCTGCTTTCCTATGGCACAGTGAGTTCTATCAGAATCACTTGTTTCGAGGAGTCAGAGATAGACAGAGACAGAGAGACAGAGAGACAGAGAGACAGAAAGACAGAGGCAGAGACAGACAGAGACAGTGTCGTGGGTAAACAAACCATGCACCATCATCCATTTTCACATAGTTTTAGGAGGACAAATATATGCGACATCCTGTCTGTCGCAAACCGTAACTGAATAAACAGGTTTTTTTTTTTAGTAATCACAATTGCGCAAACGGTTTGACTTAAAATATACATTCTTTTTTGGGGTAATTACCAGCACTTTGTCATACGAAGGCGTGTGGATATCTCCCTGCTGTTAGCCTAGTTATTGGAGTTATTGGAATTATTTCAAGATGGATTCACCGCGCTCAGACAAGTCCATATGACTCCACCCAAATTTGCCAGCAAGAATCTGACAGATTTCCTGAGCCTGCAAAAACCTATGCGCTGGCAAGGTCTTGAAACGGGGAAAGGGGAGAAGGGACCTATCAAACACTAAGCTGACACCACCAGAACGATGGAAACATTAAGATGGGCAGCTAAACAGGCCAGTTTTTAATGTTGCCGGCTGGGATTGAATTCAAGATAACAGATCTTGAGTCCAGGACCAGTCGCTGTGACGTAGTGGTTAACGCAATGGACTACCGACTGGAAGTTGTGGGTTCGAATCCCCATCAGTACCTTCAAAAATCAGTGTGGGATTTTTCAGCTCTAACCGACTCCTACCCAGAGTTGGGTATGTTATGGGCTCATTGGGAAGACTGAGACCACACAGTCGAGTCTAATCCCATTGACGGATCCGTCATTGAGGGTGTTGATCAAATCTTTGACCAACACCGCAGGTATCTGTATCTTTCAGGCGTGGTGGACGCCAGGATATATCATGATAGTAAGCGTAGAGTACAACCCTGTCACGCAGTCTCAATCCTAGATGGAACTCCATAGCATCATGATTATCATCCTCATCGACATCATCATCATCGCATTGTAAAAACTGTTCCAGCTTCTGTGACCATTAAAGTGGTGTAGAAAATGGGACAACATTTTTAAAAAGGTGAGCACAAAGGTAACCTCCTTGAGTGCAATGATCCTTGAAAAACGATCTGAGTCCATAGCTCTACCAACTAGCCCGTTGCTAGCCTAGAAAGTTGTCCAGATGACGGGGTTGATAGTCAAGATGGTCAACATCAGACTGCCGATCCATAGGTCCTGGGTTCGATCCGCCTAAACAACTCCATGTGGTGGATAAAGAGTGAAAAGATTTTTCCAGTCTTCCCAGTCAACGTGTATGTAAACCTACCTGTTCATCATTATCATGTGCCCTGCCACATGGCGTTGGCGATCATGGCCCTCCATATGTATCTATCCCTTGTTGCCGTAAGCACATCTCCCACCCTCTCTGTCCTCAGCCACCCTGCAAATTCGTCCAATATTTTCCCCTGGGTCTACCTGGTGTTCTCTTTCCTCCAGCTCTCCTGTTGTGACCAGGTGCTCTAATTCCCCTTTCCTCATAAAATGGCCAATAAACGTTGCCTGTCTTTTTATAATCTTCCTATGAATGATCTTCTTGTGTCTGCCTCCTTCAAGACTGTCTCGTTTGTTGTCTTTGCTGCCCATGGAACTCTCAGCATTCTTCTTAGAAACCACATCTCTGCTGCCTCAATCTTGTTCTGGCTTTGCTTGTTGATTTGTCCACGCCTCACAACCGTATAACATATCGGTTCTATATAACGTTCAAGAACTCTCTTCCTGATGCTAACTGATAGGTATTTGTTGGTAAGAATGCTTTTCATATTCTTGAATGCTTTTTGGCTCGCCCGATTCTGCTGGCTATTTCTGATGTGCATCTGCTGTCTGGTGAGATGATCGTTCCCAAACATTCAAACTTATCAACCTGTCTCAAGGTTGTGCCATTTGCTGTTATTTTGCATGGGGGATTTCATGTTTTTTTTCACTGATTACCATGACTTCTTGCTATTTATCTTCAACCCTCTACTTTTGCTTTTTATTTCTATTATACGATGACATCAGGAGAGCATACAATAATACACATATGCCCTGCCAGTACCTAAACCTATTTCGTGTTTGTGCACCTGCAGAATGTAATTAAGAGTTCCATGGGCAACAATTTCAGCTTCAGCTTTAGTTTTATCAAGATGACGTCTCCGCGCTCGGAACGAAGTCCATATGCACTAACGTCACAGGTGCCATGTGTATGGTAATCATGGCACAAGCCTTAAGCCTGCATATAAACCCATGAGCTGGCAAGGTCCTGAGGCCTTACTTGGACTAAGTTTTACCTAGTCTATATTTTATACTGGTATTTTATCTGGGGCAACTGGGGAGGCAGACGAGACAGTCTTGAAAGAGGCAGACACAAAAAGGACATCCCCAAGAAGATAACAAAAAGGCAAGCAACATTTATAGGGCATTTCATGAGGAAGGAGAGGTTAGAGCACCTGGTCACAACAGGAAAGCTGGCAGGAGAAAGAGTGCCAGGTAGATCCAGGGAAAACATATTGGACGGACTTGCGCAGTGGATGAAGACAGAGAGAGTGGGAGATGAACTTGCAGCGACAAAGGATATATTCATATGGAGGGCCATGATCGCCAACCTCATGAGGCAGGGCACATGATGATGATGATGATGATGATGAGACACCTGAAGAATATCAAACATGCTCGTTACAGAATGGTAGGTCATGTCAGTGACTTGCTTTTGGATAGAAAAGCACCCAGCAAGCACGCCCACCTGAGACAGAGTATGGAGACTGTGCAGCAACATCTTGCCTGCAGAGTGTGCGCAAAGCATCGTGCATACACGCATCCGAGAAAAAATCAGGACACTAAGTAGATATTTTAGGTATGAAATATGAATGAATTAAAAAAATATACAGACAGACAGACAGACAGACAGACAGACAG
>CM060313.1:19960459-19962959 GCA_030674185.1 Monoplex corrugatus | reverse complement strand
ACAAACAGACAGATAGAGACACAAGCAAACACACAAACAGACAGATAGAGACACAAACAAACACACAAACAGACAGATAGAGACACAAACAAACACACAAACAGACAGATAGAGACACAAACAAACACACAAACAGGCAGATAGAGACACAAACAAACACACAAACAGACAGATAGAGACACAAACAAACACACAAACAGACAGATAGAGACACAAACAAACACACAAACAGACAGATAGAGACACAAACAAACACACAAACAGACAGATAGAGACACAAGCAAACACACAAACAGACAGATAGAGACACAAGCAAACACACAAACAGACAGATAGAGACACAAACAAACACACAAACAGACAGATAGAGACACAAACAAACACACAAACAGACAGATAGAGACACAAACAAACACACAAACAGACAGATAGAGACACAAACAAACACACAAACAGACAGATAGAGACAACCAAAAACAAAACACCAACCAAACAGACAGATAGAGACACAAGCAAACACACAAACAGGCAGTTGATGAAAGAGAGGACGAGAGCTGTCCAAGATAGTTGAGTTTGTTGATGTAATGTGTGTCAATCTGTGTGATGTTGAAAAGTGTGGGTAGACTGTCATGTTATGTGTAGTAGTGTGATGTAGTAGTGTGAATAAGGTAAGATGTGATGTGTAGTGGGTGAGATGATGTGTATGATGTAGTATGTATGTATGTGTTGTATGTGTGTGTGGTGTGTAGTATGTGTTGTTGTTGTGTTTGTAGTGTGTGTGTTGTGTGTGTATGTGTGTATGTATGTGTGTGTTGTGATGTATGATGTGTGTGTGTGTGTGTGGTATGTATGTGTGTGATGTGTGTGTGTGTGTGTATGTGGTGTGTGTGTTGTGTGTGTATGCATGTTGTGTTGTGTGTATGTATGTGTGTTGTGTGTGTGTGTGTATGTATGTTGTGTGGTGTGTATGTGTGTTGTATGATGTATGTGTTGTGTGTATGTATGTATGTATGTGTGTGTGTGTGTATGTTATGTATGTGTGTGTGTATGTGTTGTGTATGTGTGTGTGTATGTATGTATGTTGTGTTGTATGTATGGTATGTGTGTGTAGTTGTGTGTTTGTGTGTGTGTGTGGTGTGTATGTATGTATGTATGTGTGTGTTGTTGTGTTGTGTGTGTGTGTGTGTGTATGTATGTGTGTGTGTGTATGTGTGTGTATGTATGTTGTGTATGTGTGTATGTATGTATGTATGTTGTGTTTTGTGTGTGTGTGTGTGTATGTATGTTGTGTGTTGTGTGTGTGGTTGTGTTGTGGTATGTATGTATGTATGTGTGTGTTGTATGTATGTAGTGTGTGTGTGTGTGTTTGTGTGTGTGTGTATTGTGTGTGTATGTATGTATGTGTGTGTGTGTGTGTGTGTGTGTGTATCTATGTATGTGTGTGTGTGTATGTATGTGTATGTATGGTATGTGTGTGTGTGTGTGTGTGTATGTATGTGTGTGTTATGTGTGTATGTGTATGTATGTATGTATGTGTGGTGTGTGTTGTGTGTATGTGTGTGTTGGTGTGTATGTATGTATGTGTGTGTGTGTATTGTGTGTATGTGTTGTGTGTGTGTATGTATGTGTGTGTGTGTGTGGGGGGGGGGTTGGGAATTGGACTATGACTGCGAGTAGGAATGCGCGTAGGATGGGATTACGGACAGAGGTACAGCAGGGTAATTGAAGAAAGTGATACCCGTTACTTTGCACCAACGGCCTGAGATGCGCATTGACACAGACTGCGACACTGAAAGGTACCCGTGAATTAAAATTCTCTGTCTCTTTCTGTCTGTTTCTGTCTGTCTATTTCTCTGTCTCTCTGTCTGTCTCTCTCTTTCTGTCTTTCTCTTTGAATCTCTCTCTATCTCTCTGTCTCTGTCTCTCTCTCTCTCACCCCACCTACACGCACACATATGCATATACTCACACACACACACACACACACACACACACACACACACACACACACGCACACACACACACACACACACACACTCACACACACTCACACGCACACGTACACACACACACACACACACACACGTAACACATAGCACAGACACACACCGTCATGCAAAGAAACCCGTACATACAGAGAGACAGATAGACAGATAGACAGACAGACAGATAGACAGACAGACAGATAGACAAGACAAATAAAATCAAGTACTTTCAAGTCAACTTTATCATCTCTAAAACAGAAATCACGTTGTATAACAATGCAACATGGACACATAAAATATTCACTTTAAGCGGTAAGATACAATAAAGAAAGAAAGAAAGAAACAAACAAACAAACAAACAAGTAAAGAAATAAATGAATTAAGAAAATAGTACATAAACGAAATTATCAAATAAATAAACAAAGAAATGAATAAACGAATACACAAACAAACAAACAAACAAAAAAGACAAACAAATAAAACAAACAAGTGAATAAATCAACTCGGTCTCTTAT
>CM060313.1:19935459-19955459 GCA_030674185.1 Monoplex corrugatus | reverse complement strand
TGTGTACCTAGTTATCTATCCTAAGAGAAAATATGTAAGACTTTATTACACACTCAGGTGAATGTATCAACATGACAGAAAATGATAGGAAGAAACGACAGAAAGCAAAGGAACAAAGCTTGAAACAAAGAGAGTGACAGAAAAGAGGAAATTTCTAGCAGAGAATTTCCAGAAGGTGGGGACGCTATTTGAACTGACAGAGCCCACGGGTCTTCCCCATGGGAGGACAATTGTAGGGATATTATAAACAAAAAATAAACAGACAAAGAAAGGAAAAAAAAGAATCAAACAAACAAACAAGCAAACAAGCTAAAAAAACAACAACCAAAAAAACAAAACAAAAACAACAACAACAACAACAACAAACTCAGACAAAAAATCCAACCAATTCAACAAAAAGTACCGACCGACACTGAAATGAACGGAAAGACACATGTCTAAGAGTGCGTCTCACGTGGAGGGTTAACATTTCGGGTTAAATGAACAGAGAAGCCAGCTAATTATAAGAATAACACAAAACAAAATCCTAACAACAACAACAACAAAAGTATCAAGCGACGTTGAAAATAGTTCAAAACAACACATGTGTAAGGAAAATCTTTTGCGAACTGCTTTTTCAACTATAGAAATTTCTTTGAAGAAAAGAAAGTAACTTGATGCCGACCGAAATCTACCCATCTCGTGTTGTTCTGTGACTGAGAAAATGACACACAGACAAATGGCGCGACATGAAAAAAAATATGTAAACAACATTCCTTCCTCACAACAAGCAAATATACTGCTTGTTTTAGACACAGGAATGAAGCCCTTAAAATCAACACAAAACATACGTGAGAAAGTGATACCCCCCCCCCTCTCTCCGTCGGTCTCCCTGTCTCTGTCTCTGTCTATCGGTTTCTGTCTCTCTCTTCCTCCCTCCCTCCATCTCTCTGTCTCTTTGTCTGTCTGTCTGTCTCTCATCTGCCTGTATATCTGTCTGTCTCTTTCTGTCTGCCTCATCTTGCTTGTGTATCTCTTTCTCTCTCTTTCTCTCTCTCTCTCTCTCTGTGTTTGTATGTATAGATAATAATAATAATAATAATAATGTTTATTTGTATAGCGCATATTCCATATAAAAACATGCTCACCAGCGCTTTACATTTCGCAAGAAAGGCAAAAGGTGATAAAAAATGTTCACAATTACATACACAATAAGATAACAACAAACATTAAAGCTATACAAGTAAGAAGACACATAAGAAACCACAGAATATTAAAATTTAAACACTGACTTATGTAATGAAGAAAGATTAACAGATTTTTCATATGAATAAAGAGGCATACTGTGTTTATATATTGCTGCGTGTGTGTGCTTGCGTACGTGTATGTGTACATGTGTGTGTGCGTGCGTGTGCGTTGCTGTGCGCGTGTGTTTGTAAGAATGTGTGTGTGTGTGTGTGTGTGTGTGTGTGTGTGTGTGTGTGTGTAGAGAGAGAGAGAGAGAGAGAGAAGAGAGGAGAGAGTGTGTGTGTGTGCGCGTGTGCTATGTTTGCATGCGTGTGTGTGTGTTTATGCATGCAATAGTTGTACATAAAATTATAATCAATATTTTGAATGAAGATAAAAACAGAAAAATTCTAATCCATATACAGGAAAAACATTACAACTTCAGTATTACAGCATTAATACCTTGACAATCAAAATTCCTCACAAATTATGAACTATTCGCATATCATACATCACAATTTACATACAAACAAAGATTTGAAAAAGTTTCTTAAAGTATTTCAGTCTCTTTCCCACTCAATTTCTCCCCTATCCCTTCCTCAGCTGTACACATACAGTGATACACACACATGCTCACTCAAGCACACACACACACACACACACACACACACACACACACACACACACACACACACACACACACACACACACACACACACACACTACACACATGCACGCACACACACACCTTGCTCTATAGGCCCTTATACAAAATACTGTTATACAGGCAGGAGAGATTAGTCTGATGACAGACTTGCAAACTAAGGCAAAAAGATATGTGTGTGTGTCTGCGTGTGTGTCTGTTTGTATGCAAGTATGTATATATTGTGTATGCATATATATGTCAGATTGGTTTCAACAAGGTAGCATTAGTCCTGGAGTCTTTTAGATAAGAAAACTATAGCTTTGAACAAATGCCCCCCCCCCCACACACGCTGTCTATCTATCTATCTATCTATCTATCTACTATCTATCTATCTATCTATCTACTATCTATCTATCTATCTGTCTGTCTGTCTATCTATCTATCTATCTATCTACGTGTAAGCCTGTCTGTCTATGTATCTATGTATCTATCTATCTGTCTGTCTACCTATCTCTCATTAATTTTTGTTATATTATATATATACACGCACGCGCGAGCAACAATCACACACACACACACACATACACACACACACACACACACACACACACACACACACACACACACTACACACACACACCACCCGGCCTCCTTCCTTTGCGAAATCTTCCCTGCACATCCCACACGTCCCATTCCCTAACTCCCCTCACCCTTCCCTACCCCCGCATCCCCACATACACACAACTTATAGGCTACCCCATACAACAATTGCTGTACTGTAACATTGGTGATTCCATCTCCTCATTTTAATCCCGGCAAGTGCACCTGATAGCAGTTTCGTGGTGTCAGCTGTGTGTCACAGGTGAATGGCAATAGTTAGACTTGCCACGTCCCTCCCTGACATTTTAATCTCTTCCTCCGATTTTGATTTCTTACTCTGATAACGTCTTCGTATGTTATCGGTCTACGTTTTGTGAATACACGTTTGTGACACCTGTTACTTTAAATGTCGACATTTTGTGTACTGAGTGGCAAGATGTTTAGTGGAGGGTATTGACATTTGACCTTCTTTCGCATTAGTCTTCAGTGAAACCGCATCACTGTTTCTTCTCAACTTTCGGCACGTGCGCACGCATGCACATACTACACGCACGTAAACAAACACTGGCACGGTATGACTTTGTTTGTTTGTTGTTTGTTTGCTTATTACCTGTTATTTTGTAGCTCGGTGAAATTATTAGTTCATATCACTGCACAAATTTCTGTATATATGCATGGTAATATCATTAAATGTTGCGTTGGAGTACATATTTATTCAGTTATTTCATTTTGCTTATAGTACACAGACTAGAGGGTGTACGTGGAAAACTACTCTAGCGCCAGTCCTTTATCTCAGTGTATCAATTCTACTTGACATGTTGAGTTCGCCATCTGAATTAACAACGCAATTATTGTTTCTAACCATGAGTCCGGTTTAAGATTCCATCGAAAGAAAAACGACCGCTGACAGCAGTCTTTGTGGACTTTATCAACGCTTTTGACACTGCTAGGACATTCGGAAACTCCAGAAAACAAAAACCCCACTCAGTGTACCCCACGAAGCTTTTCAGTTTGACGTTTTAACAATGAACGGCTGTCATACGTCAAGCAGAATCAAGTTTTGGTTGCGTGCGTTCTATATTCCCACTGGTGTCAAGCAAGGTTGTGTGTGGACTCCTTTTGCGTATCTTCTTTCCAGGAGGTTAAGAGAGTGAGCGAATCTGACAGTCAGAGGAATGTGTCAAAGAGATGATGGTTACAAGAGAGGGGATTGCGAGAATCTACGCAGGATTTGTTTAGCTATTACCCCATTTGTCAAAAATTTAAACTAATTGTTAATGCCACCGACATAGGTGACCAACGGGAGCTCATGTTTGCAACGTCTCCTTGCCAATAATTACAAGGTTCAAAAAGTGGCATACCAGCTGTTTGTCTGACAGAAGGGAGCCTGAGCCTGTCTTTACGTCTGCTGTCAATAGGGTTATATCTGTTATATCCGACAGTGGGTGTTGAATTCACCTATTCGTCTCTTCGTTTACGATTGTTCTTGGTGTTTGATTCTGGTTATGAATTGTGAGGCATCCACCAGCCAGAATGAAAAGACAGAAGCGAATAGACTATTCTTATGGGTGGTTTCGCGGCAATTGATATTTGGACATATAATGAAAATCAATGAAATGAAATACAGTGTATTCCAAAACAAGTCACGCAAAACAATACGACAAACACAACACAACAAAACAACCAAACAGGACACATCGCTGCGCAATACAGCATAACACTGCACAGTACAACACAGCACAACACAGCACAACAACACACAACACAACACAACGCAACACAACACAACACAACACAACACACAACGCAACGCAACGCAACGCAACGCAAGACAACACAATTTAGATCCAACACAACACAATACAGTTACTATCCAATGTAGGCCCATACAACTCATATACAAACAACGCATCAGCACAATACAATACAATACAGTACAGTACAGTACAATACAATACAATACAATACAATACAATACAATACAGTACAATACAATACAATACAATACAATGAGATGGAATGCAATACAACACAACACAACACAACAAAACAAAACACAACACAACACAACACAACACAACACAATACAACACAATACAACACAATTAAGATCCAATACAACACAATATAACAAAACACATTCATGATCCGACGTACTACAATACAGATGCAAATAACATATCAGCACAGCACAGCACAGCATAGCATAGCATAGCACATCCACACCATACCATACCATACCATACCATACCATACCATACCATACCATACCATACCATACCATACCATACCATACCATACCATTCCATATCATACCATACCATACCATACCGTATCATACAACACAACACGATACAACACAACACAACACAACACAACACAACACAACACAACACAACACAACACAACACAACACAACACAACACAATACGATACAACACAATATAACACAACACACATCACACCACATCACCACATCACACCACACCACAACACCACACGCCACCACACAAACCACACCACACCACACCACACAACACCGCACCACACCACACCACACCACACCACACCACAACACAACACAATACAACACAACACATCACACCACACCACACCCCAACACACCACAGCACACAACACCGCACACACCACACCACACCACAACACAATACATCACACAACACAACACAACACAACACAAACAACACAACACAACACAACACGACAAAGTAGGGGGTCATGTCATCAGTCACAAAGTCCTTCACAGTCCGATGTCATGAGTAAGAATGGAATTCCCGCTGTGCTGAATGCTGAATGCTGAATGCTGACGTGTCCGGTATGACCTCACCTGCCCTTCAGATAGTGGGTCGTCTGTAATTAACCCCAGGCTTCCCACAGTGTGTCACCTGATCTTCTTGACACGTTCCTGTCTTCTTCTTCTTCCTTCTCTCTCTTTGCCTCTGTCTCTCTGTCTCTGTCTCTCTCTGTTTCTTTGTCTCTGTCCGTCTCTCTCTTATTCTCTCTCTTTTTGTCTGTTTGTGTCTGTCTGTCTGTCTGTCTCTCTCCGTGTCTTATTCTGTCTCTCTCTGTCTCTCTTTCTCTTTGTGTGTCTCACTCTGTCTGTCTGTCTGTCTGTCTGTTTGTGTGTGTGTCTCTCTTCACACACCCACAAACCCCTAACAATTGTATTCTGGACAATTACGGAGCGTCTGGCCAGTGGTTATGCACCTAAGATGTGTGAAATCGGGGTTCGAATCATGGACAGGATTTTTTTCTATCTCCCCTCTCCCACCTCCCCCGCCTGCCCTGCTTTCTTTAGATCTTAAGGGGTGGTCTACGCGATAGTCATCCGGATATGACGAGAAACCAAAGTCCTATGTTTAGCAGGCAGTCAGCACATGTTAATGATACCACGGCAACTAAAGAATTACCCTGGCAAAAATGGGTGGCGGTGTATTGTGGTGATGTGTTTTCCCCGGGGAGAGTAGCCCGAATTTTATATGCAAATCAATCGTTACTAGAAATACCCCCCCCCCCCAAAAAAAAAAAAAAAACAAAAAAACCCAAAGAAACAAAAAGAAGCCACATACAATTAGATATAATTTTTTTTTTAAAAAGAGGAAAAAAGAGAGACACGAATGGAAAAAAGAAGATAGAAGGACAGAGACTGAGATCAGAGAGATCAGAGAGAGAGAGAGAGGGAGAGAGAAGAGAGAGAGGGATACAGAAGACAGACAGACAGACAGATAGAGAGAAAGAGAGAGAGGGAGAAGAAATAGAGAGAGAAAGAAACAAGAAAGAGAGACGGAGGGAAAGAGAGAAAGAAAGGAAGAGAGAGAAAGAGAGAGAGAGAGCGAGAGAGGAAGAGAGAGAGGAGTAGAGAGAGAGAAAGAGAAAGTGAGAAAAACAGAGAAAGAAACAAGAAAGAGAGACGGGGGAAAAGAGAGAGAGAAAGGGAGAGAGAGAGGAAGAGAGAGAGAGAGAGAAAGAGAGAGAGAGAGAGGGAAAGAAAGAGAGAGAGAGACAGAGAGAGAGACAGAGAAAGACTCACAGAGAGACAGAGAGACAGAGAGAGAGAGAGACAGAGAGAGACAGAGAGAGACAGAGACAGAGACAGAGAGACAGAGACATGGGGAAACTGAAATATATAGACTGTCACAAAAGAGAAGAAGACAAAGTGGAAACAACAAGAGGAAAAGAAAAAGAAGAAGAAGAAAGAACAAGAACAAGAACAAGAACAAGAAGAACAAGAAGAACAAGAACAAGAAGAACAAGAAGAACAAGAAGAAGAAGAACAACAACAAGAAGAACAAGAAGAAGAAGAAGAAGAAGAAGAATAAGAAACAAAAAACAACAAGGAAAAAGAAGAAGAAGAGAAGAAGAAGAAGAAGAAGAAGAGAAGAAGAAGAAGAAGAAGAAGAAGAAGAAGAAGAAGAAGAAGAGAAGAAAAAAAAAGAAGAAGAAGAAGAAGAAGAAGAAGAAGAAGAAGAAGAAGAAGAAGAAGAAGAAGAAGAAGAACAACAACAACAACAAAACAACAACAAGAACAAGAACAAGAAGAACAAGAAGAACAAGAATAAAACAACAACAACAGCATCAAAAACAAGAAGAAGAAGAAGAAGAAGAAGAAGAAGAAGAAGAAGAAGAAGAAGAAGAAGAAGAAGAAGAAGAACAAGAACAAGAACAAGAACAAGAACAAGAACAAGAACAAGAACAAAAACAAGAAGAAAAAGAAGAAGAAGAAGAACAAGAACAAGAAGAAGAACAAGAAGAAGAACAAGAACAAGAACAAAAACAAGAAGAAGAAGAAGAGAAGAAGAAGAAGAACAAGAACAAGAAGAAGAAGAAGAAGAAGAAGAAGAAGAACAAGAACAAGAAGAAGAACAAGAACAAGACAAAAACAAGAAGAAGAAGAAGAAGAAGAAGAACAAGAAGAACAAGAACAAAAACAAGAAGAAGAAGAAGAAGAACAAGAACAAGAACAAGAACAAGAACAAAAACAGAAGAAGAAGAAGAACAAGAACAAGAACAAGAAGAAGAAGAAGAACAAGAACAAAAACAAGAAGAAGAAGAAGAAGAAGAACAAGAACAAGAACAGAAACAAGAAGAAGAAGAAGAAGAACAAGAACAAGAACAAGAACAAAAACAAGAAGAACGAGAAGAACAAGAAGAACGAGAAGAAGATCAAGAACAAGAACAACAAGAAGAAGAAAAACAAGAAGAAGAAAAACAAGGACAAGAACAACAGAAAAAATGAACAACATCACGAAGAAAAAAAGGCTTTGATAGCTGTAGCAACAGAATCAGAAGTAGTAGCATTGGTAGCAGCAAGACAATCAGCAGAGGCAAGAGTTAAGAATTCGTGCAAGACAGACTCATCACACTCTGCCTAAAATGTGATAATACTTTCAACCCGAATCTGCCATTAACCATCTGCCAGACTGCCACATCTTTGCATGCGTTTCTCCTTATATGTTTCCTTCAGAACACTAACACATATTGACACCATTGTCTGAAATATTCCTTAGGGTATACTAATAAATCGATTGACAGCAACACTAATCTCTCAGCGTGCATTCTTTATTCTAAGGGAGATAACCATAGTGACTAGAATAGATTACTGTGCTGCGGATTACTTCCCTTGAACACCAACCCCCCTCTCTTTGAAGAATAAAAGTCAACTTTATAAGGGTTAAAATTCCACTATATGTTGCCAATGTCTGATAGCAAAGTGGTAAAGACATCTGTTGCAAGGGTGGTTTATAAGGAAAGCGACAGCAAACGGGTATCCATGAGTTTTGTAGCAGTTGTGTCTGAAATGTCATTTGTTTGTTTGTTTTTGTTTTTGTTTTTTGTTTTTTGATTAGTTAAGGGACACATGTAGATCTGTTTATTTTCTGTTTTGACACTATAAGAATATGTAAAGTAAAACTTAGGAAAGCAGACATTTAAATGTATGACTGTTCTAAGTCAATACAAGTTGCAGCTGATCCATTTGAGTGTGTTTGTGTTAGTGAGTGATTGTAGAAAGAGACAAAGCCCAAATCATTTTCTTTGTTAGAATTAATGCAGTTTATACTTATCGTACATACGGTTTGTGATGTCTAATATATTATTTAACTTTACAGAATGTGTCCTTATATTTTGTATAAACTCTGTGTAACGTTGCTGGTTCGCTTAGGTATTCTTTTTGGACACAATGTTTAATTTTGAATGCTTTTTTGATTAAAAGTTTTCTTCAAGGTAAATAATGTTTAATTTTGAATGCATTTTTGATAAAAAGTTTTCTTCATGGTAAATATAAGACAGAAGGCAGCAAGCGCACATGGGCTTTTCAAAACACCAAAATATATTAACACCACTGCGTTAAGATTTCCCCAGAGTATGGCAATGAGTCGACTGACAGCAACATTACTTTCTCAGTGTGCATTTTTTACTGTGAGGGAAGATAACCGTGCAGACAGCGAGGTCTGTGACTGCGGTATGGATCACTTCCCTTAATCAGCCTCTACACTATCTATTGAGTGGTCTGTCTGCCTGTCATGGAACTTGGATCCCCTGGCGGCGAGTTTGATGCTGTCGTGTTCTGTTCATGCATGAATCGCGTGTGGTGTGGTCTGGTCTATGTTCGTGGCTGGTCTGTCTGGGTTGTGTTGCCCTGGGTGGACTTGTTTACTTGAGATATGCATGCATTTACTGCATGGTAATGTGGTCAGTGTGTAAACAGACGTGTTCATTTGGATTATGAAGGCATATTGAGTTGTTCATGGTCTCTTTTAAGACACTTGATGCATGCAAGGATTGCTGACGTGGGAAGGTGTTTGATTTTGCAGCAAATGTGCTGAGATTTCAGATTTTTTGTTAGGGAATAAACACATGTAGACCTGTTTATTGTCTGTTTGATAATACTTGAATACATAAAATAAAATTCCTGATGGCAGAGAATTATGTGTGTGATATTTCTAAGTCAGTTCGTGTTGCAACTGATCCAGATCTGTTTGTATATACTAGTTAGTGATATAAGAAGAAGACGGGTCAGTGTAAGCAAAGTATTCCTTCGCGAGAATATTAGTACCTGCATTTTTCATTTCTTGTTTGGGACACTTTGTGAGTCTCATATTTATTTCGCATCTAACTTTACGGTGTCATTTTACTTTATCACAACCACAGTGCAATGTTAATATTTTGCTTCTCTATGCATTTAGGATACGATGTGCAGTTTTGAATGTTGTCTCAGGTTTTCACAAAGTACGTTCAGGATAGAAAGGAGCGAACACATATATATGGGCATTCCAAACCACCTACGCATATTGACACCATTGTCTGAAGTGTTCCCTGAGGTATACCAATGAATCGATTGACAGCAACGCTACTTTCTCAGCGTGCATTCTTTACTGTCAGGGAAGATAACCATGAGGTAGGTGCCGGCGCTGTGGATCACTTCCCTTGATCAGCCATCGCACTATCGTGGAGTGGTCTGCCTGTCACGGGAATGGCATCCCTTGGTGGCGAGTTTGATGATGTCGGGTTTTGTTCACACTTGAACAGTGTGTGTTGTAGTCTGGTCTGAGTTAGTGGCTGGTGTGTCTGGGTTGTGTTGTTGTGGCTGGAACATTCTTTACCTGAGTTATGCAAGCTTTTTGTTGCATGGTAATGGTGGCAATTGTGAGAACAGACATATTCATTTGGATTACGAAGGCATGCAGAGTTACTCATAGTCTCGTCCAAGACACTTGAATTATACAAGGGTTCCGAACGTGGAATGGTGTTAGATTTTGCAGTAGTTGTAGCTGAAATGACAGATGGTTTTGTTTGGTCAAGAAAGACATGTAGATCTGTTTACTGTCTGTTTGATAAAACATGAATACAAGAAATAAAAACCAAGAAAGCAGAGATTTATGTGTATGGCTATTCCAAGTCAGTACATGTCACAACTGATCCATTTCAGTGTGTGTGCACCATATGTGCTAGTAAGTGATTGAAGAAGAAGACAGAAACCAACATAAACAAAGTATTCGTTTGTGAGAATACACGCATTTTGTGCTTATCATACAGGCATTTTGTGAATGTTCTATGTGAAATTCAACTTTACAGAATGTGTTGTTTTACCTTATCACAACCACAGTGCAATGCTGTTATCTTGATTCTCTTTGTTTTTTTGTTTTTTTTAAATGATGTATAATTTTGTATATCCTTTTTCTCACAGGTTTTCTTTGGCACAGGTTTAAGACAAATTTAAGACAGAAAGAATTGAGCACATATGGGCATTTCAGACTACTAACAAATATTGACACCATTGTCTGAAACATTCGCTGAGGTGTACCAATAAATAGATTGATGGCAACACTAATCTCTCTGCCCGCGTTCTTCGTTGTAAGGGAGATAACCATGGTAACTGCAGGGAAGATTGCTGTGCTGTGGATCACTTCCCTTGATCATCCATTGTTGAGGAACAAAAGTGAACTTTTTTAGGTTTCAAATTCCACTATGTGTTGTTGGTGTCTGATAGCTAAGTGGTTAAGATATCTGGATAGTATTAATTATTATATTATGATCTGGCTGTGGGATGCTTGACCACCTTGGATGCGCAGAATTGAACCCAGGTGGAGGACACACACACACACACCACACACACCACACACACACACACACACACACACACACACAACACACACACACACACATATATATATATATATATATGTATATAAATTGTATATATATATATAAAATTATATATACACACACACAAAACACACACACACACACACACACACACACACACACACACACACACACATATATATATATATACACACACAAACACACACACACAAACACACACACACACACACACACACACACACACACACAATATATATATATATATATATACACACACAACACACACACACACAAACACACACACACACACACACACACACCACACACATATATATATATATATATATACACGCATTCTTACCAACAAATGCCTATCAATTATCATCAGGAAGAGTTCTTGAATGTTACATAGAACCAATAATGTTATATGGTTGTGAGGCGTGGACAGTGAACATGCAAAGCCAGAACAAGATTGAGGCAGCCCAGATGTGGTTTCTAAAAAGAGTGTTGAGAGTTCCATGGACAGCGAAGAAAACGAACGAGACAGTCTTGATGGAGACAGACACAAGAAGATCATTGATAAGGAAGATTAGGAAAAGACAAGTAGCATTTATAGGTCATTTCATGAGGAAATCAAAATCAGAACACCTGGTCAAAACAGGAAAGCCTGAGGGAAAGAGAGCACCAGGTAGACCCAGGGAGAAAATACTGGACGGACTTGCAGGGTGGCTGATGACAGACAGGGTTGAAGACGTGCTTGCAGCAACAAGGGATAGATATATATGGAGGGCCATGATTGCCGACGCCATGTGGCAGGGCACATGATGATGATGATGTTGATGATGACGATGATGATGATGATGATGATGTATATATATATAATATATATATATATGTAACAGAGTGCCTTGCTCTGTTACAATCTTTCCCCATTTACCTACAACGCTCAAAGACAACACCATGGAGCGTGCTTGCCTAGATCAAAAACGCTTTGCGTTCTCTCAGGTCAAATTGTACTGTTATCCCATAGCCTCTGCCTACCCATAGCTATGCACTGAACATTCCAAAGATCTAACCAATACATGACACATATAACACACTGCTAGATAATGAGCAGATCTACAATGTGTACATGTATTCTGAAGCGGCCTATGACAGATTTTGTCTCATCTCCAGTCTGTATGTTGTAGTCCTACAGAACCTAGAGGAGACGGTCTTTAATCTATGCCGCCTTCAGCCCATTGTAATACAACCGCCGTCATAATAGCCATTGCGTGACCCGCGGAAACCCACAGACAATGACCGCAGGTTATGTTGCGGTTGTATGGAGCCCGGGGCGGACTGTCTTTGTTTCATGCCGCCCTTCGGTGTTTGTGGCGTAATAGCCAGTAGCCACCTACGAAACCACCAGACGAGTATGCCGGTTGTGTGTACCGAGGCACTGAACTGATGTAAGACCTCCATTAATTTCAAACAAGAGTTGACTTTTCGCTACACACCAAGTGTTGATTGATTAACTAGGTGAGAACAACCAATCAGATGTTGTCATCTGAAAGGTTTGAAAGTATGACCATCATGCTCTGTTCCCAGAGTATAAATTAACAAGGTGCATCATAGCTCGTGATTTTCTGCTGCCACCCTCACCGGAGGTGATCAACTTCACTGTAGCACTGTCTTCTTTGTCTTCTTTTGTCTTCTTCCATATCCCAGTACGGTCCTTTTCCCTTATTGTCATTTTCCCATTTCCCTGTTTTCCTTCCCTACCTATCCTCATCAAGAGATAATAAAGAGTCAAGTAGCAAAACGAGGACTTGTCTTTTGATTGAGAGACTTCCCTTTCTGCTCTGGATACAAACGACCACCACAGCAATCACCACCTACCCCTTAACCACTCGCCCCATCTCATATGTACATATGCAACAGCAGAAGGGCATCCAGGAGTCATGATCTGGATGCAGCCTGGTCCCTATAGAGCGTCAAGAGTTAAGAGCCAGAACGCTTGCTTGAAGGGGGTTTCTCCTTTAAGAACTTTCTGCTGTCCCACTCTCCCCAGAGTCTCTTGTCAGTTGAGTGGTCTGCCTGTCATGGAAATTGCGTCCCTTGGTGGCGAATTTGTAAGTGTCGCATTCTGTCCACGCATAAATCGTGTGTGCTGTGGTCTGGTCTGGGCTGTGGCTGGTCTGTTTGGGTTGTGTTATCCTGGCTGGATGGTTATTTACTTGATTTATTTGAGTGTTTACAGCATGTTCATGGTGGTAGCTGTGAAAACGGAGGGAATCAGTTGGCTGAGGCATATAGAGTTACTCATGATCTCTACTTAAACACCTGAGTCATGTTAGAGTTGCCAGCGTGGTATGATGTTAGGTTTTGCAGCAAGTACTTCTGAAATGTCAGGTTTTGTTTTGTTTTGTTTAAGTAACACATGCAAATTTATTTAATGTCCATTTGATGATACATGTGCATGGATGTGCAGAATACAATTCAAGAAAGCAGAGATTTATGTGCATGATGTTCTAAGTCAAGCCACGTTGCAGCTGATCCATTTGAGTGTGCTTATGTTAGAGAATGATTGAAGGAAAATATAGCCCAGTGTTAACAAACTATTTCTTTGTAAGAACATTTGCATTATATGTTTATCATACAGACATGTTGTGAATGTCCAGTAAATAAACTAACGTTACAGAATGTGTCCTTTTATTTTGTCAAAACCCCAGTGCATCGTTGTTGGTTCGCTTCTTTATGCTTTTAGGAAATAATGTATATTTGATGTTTTTTTGTCAAAGGTTTCTTCAAGGTAAATTTAAGACAGAAGGCAGCGAGCACATATGGGCATTTAAAATCACTGTACATACTGACTCCACTGTCTGAAAAGTTCCCCTGAGTTATGCCAATGACTCCACTGACAGCAATATTACATGTATTCTCTTAGGGTCCGTTCTTCACTGTCAGGGAAGACAACTGCAGCGACAGCGAGGTATGTGACTATGGTATGGATCACTTCCCTTGATCAGCATCTGCACTATCATTGAGTGGTCTGCCTGTCATGGAAATTGGATCCCCAGGAGGCGAGTGTGATAATGTCGTGTTCTGTTCATGCATGAATCGTGTGTGGCGTGGTCTGGTCTATGTCCGTGGCTGGTCTGTCTGGGTTGTGTTGCCCTGGGTGGACTCATTTACTTGAGTTATACATGCATTTACTGCATGGTAATGGTGGTAATTGTGACAACAGTCTCAATTCTTTGGTTCAGGAAGGCAAACAGAGTTATTTTGGTCTCTTTCTGAACATTTTAACCCTTTGACTCCCACACCACGTTCATCAGCGTCCTGTGTTGTCAACCATGCCATTAAAGCAAAAATTTAACCCTTTGACTCCTCACCCTATCCATCAGCTTTCTGCAGGAAGCTCATGGATGGGACAAGGGAGTCAAAGGGTTACGTTTTTGCAGTTAATGGATAGGGTCAGGGAGTCAAGGGATTAACCATGCTAGGATTGCCAGCGTGGAATGATGTTAGCTTTTGGAGAAGATATAGAGGAGCCGTCTGATTGTTTGTTTGGTTAAGGACCGCATGCAGACCCATTTACTGTCTGTTTGATAATAGATGAGTACGTACAATAAAATTTGCAACTGATCTATTTTAGTGTGAATAGGTTAGCGGGTGATTGAAAAAGACAATGGCCAGTGTAAGAATTAGTGAGAATACTAATACTTAAACTTTTCGTTTCTTGTTGGGACATTGTAAATGTCTTATCTATTCATAATTTCACTTTACAGGCTCTGCCATTTTATGTTATCACAACCACAATTCAACTATATACTACACGTCATTATTGAAGGGCCAGGAACGTTTTTGAGTCAATTTTTGAAAGGAGAAATAACCTATTTTCTCTTACTCTTTTCTCCAATTCGTTGCCGTAACTGAATGGATAAGAGCTCAGACAACATTGCAGTTTCCTTTTGGCACGTGTTTGGGGATTTGCCGATTTGCAATGGGCGGCCCAAGGAAGACAATTTCCACACGAAATTGTCGAATCTTCAGCAGGGTCTCTCTGACGACGCAGGCAAGGTAGCGACAAAATTCGCTTTGCACGTGCAAGGCAAGCCCTTTTTGAACACTACTCCAGCCAAAGTTGCCCGCAGACGAGGATAAAAAGGACCCGTTCTTGGTTCGTTTCAACCATGCTTGCAAGACGACGGATGACGGATGAGCAGCGGGGGAGAGCCCTCGCTCTGCTTGATGAAGGCCTAGCGCAGCGGGAAGTTGCTAGACGACTTGAAGTGTCGCATTCCACAATCCAGAGACTGCTGGAGCGCTTCAATGAGACTGGAGCAGTCCAGGAAAGGCGTCACACGGGTCGACCCAGAGTAACGACAAGACAGCAAGACCGCTACCTTGCCCTCTCTGTCCTGAGGGAAAGGGCATCCACTGCAGTGACCTTGAGGGGTCAGCTGAGGGACGCAACAGGTGCTAACATCAGCTGCAGCACGGTGAGAAGACGGCTACATGAGGCAAACTTGAGGTCACGGAGACCGGCCGTCCGACCCGTGCTGTCACCGGTCAACAGAGTGCGCCGCATGACCTGGGCCAGGGAGCACGTGACCTGGACAAGGCAACAGTGGGCCCGGGTCTTGTTTTCGGATGAGTCCAGGTTCACCCTGACCTTTAACGATGGCCGGGCTCGGGTGTGGCGACGTCAAGGGAGAGGTTCGCTGACGCCACTGTCCAAGAGCATAACCGGTACGGCGGCGGGTCGGTGATGGTGTGGGGTGGCATGAGCCGTGGTACCCGGACCCCCCTGCTCCCCATTGACGGCATCCTGAACGGGGTCCGGTACCGGGACGAAGTTCTGGCGGCCGTGGCACTGCCTGCGCTTGTGGACCTTGGTCAAGGCGCCATCTTCCAGGACGACAATGCACCTGCGCATCGAGCACGCCTTGTGACCGACTTCCTGGAGCAGCATGAAGTCGTCCGTATGGCCTGGCCAGCGTGCTCACCTGACCTGAACCCAATTGAACACCTCTGGGATGTGCTCGGAGGCGCATCAGGGACAACCACCCCCCACCGGGCACCCTGGCCAGGCTGGTCGACATCCTGCAGATCGAGTGGGCGGCCATCCCTCAGGACACACTCCGTACCCTTGTGGGGTCGATGCATCGGCGCTGTGAAGCATGCATCCAGGCTCGGGGCGGACACACGCGATATTGAAAACAGATTGGCCAAATCTGACACTTTCTGTTTTTTGAAAAGGGGGGATGTTCCTTTAAATGCATGTGCTGTTCACTAATGGGTCATTGTGCTAATTTCTTTTTCCAAAACAGGTGTGGAAATGATGAAATAAAACATAGAATGAATTCTAAACATTGTCAATTATTTCAACTTAAAATTAGAGAGGAAGGAAGAAGTGGCCCTTAAATTATGATTAGGAGTATATATGTACATATGATATGATATATAATTTTATGTTTCTTTGTCACTGGTTTTCTCAAGATAAATTCAGGAAAGGAAGGAACGAGCACATATGAAAATTCCACGCCACCGACGCATATTGACACCATTGTCTAAAACGTTCCCTGGGGTATGCTAATGAATCAATTGACAGCAATGCTACTCTCTCGGCGTGCATTCTTTACTGTCAGGGAAGATAACAGCAAGATAGATAACCACGCTGTGGATCACTTCCCTTGATCAGCCATCACACTATCACAGAGTGGTCTGCCTGTCATGGGAATAGCGTCCCTTGGTGGCGAGTTTGATGATGTCGGGTTCTGTTCACACATGAATGGTGGTGTGTGTTGTGGTCTGGTCTGAGTTAGTGGCCGGTGTGTCTGGGCCGTGTGTTGTTGTGGCTGGAACGTTCTTTACGTGAGTTATGCAAGCTTTTCCTGTGTAGTAATGATGGTAATTGTAACATCAGACTGAATCGTTTCGCTAAGGAATGCATGCAGGATTAGTTATAGTCTCTTCTAAAATATTTGAACTGTGCAAGGGTTGCCAGCGTGAAATGATGTAATATGTTGCAGGCCTGCTTACTGACTGTTTGGTTATACATGAACATAACGATAAAATCCATGAAATCCAAATTGTGTGTGTATGGTTTTTTTTCTAAGTCACGTCATGTTGCATCTGACCCATATGTCTGTATGTTATTGAGTGAGAGCGCACGCGCGCGCGCGCGCGCGCGCGCGTGTGTGTTTGTGTGTTTGCGCGTGTGCGCATGTGTGTGTATGTGTGTGTGTGTGTGTGTGTACACATGTGTGTGTGAGTTTATGTGTGTGTGTGAGTTTATGTGTGTGTGTGAGTGTATGTGTGTATGTGTGTGTATGTAAGTGTATGCATGTGCATGTATGTGTGTATGTGTGTGTATGAGTGTGTGTGTGTGTGTGTGTGTGTGTGTGTGTGTGTGTGTGTGTGTGTGAAGGGGTGGGGGGTGAGGAAGACTTTTTTCATTCAATGATTTATACTATCTTCTCTTCTTGTGTGTGTGTGTGTGTGTGTGTGTGTGTGTGTGTGTGTGTGTGTGTGTGTGTTGTGGTGTGGTGTGGTGGATCAGCGGTTTCAACAATTACTTATGATTTTAATATCATTGCATCTTTCATTAATTCTTGAAGAAGTAACTAAGCTGGGTGCATTTTTTATCATGTTTGGCTTGCCATTGTCATTATGTAAAATTTGATAACATCTGTTGTTGTGATCAGTGCAACGAGCATACTTTATCATGTATTGTTTACACCATACAAATGAAATTCTTCTTGTTCTTGTTCTTCTTTTTCTTAGTGTTAAGAGTGTTAATTATTCAAGGTTGTTATGTGATTAGAATTGTTGCTGCTGCAGCAGTAGTAGTGGTAGTACAGTATCATATTTTCCTTGATGCGTCTGTCATTCTGTATTTTATCATCTATTTCTATTTACTTTAATTGTGCAAACTTTTCTGTATAGCTATGGCTGCAACTCAGCACAGAAATAGCTGTGATGTCAGATTTTCATTGTATAATTATTATTGTATTTTCTATTTCACACTATTGAGACACGCAAACTGTTCTCACATGATGCTATCTGTCTGCATATGTGAACGCAGCAACAGGTTTATGTTAGTTAAAGACAGCCCTGGAAATGGCCCTCATTTGTCTGTTGGCATACACTAATTGTCAAGAAACTGATGCATTTGTTGTATGTTACATCCTATTCTAGAACACGTTTGTTTTCTTTGGTTTTCTGTAGCTTGCTTCATTTGAGAGATGATGCCTTGTTTGCATACACATTGTCTTCTCGCTGCAGGTTATTTTGGGCTGATGATAATGTGTAACTTTTTATCAGAGTAAGCTTGCCTTTGCTGTGGTATCACATTTCGATTATAAACTTACCCCTTCAAAGCCATCGTTTTTATTAGTTTTCATTAGCAGTGGAAAGGTTTGTGGTATAATTCTGAATTTGTGCAAACGAAAAAAATTGGTCTATCATAAAGACAAAACAAGAAAGAAAAAAAAAGATAGTGGCATATAACATGTGGTGCACATATTGCAATAGCAAGTACGCCAGAAACTGAAAAAGAAAACAAAACTGCGAGAGGCAGTACAATCAACTTCTCTATATGTTACAGACTGTGCAAGTCGCTTGTAGTCTCCAACCTCCTCGATAGATTTGAAATTTGGGCACTGGAGAAGAAAAATCAGGCCTTCAAACCAAGTGACTGACGAAAGTGTCACATATTCTGCTTGAAAAATAAATAAGCGTAACGAACAAGTATAGAACAAAATCAACCTCTTGGTGAGCCCATACAGACTGCTTCTGGCAGCTGTGAAACGATGAAAGCTTTCGAATTTCATTCTTTGATCACGTCACCCACCATAACACCTAGAAGAAGACTATAAATAAGGTGGACACAAGGTGGTAAATATCAAAAACTGGACGAATCTCAGTAGACTGAATTGTGTGTTGCTGTTGACCAGATACAGGCACTGAGCATATTTTGTGTTGTTGTATTTCAATAATTCCCCATTGACAACCCTGATTAGTGAAAGAATGACAGGCAGGGAGAGAAGAGGGGAGAAAAAGAGAGAGAAGAAGAAAAAGAAGAAGAAGAAAAGAAGAGAAAGAATGAAGAAGAATGCAAGAAGAATGAATAAGAAGATGACGAAGAGAAGAAGAGAAGAAGAAGAAGAAGAAGAAGAAGAAGAGAAGAAGAAGAAGAAGAAGAAGAAGAAGAAGAAGAAGAAGAAAGAATGGAAGAAGAAGAAGAAAGAAGAAGAATGCGAAAGAAGAAGAGAAGAAGAAGAAGAAAGAATGCGAAGAAGAAGAATGCGAAGAAAGAAGAAGAAGAAGAGAAGAAGAAGAAGCGAAGAAGAAGAATGCGAAAGAAGAAGAAGAAGAAGAATGCGAAGAAGAAGAAGAAGAAGAAGGAAGAAGAAGAAAAAAGAAGAAGAAAGAGAAGAAGAAGAAGAAGGAAGAAGAAGAAGAAGAGAAGAAGAAGAAGAAGAGAAGAAGAGGAAGAAGAAGAGGAGGAAAAAGAAGAAGAAGAAGGAAGAAGGAAGAAGAAGAGGAGGAGAGGAGGAGAAGAAGAGGAGGAGAGAGAGAGAAGAGAGAAGAAGAAGAAGAAGAAGACACAGGCCAACATAAACAAAACTATTCGTTTGTGATAATATTTGCATTTGTTTTTTTACCATCAGACCATTTTGTGATTGTCCTATGTATAATCTAACTGTACAGAATATGCTGAATATTTTGTTGTCACCACACACTGATGTTTCAAATAGACTGTTGGTTTGCTTCTCCATGCTCTTAGGAAATGACGTACAATTTTATGTATGCTTCCTGATTCACGTTCTCCTGCTCGTCCAGACAACGGGGGTGTTTTGCTGTTTTTCCACAGGATTTTGTGTTTGTTCTTTATTTGAAATTTATTTTCTTACGCTTAGGCTTGACAAAG
>CM060313.1:19907959-19925459 GCA_030674185.1 Monoplex corrugatus | reverse complement strand
CAAAAAGGGCTTGCCTTGCACGTGCAAAGCGAATTTTGTCGCTACCTTGCCTGCGTCGTCAGAGAGACCCTGCTGAAGATTCGACAATTTCGTGTGGAAATTGTCTTCCTTGGGCCGCCCATTGCAAATCGGCAAATCCCCAAACACGTGCCAAAAGGAAACTGCAATGTTGTCTGAGCTCTTATCCATTCAGTTACGGCAACGAATTGGAGAAAAGAGTAAGAGAAAATAGGTTATTTCTCCTTTCAAAAATTGACTCAAAAACGTTCCTGGCCCTTCAATAATGACGTGTAGTATATATATGCATGCTTATGCGTCCGGGCATCTGATTGTAGGGTTCACCTCAGTCACCAATACGACAAGACAGAAGATGGATATCGTCCTCTATTTTCGTACATAAGAGCGTCCTTTCCACCATACTTTACGGTTCAGAATGTGGTAGAATAACAGAGAGTGACATTATCAAGCTATCAACCTTCCACATAGAGAAACTGGGAAGAAACACACGAATCTTCAGGCTCAGCATCATCTCCAGCCAAAAATTACCTGCTGATGCAGTCAAGAGAGTATAGACAACATCATCACGAAAAGATGATGGAGATAAACTGGCCGCATCCTCCAAAGAGAATATGATATCATCACCCGGGTTGTCCTTCATTGTACACTAGAAGGAAGACGCAAGAACGGAAATTCCAAGAACTCTTAGTGACAAATTGTAGAGGGAGAACTCAAGACTTTGAAACATACAGAGGTCTGGTCAGGATAGATGTGAGTGGTAGACCATCGTCGTTGCCTACATGCTAATGACGCAGGTTCAGTTTCAATTTCTCAAGATGAAGTTTCCGCGCTCGGAATGAATTCCATATGCGCTAACGTTAGAGATGCCATGTGATGGAGAAGGTTCAGAATGATCATGCCATAAGCCTTAAGCCTGTACATACATGTAAACCCATGAGTTGGTCAAGTTTTTCAATCTTTTACTAGCATTGCATCAGTCTATCATTGGAACAGTCTCAGTTATATGTAAAGGACATCTGTATATGTGTATCTTCATAGAAAAGAGCAGATAAATAAAGTAACTATATAATTAAATGATTCCATCAAAACACAACTTGCCATTAGATATAAACTTGCTTCACATCACAGAAAGCTCCGTAACGAATACACCAAGTCTCCGCTATGTATCAACAAGATGAAAACATGACCGTTCCAGTTTGTCGTTCACTTTTGAGGAAAGAAACAAAGCAAATAGATAAATAAACAGATAAACAGATAAATAAATAAATAAATAAATGAATAAATAAGTAAATAAATAAATAAGTAAATAAATAAATAATAATAAATAATAGACAATTAATTAATAAATAAAAAAATAAATAAATAAGTAAATAAATAAATAAAGTAAATAAATAAATAATAAAAAGATAGACAAATAATAAATAAGAAAATAATAAATGAATAAATAATAATGACTAAATAAATAAATAAATAAATTATTAAATAATAAATAAAGGGTTAGGTACACCGTAGATAAATTGGACTATTGACATAACGGGCGATAAGCCAGTAAGAACAAATCAAACATCAAAACATCCGACGGACTACTTCTTTCGATCTAACGGATGTAGTCGTACAGATCCTTTGTCGCCTGGTACAGGTCTTCATGTGCATCCTGGGGTCACATGTTCTTCCACACGTACTGCATGGGAAGGTGTCCGCGGCCTTCAGTTCTACGCTGTTCGAATGCGATTGTGTCTTTATGTGTAACCATCTTACCCCGTTGCGGGAAGTGTCTTTCCAGTTGTTGGTTTTGATAGCAGAGCTGACGAAGCTGGCCTTCGTAGTATCCATGTATCATTTAGTGGTCTTCCCTGATCACAGTATCGGATCTCTCCATACAGAAGGATCATTGGGATGCTGTTGTATTCTTTATGGGCAACGTGTCCTGTCTACTGAAGGTGACAATTGAAGTGTAAACACTCTTATACTTGGAAAGCCATCCACAACTTCCTCGCCACTTGAATATTGGACGCTCTGTCGATTTTGCCTCGTAATGGTTCAGATCTTGCGGAGACTTCTCTGCTTGAAACGTTCCAGCTGATGAGGAGAGCGAACCCTGTTTCAGTTTCAGAAGATGACGTCTCCACGCTCGGAATGATTTCCATATGTATTAACGTCACAGGTGCCATGTGAAGGAGAAGATCTGGATTAACCACGGCACAAGCCTTAAGCCTGCAAGTAAAGCCATGAGCTGGCCAGGTCCTGAGGTCCTACCTAGATAATTCCATAACCCTGAGGTCGTAGAGGAGTAAGGCAAGAAGGCTAATGGGTCTTCAAGGGTGGGACCTGGGAAATCAACCTATCTCTCCAATATTTTTTACCAAGGCATCCGGGTAATTCCCTGCTCTTCACGATTTTCAATTGCCGGGGGATCTTTAGCGTGCGCAGCCAGAAGGCACACGGTCCGATTAGTTTTTCGTCCACTTTCGAAGGACTCGACGTTGACTTCGATTTTGCGGTCAAACTGAGGAGAAAAGTCAAGACCGATAAGGAAAAGAGTAGCAGAATGTTTCAGACCTCGCCCGCCAGTAATCAAACTCGTGGTTGTAGATTTCATTTCCCGTTCAGACCTTTTTGTCTTTTCTAAAGCTTCGACAAAATATAATAAAAAAAAATATAAATAAATAAAACATGGCGCTGTACTTTCGACAACGAGGTATTCAAAGGGGACATCAGCCCGAGTTTCGCATGGTAAATCAACTGTGACAAAAGAAATGATTGTAGATATGAATCATCACCATCAGGTGCCTTGCCGCATGGCGTTGGCGATTATGGACTTCCATCAGTCTCTATCTCTTGTTGCCTCAAGCATCTCCTCCACCCTCCTCGTCTTCAACCAATCTGCAAGTCCGTCTAGTATCTTCTCCCTGGGTCTACCCGGTGCTCTCCTTCCGTCCAGCTTTCCCGTTGTGACCAGGTGTTCCAATTCCCCTTTCCTCATAAAATGGCCTATGAATGTTGCCTGCCTTTTCCTAATCTTCCTTATGAATGATCTACTTGTGTCTGCCTCCATCAAGACTGTCTCGTTTGTTTTCTTTGCTGTCCATGGGAACTCTCAACATCCTTCTTAGAAACCACACCCAGAGTTCCCTCATTCTATTTTCCCCGCTCAGAGTTCCCTTCCTCTTTTGACCACACCCGATTTACCTCCCACTGTTTCTCCCCCACCTGGAGTTCCCTTCCACTGTTCTCCCCATTCAGAATTCCCTCCCTCTGTTCTCCACCCCTCCACACAGAGTGTCCTTTCACTGTTCCATCTAGACTTCCTTCCTTCTGTTCCCCACCCCGCCACCCCATCCAGAGTTCCCTCTTTTTGTTCTCCACCCCCCCCCGGATTCCCTTCCAGTGTTCCTTCCTCGTTCCCCTGAGTTCCCTCCTGGTTCTCCCACCCAGAGTTCCATCCTGCTGTTCCCCAACCTGGAGTTCCCACCCACTGTTCCCCCCCCCCGGACTTCCCTCCCCGTTTTTCTCCCACACAGATTTCCCTCCATCTGTTTCCCCAACTGTTCACTCTCTCTGTTTTTCACCTCCCCCCCAATCCAGAGTTCCCTCCCTCTGTTCCCCTCCAACCTGGAGTTCCCTCCCTCTGTTCCCCTCCATAATTGTTCTCCATCTCTTCCCCAAGTTCCCTCACTCTGTTTCCTCCTAGTTCCCTCACTCTGTTCCCTGCACCCCAGCCCCGAGTTCACTCACTTTGTTCCCAGTCCCCCCTTCGGAGTTCCCTCCCTCCAGTCTTCCTCACTCCGGAGTTCCCTTCCTCTGTTATAATATCCTGGAGTTCTCTCCCTCTGTTCTACCCCCTGGAGTTCTCTACCTTTGTTCTAACCCCCCCCCCCCCTGAAGTTCCCTCCCTCTGTTCTAACCCCTGGGTTCCTTCTCTCTGGAGTTTTTCTCTCCGGAGTTCCTTCCCTCTGTTCCTTACCCCCCATCTGGAGTTTCCTCCCTGTGTTCTTCACTCCCCCCCCCCCCCATCCAGAGTTTCTTCCCTCTGTTTCCCCCCCCCCATGAGTGTTCTCCCTCTCTTCCCCCAAAGTTCCCTCCCTCTGTTCCTTGCACCCCAGCCCCCGAGTTCACTCACTTTGTTCCAGTCCCCCTCGGAGTTCCCTCCCATCCATTTCGTCCTCACTCCGCATTCCCTCCCTCTGGTTCTACTCCCTTGGTTCTACTCACCCCTCTGATTCCTCCCTCCTGTTCTACACCCCCTCGGAGTTCCTCATTCCCTCCCTTCCTCTGAGTTCCTCCCTTCTTCTCCCTGGCAGCCTTTCCCTCCCTCTGTTTCCCCTCTATTCCTTCTACCCCCCCTCCCCTGGAGTTCCCCTCTGTTCCTACGGCCCTCATCTCTTCCCCACTCCGAGTTCCCTCCCTCTGTTTACCGCCCTCTGGATTCACTCCCTCTATTCTACCCCCCCACTGGAGTTCAGCCTCTGTTCTAGCCCTGGAGTTCCTCTCCCTCTGTTCTAACCCCATGGAGATCCCTCCCTCTTTTCACCTCCCACTGGAGTTCCCTCCCTCGTTCTACCCCATCATGATTACCCCCCCTCTCTTCTACCTCCACCAGCAGTTCCCTCCCTCACTTCTCTCCCCCACCCGAGTTCCCTCCACTGTTCCCTCCCTATCCCTGGATTCCCTCCCTCTGTTTCCCAACCCACCAGAGTTTCCTCCCTCTGTTCTCCAACCCCACTCCAGAGTTCCTTTCCACTGTTTCCTTCCCTCTGTTCTCCATATCAGGAATTCCCTCCCTCTGTTCTACCCACTGGATTCCCTCCCTCTGTTCTACCCACTGGAGTTCCCTCCCTCTGTTCTACCCACTGGAGTTCCCTCCCTCTGTTCTACCCACTGGAGTTTCCCTCCCTCTGTTCTACCCACTGGAGTTTCCCTCCCTCTGTTCTACCCACTGGAGTTCCCTCCCTCTGTTCTACCCACTGGAGTTTCCCTCCCTCTGTTCTACCCACTGGAGTTCCCTCCCTCTGTTCCACCCACTGGAGTTTCCCTCCCTCTGTTCTACCCACTGGAGTTTCCCTCCCTCTGTTCTACCCACTGGAGTTTCCCTCCCTCTGTTCTACTCCACTGGAGTTTCCCTCCCTCTGTTCTATCCACTGGAGTTCCCTCCCTCTGTTCTATCCACTGGAGTTCCCCTCCCCTCTGTTCTACACCCCTGGAGTTCCCTCCCTCTGTTCTCCCCCCCCCCCCCCGAGATCTCACCCCTCCCTCCGTTTTCCCCCATCCGGGTTTCCTTCTCTGTTCTCCCTGATCCGACTGGATGCAGTTCCCTCCATTTTTTTGTTTCCCCCCCTCCGGAGTTCCTTCCCTTTGTTCTCTCTCACTCCCACTCCGGAGTTCCCTCCCTCTCTTCTACACCCCCTGGATTCCCTCCCTCGTTCTCCCCTCCGGAGTTCCCTCCTTCTGTCCCCCCCCCTCCAGAGTTCCCTCCCTCTGTCTCCCTCCTGATTCCCTCCTCTGTTCCCCCCCTCCAGATTCTCTCCCTCGTTCCCCCTCCGGAGTTCCCTCCTTCTGTTCCCCCTTCCAGAGTTCTCTCCCTCTGTTCTTCCCCCGGAGTTCCCTCCTCTGTTCCCCCCCTTCCCAGAGTTCTCTCCCTCTGTTCTCCCCTCCGGAGTTCCCTCCTTCTGTCCCCCCCCCCTTCCAGAGTTCCCCTCCCTCTGTTTCCCCTCCCCCCCCTATCTAGAATTCCTCCATCCGTTCCCCTCCCCCGATCCGGAGTTCCCTCCCTTCCTTTCCCCACCCCACCCAGAAGTTCCTTCCCTTCATTCTTCTCCTCCTCGATTTCTTCCCTCTGCCCCCCACCCTCCCCCCTGCATCTGGAGTTCCTTCTCTCATTCTCCCCCTCCAAAATTCCCTCCCTTCTTCTTCACCCTCCGGAGTTCCCTCCCTCTGTTTTCCCTCCCCGTCTGGTGTTTCTTCCCTCTGTTCTCCCCCACCCCAGTCTTAAGTTCCCTCCTTCTGTTCTGGTCCCTCCACCCTCCCCCGTCTGGTATTCCCTCCCTCTGTTCTCCCCCCCCCCCCATATATCCAGAGTTCCCTCCCTCTGATCTCCCACTCCACCCCCATCTGAAGTTCCCTCCCTCTTCCCTCCCGCCCCCAGTGCAGAGTTCCTTCCTTCATTTGTCCCCCCTCCTCCAGAGTTCGCTTCGTCTGTTCACCCCAACTTGAGTTCCCTCCCTCTCTTCTCCACGCCCCCCACCCCCGTCCGGATTTCCGTCATCTCTTTTCCCGCCCCCTCCCCCAATCCAGAATTTCTTCCCTCTGTTCTCCCACCCTCCCCCATCCGGAGTTCCCTCCCTCTGTTCCCCTCCCCCTCTCTTCTCCCCAAGTTCCCTCCTTCTGTCCTCCCTAGTTCTCTCCCTCTGTTCCCTGCACCCCAGCCCCCGAGATCATTCACTTTGTTCCCAGTCCCCCCTTCGGAGTTCCTCCCTCCATTCGTCCTCAATCCGGGTTCCCTCCCTTTGTTCTTCACCCTCCAGAGTTCCCTCCCTCTGTTCTCCCCCACCCCCCGTCTTAGGTTCCCTCCTGTTCTGGTCCCTCCCCCCTCCCCCGTCTAGTGTTCCATCCCTCCGTTTTCTCTCCCTCCCTCCTGAGCTCCCTCCCTCATTTATTCCCCCCTTCAGAATTCTCTCCCTCCGTTTCCCCACCCAGAGTTCCCTCCCTCTGTTCTCCCCCCCCCCTTATATTCAGAGTTCCCTCCCTCTGTTCTCCCCCACTTATATCCAGAGTTCCCTCCCTCTGTTCTCCCCCCCCCCCTTATATCCAGAGTTCCCTCCCTCTGTTCTCCCCCCCCCCTTATATCCAGAGTTCCCTCCCTCTGTTCTCCCCCCCCTTATATCCAGAGTTCCCTCCCTGTCTCTCCCCCCCCACCTCGTCCGGGTTCCTCACTCTTTTCCCCCCCCCCCCCAATCCAGATTCCCTCCCTCTGTCTCCACCCCCCCCATCCGAGTTCCCTCCCTCTGTTCCCCTCCCCCTAATTTTTCTCTCCCCAAGTTCCCTCCTTCTGTCCTCCCCTAGTTCTCTCCCTCTGTTTCCCTGCACCCCAGCCCCCGAAATCATTCACTTTGTTCCCAGTCCCCCCTTCGGAGTTCCCTCCCTCCATTCGTCCTCACTCCGAGGTTCCCTCCCTTGTTCTTCACCCTCCAGAGTTCCCTCCCTCTGTTCTCCCCCACCCCCCGTCTTAGGTTCCCTCCTTCTGTCTCGTCCCTCCCCCCTCCCCCGTCTTAGTGTTCCATCCCTCCGTTTTCTCCCTCCCCCTCCCCCTGAGCTCCCCCCTCATTTAATTCCTTCCCCATTCAGAATTCCCTCCCTCGTTCTCCCCCCCACCAGAGTTCTCCCAATCCCTCTGTTCTCTCCCCCCCCCCCCATCTTATTCCCTAGAGTTCCCTCCCTCTGTTCTCCCCTCCCCTTATATCCAGAGTTCCCTCCCTCTGTTCTCCCTTCCCCCCCCCTTATATCCAGAGTTCCCTCCCTCTGAATCTCCCCCCCCCCCTTATATCCAGAGTTCCCTCCCTCTGATCTCCCATCCCACTCCCATTGGAAGTTCCGTCCCTCTTCCCCCCTCCCCAGTCCGAAAATCCCTCCTTCATTTGTCCCCCCCCCCCCCTTAAGAGTTCGCTCCCTCTGTTCATCTTAACTTGAGTTCCCTCCCTCTCTTCTCCCGCCCCCTCCCCCTAATCTGGAGTTTCCTCCCTCTTTTCTACCACCCCGCATCAGAGTTCTCTCCCGCCCCCACATTAGGAATTCCCTCCCTCTTTTCTCCCGCCCCCTCCCCCCACGTCCGGAGTTCCCTCCCTCTTTTCTCCGCCCCCTACCCCACGCCCGGAATTCCCTCCCTCTGTTCCCCCGCCCCCTTCCCCACGTTCGAGTCCTTTCTTCTCCCGCTCCCCTCCCATCTGAGTTACTTCTCTCGTTTCTTCCCCGCCCCATCCGAATTTCACTCCCTCTGTTCCCCCCCCATCCAGACTTCCATCCTTTCTTCTCCCAACCCCCCCCCCCCCATCTGGAGTTACTTCTCTTGGTTTTCTCCTCCGCCCCCCATCCGAATTTCACTCCCTCTGTTCCCCCCCCCCATCCAGAGTTCCATCCCTCTCTTCTCCCGCCCCCCCCCATCTGGAGTTATTCTCTGCGTTCTCTCCCCCCCCCCAACCGAATTTCAGTCCCTCTGTTCCCCCCCCCCCCCATCCAGAGTTCCATCCCTCTCTTCTCCCCCCCCCCCCTATCTGGAGTTACTTCTCTGCGTTCTCCCCCCTCCCATCCGAATTTCACTCCCTCTGTTTCCCTCCAGATTCCTCCTTCCATGCCCCCCCCCCCATCTGGAGTTACTTCTCCTGTCTCTCCCCATCCGAATTTCACTTCTCTGTCCCTCCCCCCCCCCAGAGTTCCATCCCTCTCCACGTCCCCCCCAACAACCGCAGTTCCCTTCTCCCCACCGTCCGGAATTCTCTCCCTCTGTTCACCCTCCCCGTCCGGAATTCACTATTTCCCCCCAAACTGGGAGTTCCTTCCCTCTGTTCTCTCCCACCCCCCTGAAGTTCCTCCCTCTGTTACCCCCCCCCCCTCCAAGTTCCCCATCCAGAGTTACCCACCCCGGTGTTTCCTCCCAGTTCCCCCAACCCCCGTCTGGAGTTTCTTCCGTCTCTTCTCCCCCCCCCCCCATCATCTAGAGTTCCCTCCCTCTGTTCTTCCCCCATTCGGAGTTCCCTCCCTCCCTCCCATCCAGAGTTCCTCTGTTCTTGCCCCTACGGAGTTTTCCCCCTGTTCTCCCTCCTATCTTGAGTTTCCTCCCCGGGTACTGGCCCCATCCAGAGTTCCCTCAAACTTTCCACGAAAGCAGCAGTTCCCCCTCTCCAACCATCCAGACTTCCCTCGCTCTGTTCCCAACCTTCTGAGTTCCCTTGCTGTTTCCCCATCCCCTGGAGTTATCTTGCTTTGTCCCCCACCCCCCTGGAGTTCCCTCGCTCTGTTCCCCAAGCCCTAAGTTCCCTCGGTCTGTTTCCTCCCAAACCTGGAGTTCCCTTCCTCCCCCTCCCCAGAGTTCCCTCCCTCTGTTTCTCCCAGTTATCTAGAGTTCCCTGTTCCCACACCCCTAAGTTCCCTCCCTCTGTTTCCTGTACCCCACCCCGCGACCCATCCCGAGTTCCCTCCCGCTGTTTTCTCCCCCCCCCCCATCCGAAGTTCCCTCCCTATGTTCTCACCCCCCATCTGGAGTTCCCTCATTGTTCTCTTCTCCCCTCACCATCCGGAGTTGCCCTCTGTTCTACGGCCTCCCTCTGTTCTACGGCCTCCCCCCTGGAGTTCTCTGTTCTTCCCCTCATCCGGAGTTGCCTCCTTCTGTTCTTCCCCCCGTCCGGAGTTCCCTCCCTCTGTTACAAGATATGAACAAAAATACCTGGACAGGAAAACTGCGTTAGCTGAAGGCGATTGGCTTTTCGTCTCGATTTCTCGGTTTTCGTTTCGGTTTCGTGGTTTCTCGTCTCGTTGGTTTCTCGTCTCGCTGGTTTTTCGTCTCGTTGGTTCCCGTTTCGTTGTTCTCGTTGTCCTTGTTGTCGTTCTCGTTGTCGTTCTCACTGTCCTCGTTGTTGTTCTTGTTCTTGTAGTCATTGTCGTTCTTCTCATTGTCATCGTTGTCGTTCTTCTCGTTGTCTTCGTTGTTATTCTTCTCGTTGCCGTCGTTGTTCTCGTCGTCTTCGTTTGTTCTCGTTGATCGTAGTTGTTGTTCTTCTCGTTGTAGTTGTTGTTCTTCTCGTTGTCTTCGTTGTTCTTCTTGTTGTAGTTGTTGTCTTCTCGTTGTTTTCTCGTTGTCATCGTTGTTCTCGTTGTCGTCTCGTTGTTCTTCTCGTTGTCATCGTTGTTCTCGTTGTCGTCGTTGTTCTTCTCGTTGTCGTCTTTGTTCTTCTTGTTGTTCCCGTTGTTGTTCTCGTTGCTGTTGTTCTCGTTGTGGTTCTTCTCGTCGGTCGTTGTTCTCGTTGTTGGTGTTCTCGTCATTGTTGTTCTCGTCGTTCTCGTTGTAGTTTTTCTCGTTGCTATTGTTGTCGTCGTTGTTGTTGTCCTCGTCGTTGTTCTCGTTGTCGTTTCTGTTTTCTCGTTGTCTTCGTTGTTCTCTATGTCGTCGTTCTTATCGTTGTCGATATTGCTCTTCTCATTTTCGTAGTTGTTATCGTTGTTCTTCTCGTTGTCGTAGTTGTTCTTCTCGATGTCATCGTTGTTCTTCGCGTTGTCGATGTTGTTCTCGATGTCGTCGTTGTTCTTCTCGATGTCATCGTTGTTGTTCTTGCGTTGTCGTCGTTGTTCTTGTCTTTGTCGTCGTTGTTTTTGTCTTTGTCGTCGTTGTTCTTCTCGTTGTCCTTGTTCTCGTCGTCGTTCTTCTCGTTGTCCTTGTTCTCGTTGTCGTCGTCATTTCTTCTCGTTGTACTCGTTCTCGTTATTCTCGTCGTTGTTGTTCCCGTCGTGGTTGTTCTTTGTTGTGTTCTCGTTGTTGTTTTTCCGTCGTAGTTCTTTGTTGTGTTCTCGTCGTAGTTTTTCTCGTTGTTGTTGTCCTCATTGTTGTTGTTCTCGTTGCTGTTGTTCTCGCTGTTGTTCTCGCCGTTATCGTCGTTGTTCTCTTCGTTCTCGTCGTTGTTCTCGTTGTAGTTGTTCTCGTTGTTGACGTATTCGTTGTTGACGTATTCGTCGTTGTTCTCCCTGTTGTTCTCGTTGTTCCGTGTTCTCGTTCTTGTTCTTCTCCGTTGTTCTCGTTGTTTTTGTTCTCGTCATCGTCGTTCTTCTCGTTGTCGTCGTTCTTCTCGATGTTGTCCTTGTTCTTCTCGTTGTTATTCTCGTTGTTGTTCTCGTTCTTGTTTTCGTTGTTCTCGTTGTTTTCGTTGTTCTTTTCGTTGTTTTCGTTGTTGTTCTCGTTGTCGTTCTTGTTCTCGTTGTTGTTGTCATTGTCCTCGTTGCTATTATTCTCGTCGTTTTCATGGTTCTCGTTGTTGTTCTCGTTGTTCCTCTCATTGTTGAGTTCTCGTTGTTGTTCTTCTCATTGGTGTTCTCGTTGTTTTTCTTCTCGTTGGTGTTCTCGTTGTTGGTATTCTCGTTGTTGGTGTTCTCGTTGTTGTTGTCTTCGTTGTTGTTGTCTTCGTTGTTGTTGTTCTCGTCGTCTTCGTTGTTCTTCTCGTTGTCTTCGTTGTTCGTCGTTGTTTTCGTTGTTCTCGTTGTAGTTTTTCTCGTTGTTGTTGTTCTCGTTGTTGTTCTTGCTGTTCTCGTCGTTCTTGTTGTTCTAGTCGTTGTTCTCGTTGTAGTTGTTCTCGTTGTTGTTGTAGTACTCGTTCTCGCTGTTGTTCTCGTTGTTGTTGTTCTGTGCTCTCGTTGTTGTTCTGTGTTCTCGTTGTTGTTCTGTGTTCTCGTTGTTGTTCTGTGCTCTCGTTGTTGTTCTGTGTTCTCGTTGTTGTTCTGTGTTCTCGTTGTTCTGTGTTCTCGTTGTTGTTCTGTGTTCTCGTTGTTGTTCTGTGTTCTCGTTGTTGTTCTGTGTTCTCATTGTTGTTCTGTGCTCTCGTTGTTCTGTGTTCTCGTTGTTGTTCTGTGTTCTCGTTGTTGTTCTGTGTTCTCGTTGTTCTGTGTTCTCGTTGTTGTTCTGTGTTCTCGTTGTTGTTCTGTGCTCTCGTTGTTCTGTGTTCTCGTTGTTGTTCTGTGTTCTCGTTGTTGTTCTGTGTTCTCGTTGTTGTTCTGTGCTCTCGTTGTTGTTCTGTGTTCTCGTTGTTGTTCTGTGTTCTCGTTGTTGTTCTGTGTTCTCGTTGTTGCTCTGTGTTCTCGTTGTTCTGTGTTCTCGTTGTTCTGTGCTCTCGTTGTTTTTGTGTTCTCGTTGTTGTTCTGTGCTCTCGTTGTTGTTCTGTGTTCTCGTTGTTCTGTGTTCTCGTTGTTCTGTGCTCTCGTTGTTGTTCTGTGTTCTCGTTGTTGTTCTGTGCTCTCGTTGTTGTTCTGTTTTCTCGTTGTTCTGTGCTCTCGTTGTTGTTCTGTGTTCTTGTTGTTCTTCTCGTTGTCGTTTTGGTTCTTCTCGTCGTCGTTCTTCTCGTTGTCGTCGTTGTTCTCGTTGTCGTCGTTGTTGTTCTCGTTGTCGTTTTTCTTCTGGTTGTCCTTGTTGTTCTTCTCGTTGTCGTCCTTGTTTTTTCTTCTCGTTGTCGTCCTTGTTGTTCTTCTCATTGTCGTTGTCCTCCTTGTCGTTGTCCTCCTTGTCATTGTTCAGGTTGTTGTTGCTCTCGTTGTTGAACTCATTGTTGTTTCCGTTGTTTTCGTTGTTCTCGTTGATGTTGTTCTCGTTGTTCTCGTTGTTCTCGTTGATGTTGTTGTTGTTCTCGTTGATGCTCTCGTTGTTCTCGTTGTTGTTGTCGTTGTTCTCGTTGTTGTTGTCCTCGTTGTTCTCGTTGCTGTTGTTCTCGGTGTTCTCGTTTTGTTCTCATTGTTGTTCTCGTTGTGGGTGTTATCGTTGTTGGTGTTCTCCTTGTTGGTGTTCTCGTTGCTGTTGTCCTCGTTGTTGTTGTCTTCTTTGTTGTTGTCTTCGTTGTTGCTGTCTTCGTTGTTGTTGTCTTCGTTGTTGTTTTCGTTGTTATTGCTCTTCTCGTTTTCGTAGTTGTTCTCGTTGTCGTCGAAGTTCTTCTCGTTGTCGTCGAAGTTCTTCTCGTTGTCGTCGTTCTTCTCGTTGTCGTCGTTGTTCTTCTTGTTGTCGTCGTTGTTCTTCTCGTTGTCCTTCTCGTTGTCGTCCTTGTTCTTCTCGTTGTCGTCCTTGTTGTTCTTCTCGTTCTCGTTCTCGTCGTTGGTGTTCTCGTTGTTGGTGTTCTCGTTGTTGGTGTTCTCGTCGTTGTTGTTCCCGTCATTGTTCCCGTTGTTGGTGTTCTCGTTGTTGGTGTTCTCGTTGTTGGTGTTCTCGTTGTTGGTGTTATCGTTGGTGTTCTCGTTGTTGGTGTTCTCGTCGTTGGTGTTCTCGTTGTTGGTGTTCCCGTCGTTGTTGTTCTCGTTGTTGGTGTTCTCTTTGTTGGTGTTCTCGTTGTTGGTGTTCTCGTTGTTGGTGTTCTCGTTGTTGGTGTTCTCGTCGTTGGTGTTCTCGTCGTTGGTGTTCTCGTTGTTGTTCTCGTTGTTGGTGTTCTCGTCGTTGTTTTCGTTGTTCTCGTTGTAGTTTTTCTCGTTGTTGTCCTCATTGTTGTTGTTCTCGTTGCTGTTGTTCTCGCTGTTGTTCTCGTCGTTGTTCTCTTCGTTGTTGTTCTCGTTGTTGTTGATGTACTCGTTCTCGTTCTTCTATTGTTTTTGTTCTCGTTTTTGTTCTTCTTCGCCGTTCTTCGTGTTGTCGTCGTTGTTCTTCTTCTCGTTGACGTCCTTGTTTTTCTCTCTCGTTGTGTCCTGTGTTTTTCTTCGTTGTCGTCCTTGTCGTCCTTCGTCGATGTCGTCCTTGTTCTTCTTCTCGTTGTTCTCGTCGTTGTTCTCGTTTTCGTTGGTTAGTTGTTTCGTTGTTGTTCTCGTTGTTGTCGTTCTTGTAGTTGTTCTCGTTGTCGTTGTCCTCGTTGTTCTCGGGTTTTTTTCTCGTTGTTCTCGTTGTTGTTCTCATTGATGTTCTCGTTGTTGTTCTCGTTGTGTTCTCGTTGTTGGTGTTCTCGTTGGTGTGTTCTCGCTGTTCTCGTTTTTGTTGTTCTTGTTTATGTTATTCTCGTTGTTGTTCTCGTTGTTGTTGTTCTCATTGTTATCTTTGTTGTTGCTATCGTTGTTCTCGTTGTTTCGTTGTTGTTCTTGTTATTATTCTTCGTGTTGTCCTTGTTCTTGTTGTCGTCGTTGTTCTCGTTGTCGTCGTTATTGTTCTTTTCGCGTTGTCGTCGTTGTTATTCTTCTAGTTGTCGTCGTTGTTATTCTCGTTGTCGTCGTTGTTCTTCTCGTTGTCGTTCTTGTTCTTATCGTTGTCGTCCTTGTTCTTCTCATTGTCGTCCTTGTTCTTCTCGTTGCCTTTGTTGTTCTCGATGTCGTCGTTGTTCTTCTTGTTGTTCTCGTTTGTTTTCTCGTTGTTGTTGTTCTCGTTGTTTTTGTCGTAGTTGTTCTCGTTGTTCTAGCTGTCGTTGTTTTCGCTGTTGTTGTTCTTTTGTTTCATATTGTTGTAGTCGTTGTTGTTCTGGTTGTTTGTTTTCGTTGTTGGTGTTCTCGTTGCTGGTGTTCTTGTTGTTCTCGTTCTTGTTTTTTTCGTTGTTTTCGTTGTAATTTTCGTTGTTATCGTTCTTCTCGTTGTCGATTTTCTTCTCGTTGTCGTTCTCATTGCGTTCTTTTTCTTGTTCTTCGTTGTTTCTTGTTTGTTTTTCTTTTTTTCTCGTTTTTCTCGTTTGTTTTCGTTTTTGTTTTCGTGTTGTTGTAGTCGTTGTTGTAGTCGTTTTTCTCTCGTTTTTGTTGTTGTTCTGGTTGTTGTTGTAGTCGTTGTTGGTGTTCTCGTTTTCTCGTTGTTTTCCTGTTGTTGTGGTCGTTCTGGTTGTTTTCGTTGTTGGTTTTCCGTTGCTCTCATTGTTGTTCTCGTTGTTCTCGTTTTCAGTTGTTTTCGTGTTGTTCTCGCTGCTTTTTCTGTTGTTGTTTCGATGTTGGGGTTCTCGGTGTTCTCGTTGCTGCTGTTCTCGTTGTTGCTGTTCTCGTTGTTATTGTTGTTCTCGTTGTTTTCATGCTGTTGTTATTCTTCTTGTTCTCTTTGTTGTGTTTTGTTCTCGTTGCTGGTGTTCTCTTTGTTCTCGTTGCTGGTGTTCTTTGTTCTCGTTGCTGGTGTTCGTGTTGTTACTGTTCTTGTTATTCTCGTTGTAGTCGTTGTTGTTCTAGTTTTGTTTTAGTTCTCGTTGTTGATGTTCTCGTTGTTGGTGTTCTCATTGTTGGTGTTTTTGTTGTTAGTGTTCTCGTTGTTGGTGTTCTCGTTGTTGTTCTCATTGTTGTTCCCGTTGTTTTGCATTTTTTGTTGTTCTGGTTGTTGTTCTGGTTGTTCTGCTTATTGGTATTCTCGTTGTTCTTGTTGGTGTTCTCGTTGTTTATGTTCTCGTTGTTGGTGTTCTCGTTGTTGGTGTTTTCGTTGTTGGTGTCTTCGTTGTTGGTGTCTTCGTTGTTGTTCCCTTTGTTTTTATTGTTTTCGTTGTTGTTATTGTTCTCGTTGTCGTCGTTGTTCTTGTTGTCGTCCTTGATGTTCTTCTCGTTGTCATCCTTGTATTCTTCTCGTTGTCGTCGTTCTTCTCGTTGTTCTTCTCGTTGTCGTTGGTGTCGTTCTTCTCGTTGTCGTCGTTCTCTTCTGGTTGTCGTCGTGTTTGTTCTTCTGGTTGTCGTCGTTCTTCTCGTTGTTCTTCTGGTTGTCGTCGGTGTTGTTCTTCTGGTTGTCGTCGGTGTTGTTCTTCTGGTTGTCGTCCTTGTTGTCCTTTTCGTTGTCTTTTTTCTTCTCGTTGCCGTCGTCCTTTTTCTTCTCGTTGTCGTCGTTCTTTTCATTGTCGTCGTTCTTCTCGTTGTCGTCGTCATCGTCGTTCTCGTTGTTGTTGTCGTTGTTCTCGTTGTCGTTTTCTCGTTGTTGTTCTCGTTGTTGTTCTCGTTCTCATTGTTCTCGTTTTTTGTTTTTTTAGTTGTTCTCGTTGTCGTCGTTATTGTTCTCGTTGTCGTCGTTCTCGTTGTTGTTGTTGCTCTCGTTGTCGTTCTCGTTTTCGTCCTTGTTATTCTCGTTGTCGTCCTTGTTGTTCTCGTTGTCGTCCTTGTTCTTCTCGTTGTCCTTGTTCTTCTCGTTGTCCTTGTTCTTCTCGTTGTCCTTGTTTCTCGTTGTCGTCCTTGTCTCGTCCCTGTTCTCTCGTCCTTGTTCTTCTCGTTGTCGTCCTTGTTCTTCTCGTTGTCGTCCTTGTTCTTCTCGTTGTCGTCCTTGTTCTTCTCGTTGTCGTCCTTGTTCTTCTCGTTGTAGTCCTTGTTCTTCTCGTCGTAGTCCTTGTTCTTCTCGTCGTAGTCCTTGTTCTTCTCGTAGTCCTTGTTCTTCTCGTCGTAGTCCTTGTTCTTCTCGTCGTAGTCCTTGTTCTTCTCGTTGTAGTCCTTGTTCTTCTCGTTGTAGTCCTTCTTCTCGTCGTAGTCCTTGTTCTTCTCGTCATTGTTCTCGTTGTTGTTCTCGTTGTTTCTCGTTTTAATGTCGTTTTCGTCGTTTTCATGTTGTAGTCGTTCTCGTTCTAGTTGTTGTTCTGGTTGTTGGTGTTCTGGTTGTTGGTGTTCTCGTTGTTGCTGTTCTCGTTTTTCTTTTCATGTTGTTGTAGTCGTTATTGTTCTCGTTGTTCTCGTTGTTCCCGTTGTTTTTGTTCTTGTTTTTCGTTGTTGGTGTTCTCGTTGGTGTTCTCGGTGCTGGTGTTCTCGGTGTTGATGTTCTCGTGCTGGTGTTTTCGTTGTTGGTGTTCTCGTTGTTGGTGTTCTCGTTGGTGTTCTTGTTGTTGGTGTTCTCGTTGTTGGTGTTCTCGTTGTTGGCGTTCTCGTTGTTGGCGTTCTCGTTAATGTTCTCGTTGTTGATGCTCTTGTTGTTGGTGTTCTCGTTTTGCTCCCGTTGTTTTTGTTGTTCTCGTTGTTGTTGTTCTCGTTGCTATTGTTATTCTCGTTGTTATCGTTCTTCTCGTGGTCCTTGTTGTCGTCGTCGTTCTTCCCGTTGTCGTTGTTCCCGTTGTCGTCCTTGATGTTCTTCTCGTTGTCCTTGATGTTCTCGTTGTCCTTGATGTTCTTCTCGTTGTCGTCCTTGATGTTCTTCTCGCTGTCGTCCTTGATGTTCTTCTCGTTGTCGTCCTTGATGTTCTTCTCGTTGTCGTCCTTGATGTTCTCGTCTCCTTGATGTTCTCGTTGTCGTCCTTGATGTTCTTCTCGTTGTCGCCATTCTGCTTGTTGTCGTCGTTCTTCTCGTTGTCGTCGGTGTCGTTCTTCTCGTTGTCGTCCTTGTTCTCGTTGTTCTCGTTGTCCTTGTTTTTCTTCTCGTTGTCGTCGTTTGTCTTCTCGTTGTCGTCGTTCTCATTGTTTTTGTCGTCGTCGTTCTTCTCGTTGTCGTTATTGTTTTTCTCGTTGTCGTCGTTGTTGTTCTCGTTGTTGTTCTCGTTGTCGCTGTTCTCGTTATTCTAGTTGTTCTCGTTGTTGTTGTCGTCGTCGTTCTCGTTGTTTTAGTCGTTCTCGTTATTGTATTTCTCGTTATTGTTTTCGTTGTTCTCGTCGTCGTTGTTCTTGTCGTCGTTGTCTATTTGTTCAACTTTTTACATTTTTCTTTTCTTGTTCATGTTGGCGGTCTTGGTGCTGTAAGGCTTCGTTTTTGTTCTTGTTGCTCTTGTTGTTTTCCTGTTTTCGTTTGTGTTTGTCTTGTATTAGTTCTGCTTTGTATTTTCTTCTTCCTGTTCTTGTTGGTGTTGTGGTGTTGCGACACTGGCATTTGTTGATAATGTTATAATAATATACTCCATGATGTCAGGTTTTG
>CM060313.1:19897959-19900459 GCA_030674185.1 Monoplex corrugatus | reverse complement strand
GTGCGTAAGGTTTCGCGCGGGCTCAAGGGGTCTGCCAAAAATCAGGTTTGGGTAGAGCGCATAAGAAGTTGTCTGAGTGTTGTATATATCCCTCTTGAATAAACGCCCAACTGGATGGTATGTATTTATTAATGTTTTTAAAATTTCCAGAACAAAATTGAGTTTTATTCTCTACAAACTACTCGTACGCCATACTCTCTCTCTCTCTCTCTCTCTCTCTCTCTCTCTCTCTCTCTCTCTCTCTCTCTCTTCTTCTCCTCTCTTCCCCTTTTCTACCTCAATTCAACAGGTCAATATATTGAGTGGACTGTCCTTTGCTGAAACCTTTAGCCATCGATTGGGAAGCTGAAAATGGACATCCAGCTTGTTTGTTTGTTGCTTGTTTACTTCTAATGACATACGTGAAGAAAATGACCCTCAGATCATTAAGAGGTTTTACTCCTGTGAGCTCTTTTAGGGTTTTTATTTCAGAACGTGTTCGAAATAGAGTTGTCACACTTGAATAGGTCCACACATTTTTATGTGTTTATTTTACTGGCTATTGGCATATAAGGAATCAACAAAGTCAACACAAACACTGCCCAAGTTCGTCAGAAATGTGCTGTACTCATTTTAGGGCTGGAACACAATTCGAACAAACACGAAAACTAACAAAATACCTACCTGTTTGATGTTTGGGTCTTCCACATGGTACACTGACGAAAACAAACAACAAACAAACAAATAAACAAACAAACATACAAACAAACAAACAAACAAAAGAAAGAAACAAAAAACAAAAGAAAGAAAAACAAACATAGAAACAAGGAAAAAGAAGCAAACAAACACACAAACAAACATACAAACAAAACAAGAACAAACACAGAAACACGAGCACACCAACCAACCAACCAACCAGCCAACCAGCCAACCAATCAACCAACCAACCAACCAACCAACCAACCAACCAACCAATAACAACCAACCAACCAACCAACCAACCAATCAACCAACCAACCAACCAACCAACCAAGCAACAACCAACCAACCAACCAACCAACCAACCAACCAACCAACCAACCAACCAACCAACCAAACAGGAAATGCAAACACACATGGCAGGACAAGCACTGTGAACATGTAATAGTAACACCGGGTGAGGGGAAGATAATGCATGTATTAAGGGGATGTAACAAGTGAAGAGGAGGTAACTGCATTTGTTTGGTAGAAAAAGAAAGAGGGGAGGGTGTATGGTTTTGTGTTTGAAACCATGCTAAGAAAAAAAGTAAGTGTACCCTAAAGAAGACCCAAAAGAGTGGAAACCGCCAGGTGTTTTGTTCGTTTTGTGTGTGTGTGTGTGTTGTGTTGTGTGTGTGTGTGTGTGTGTGTGTGTGTGTGTGTGTGTGTGTTCGTTGTCTTATACGTCACTAGTGATATAGACGTGTGTGTGTTTTGTGTGTGTGTGCGTGTATGTGTATGTGTGTGTGTGTATGTGTGTGTGTATGCCTGTGTGTGAACTATGGTCAAATGCTAAGGTGAGCATAGTATATTTCCTTTTTCATCAACATTACTGTTTCTCATCTCACCTGCACTCACTCATATTTTTCTTAACTTCAGAAATAATCTGACCAGCTTCTGGAGGCTGGATTTATTTATAGCGTGGGTTACTGTAAAAACTGAAACAGGAGCCACAAATTAAGAGTAATTAACGGAGAGGACAGAGAGGGTGGGAGATGTACTTGCAGCGACAAGTGACAGATTCGTATGGAGGGCCATAATCGTCAACGCTGTGTTGCAGGGCAAATGATGGTGATGAAAATGGACGCAGAGGACGTGTCAAACATAGTAAAAAGTTCAGTATATGTTGTACATTATGTGGTGCTTTATTATTCCCCTGCATAATAATCGTTATGTTGTCTTATAGTTATATGTCAGTGATAACATTCATCATCATCATCGTCATCAAGATCATCATCATCATCATCATCATCATCATCATCATCATCTCCATCATCATCATCATCATCCATCATCATCATCATCATCATCATCATGTTTCTTGCAGCAAGGCGTTAGCGATCATGGTCCTCTGCATGAATCTATCTGTTGTCGCTGCAAGTATATTTCCTACCATTTTCGTCCCCATCCACTCTACAAAACGTTTAATATTTTCTCACTGGGTCTACTTGTGCTGTGTTCTCCTCTAGCTTTCCTGTTGTAACTAGGTGATCAAATTTCTCTCGTCTCATAAACTCTTATCTAAATGCTGTTTGTCTTTTCCTTACCTTCTTCGTTAATGTTCCTCTTGTGTTTGCTTCTGTCAAGACTGTGTCTCGTTTGTTTGTTGTTTGTTTGCTTTGTTGTTTTTGTTTGTTTTTTTTTTTTGCTGTCCATGGAACTCTAGACATTTTTCTTAGAAACCCATATTTCAGCTGCCTCAGTCTTGTTCTGATTTTGCGTGTTGACTGTCCGCGCTTCGCATCCATACAATAAAGTAATAACATTACAAATCACACAGTCG
>CM060313.1:19887959-19892959 GCA_030674185.1 Monoplex corrugatus | reverse complement strand
GTGAAGAGGATTGCTGATGATGGTGGCAACGCAAATTTACTGTGCTGAGAAGACTGAGACTCCTCCTCATCATCATGTGCCCTGCCACATGGAGTTGGCAATCATGGCCCTCCATATGCATCTAGCCCTTGTCGCCGCAAGCACATCTTCCACCCTCTCTGTCCTCAGCCACTCTGCAAGTCCGTCCAATATTTTCTCCCTGGATCTATCTAGTGTTCTTTTCCCCTCCTGCTTTATGAGGAAAGACTGAGACTATAAAAATGTTAACAGTTATCGTTGCAATCTGCAAAAAAATGCTCTAAAATAACATGAAAATCGTTAAAACAATTTTTAAGTTTTCTAAACAAAATCAGGAATAGAACTTCACAATAGTTTAAGTCAAAATCGTTAAACCAACCATCGATACTTTGAACAATTTTTTCTTGCTGTATAGACGTTTGGCCAGGACATAATCATGTGGAAAACTGTCTGTCCAAAAACATCGTTGTGTACATTTTCGTTCCCCACCGATTGTCACCCAGAGCTGAGCGTACTATGGACTCGTTGGGAAGATTCGGACCACACAGTCTAGTTTCATCCATTTTGCAGATGCTTAATTGAAGGTGTTGCTCAGATTTCCTGACCAACTCCGTTGATGTCTGTATCTCTCGGGGATGGCGGGTAGTAGGATATATTATAAAACGTATGAGTAAAATACAGACCTCCACGATGCTCATTTTGACTCTCCAACACGCCACCAGACCCATCAAAAGTGAGGTCACCATGACATTAGGTCATGAAGAGTCACAAACTCGGGAACAATTGTTCACATTGCTATGATGACAAAAAAAAAAAAAAGAGTTGATGGCAATGATGATATGGATTTCCATTTTGGATTAAAAAAAAAATTGTGCCAGGATTGTATTTTACGCTTACGTTCATACTAGGTCCTGGAATCCATATCAGCATGACTATCATCTCCATTCCTGTCATCATAGCAACAATTGTTCCAGAGTTTTTGACTCTACATGGCTTAATGCCATGATGACCTCAGTTTCGATGGCCATGGGTTTGATGGCGTGTAGGACATTCAGCATGAGCATCGTGAAGTTTGTGACACAAGAGCAGTGCCAAATATGGAGCAGCACAAGTTCATAAGTAATAATAATAACAAAAACAAAAACAACAATGATAATAGTAATAATATGAATAATAACAGTAGTAATAGTAAGAGTAACACTACTACTACACTACTACTACACTACTACTACTATTACAATGATACTTATAGGGCGGTAAATCTTGATATAAGAATCAAACCAAAGCGCGCACTCCCACCATTCACCAAAGCAATCACTCAACAAGGACTAACATTCCGAGACAGGAAGGGATTGGGGCAAAAGGTTTGACTCGTAGAGGGGAAATCACTGGTGGACAAAAATGTATGTTTTCAAATTAAACTTGAAAGAAGACAGAGTACGTGACCGTCGAACAGGCGGGGGAAAATCGTTCTGGTTGTATGGACCAGACACAGAAAAAGAGTGGCGATCGACTGTGGAACATTTGTATCGAGAAATGTGCAAACAAGTAGTATCAGAAGCAGAACAGAAATGTAAGGCAGAGGTGTACGTTCGGAGGACGTCACAAAGATCAATAGATGCAGTGTTATTGATACACTAGTAGCAGTCATCAGGGCTGCATCTTGTCACCGCTCCTCTTTGTGATGGCCATAAACTGGGTGCTGAAAAAAGATGCGGAAGGGAAAAGCATCCAGTGGCATGAGGGGGTGCACATGTCTCCGATTTAGACTTTGCAGACGACATCGCCGCATTAGCTAGTGACACTCAAGATCTCCTGTCACACGTCAATGATATCAGTAATGATGTGGACAGCGTTTGACTTATCATCAGAGCTGAGAAAACTGATAATATGCTTGCTGGACATCACCCATCACCGTCAGGAGTATTCACTGGACAGAACATGGTTAAGGTCGTCGAAGACTTCACCTAGCTGGACACTTCAGTCAACAATTCAGGCGGCATAACTAATGAACAATACTGTCGAATGAACACAACAACGGCAGAATTTTAGAACAGTAAAAAGATCTCACTCAAACTGAAATTGCAGTTCTACAACCCCAACGTTCTATCAACTTCGCTGTTCAGCTGTGTGGCATCTGAAAACACGTCAGGAGAAGAATCTTGACGCTTTTAACCTTAAGTACCTACGCAAGGTCTTGGGTATCAAATGGAAAGACTTTATGACCATCAATTAGGTAAGGTCAAGAGCAAACAGATCCCAGTTAGCAACATCATCTGCAAGAATCAATTGAGCTGACTAGGCCATGCCTCTAGACCTGCCATCTTCCAGACCTGCCAACAAAGTCCTGAACTGGAACCCAGGAGGACAGCAAAGAAGGAGAAGACCATAAATGAACTGGCGCCTGACGGCTGACAGAGGCCTACAACTGGTGGACAGACGCAGTGATGGCCTCAGACTCCACCGACCGAGCCTGTTGGAGCGTTCTTGCTTCCTCATGCATCGTATGAGCGAGAGTATCTAATGTATTTCTCACCTGTCGGCGTCACCGGGTTTGGTGTTAGCCCCTGCACATTTTGACACCACCATCTCTCTCCAGACCGCTCTATCCTGACTTATGTGACAGTTTCTTGAAGATTTGGCCACTGATGTTGGTTATGTTCTCGATGTATGAATTGGAGGTCTGCCTTTCTTCCATTTTTCCTCTGTTTTTCCATGAAAGATGGCTGTCATGAGGTCCTTGCTCTTGCTGCGTAATATATATGCATATGAAAAAAAAAAATGGAAGATGGGTTCGATTGCCAGGTGATCAAGACGTCGAACTTGGAAGGTCTGGGTTCGATTCTTTCTGGGTACATCCGGCCTGGTGGATAAAGTCTGGAGACATTTCTGATCTCCTACGTCAACACGTGTACATACCTGTTAGTCCTGAGTCCTAAATCCCCTTTGGTGTATGCACACAGAGAACATCAAGTATGTAGTTAATGTTCGTTTTAGTCATAGCTATCTATCTGTCTATCTGTCTATCTATCTGACTGTCTGTCTGTCTGTCTATCTGTCTGTGTATCTATATATCTGTCTTCTAATCTATCTATCTGTCTGTCTGTCTGTCTATCTATCTATCTATCTATCTGTATGTCTGTCTATCTATCTATCTATCTATCTGTCTGTCTGTCTGTCTGTCTATCTATCTGTCTATCTATCTATCTATCTATCTATCTGTCTGTCTGTCTGTCTATCTATCTGTCTGTCTATCTGTCTATCTATTTATCTGTCTATCTGTCTGTCTGTCTGTCTGTTTCTCTCTATATATGTGTATATATACATATGTATATGTATAATATATATAATATGTATTTATCTGTGTGTGTGTGTGCGCGCGCGCGCGACGCACGTGCGCGTGTGTGTGTTTAACCGTTGCAGGACAGTATGATCTGACTTACGGTTCAGTTTGTGGTGAATGGTCACATTTGTGAGGGTAACGAACTCTAAATGTCAACATTTTCTTAATTTAGCGTTTTATATGGAATGAACGATTGAGCGAAAATCACCAGATAGAAACGAACATACACGCACACAACACACACGTACACACACTTACACGCACACACACGCACATAACACACGTACACACACGTACAAGTACACACACACGCACGCACACACACAGACACACACGCACACACACATGTACAGATTTCCTACCCCCATCCCATCCCCATTTTACGTCACTTAAATGTCCACAGAATCCTTAACACATTTTTTCGTAATGGTACGACTATCATGACGATAGAAATAATTATCCTGATGCTATGAAGTTCCATCTAGAATTGACATTGCATGCTGGCCCGTAATCTATGCTTCCTATCATGATGCATCCTGGCGCCAACCAGGCCTGCGATGATGGTCAGCATATTTTAGCAATGACTTAATAACATATCCGCAAAGTGAATAAAAACTGGACTGTGTGATCCTATTGTTCCCAACGAGCCCATAACACGCTCAACTCTGGATGGGAGCCTGTTCATCATCATCGTGTGACCTGCTGCATGGCGTTGGCGATCATGACCCTCTGTACGAATCTATCCTTTGTCACTGTGGCATACACATGGCGCCTGTGACGTTAGTGCATATGGAATTCGTTCCGGTGCGGAGACGTCGTCTTGAGAAACAAACTGAAACTGAAATCTTTGTCGCTATAAGTATATCTCCTACCCTTTCTGTCTTCACCCACTTTGCAAAACTAATATTTTCTCTCTGGGTCTACCTGGTGTCTTTTCTCCCCTAGCTTTCCTGTTGTGACCAGGTGCTCGAATTTCTCTTATCTCATTAAAAATCATGTAAATGTTGCTTTTCTTTTCCTAATCTTCTTCATTAATGTTTGCTTTCTGTTTGCCTCTTTCAAGACTTTTGTTTTCTTTTGCTGTCCATGGACATTCTTCTTAGAAACCACATTTCGCCTGCGTCAATCTTGTTCTGAGGCGGTTGGTGCCGAAATAATCGCACAACGATTTTAACAGAATTGATAAGATTCGAACTCTCACAACCATCTAGTCGGAAGTCCCGTAAACACGCATATAAAATCCAAAACAAGTGCGACTGCCCGCGCCCAAGCAAACAGGAACCAGAAGAACAAGAAAACCAATGTAAGCGCGTATCCGACAAAACAAGACAACAAGCCAAATTTTCGGCCAACCGGCCTTTGTCAAGCGCGAACGCACGCTCACAAACAGACCACAAACAGCAAACAACGGATAATAAAAACATGGACTGCCTCGTCCAGTGGATAAAAAGGGACCAAATGGAATGCCCATGTCTTCATGAGCAGTAGTAAGAAGTAGGGAGAGGGGAGGCAACTATGATATCAAAGGGGAAGTGAGATGAGTTCTGCAATTTTGAGAAGTGGACATGCCATATCAGTATCGCATGTATAAAGATCACACAGCCAAACACTCTTCCTCTCTTGTTTTCAACCAACGACT
>CM060313.1:19877959-19882959 GCA_030674185.1 Monoplex corrugatus | reverse complement strand
AAGGGATCTTTTTAACGCCCTTGTCACCTCTGCGCTACATGGACATAGCAATGTATCGTTCATCGGAAACGACAACTTCAATACCGAACGCAAAGATCTTTTCAGAGATGCTATTCATCCTAGCTCTCGTGGCTCTACCATCTTAGCCAAAAACATTGGAAACCACGTTAGAGATCTATTCTGGAAAGGCCAAAACGGAAGAGGACGGTGTCGGTGTCGCGGGTTTAAAACCACGCCGACACCGACACCGTCCTCTTCACTACACAGAATATCCACCCACCACCGGTTTTGACCGTTATTACCACTACAGCGCCGTCAATGACCTTTCACTCATATCGGCCGTGGTGGGATCATGAGGACTTTCGCCATCAAAATTATGTTAATACACTAAGAAATCATGTGTGGTAACCACCTCGTGTCTATCGTTTCTTGTGACAGCACCAGCTGTGTAAGAAGACAGCAGATACTATTTATACAAAGCTGTTCCTGATTTGAGTAACGTTTGCCATTTCCTTTCTCACATAGTTGTTGATTTTTGGGCCTACTGTTGTTATATACAAAATGTACTATTGAACTATATGATTTAAGACACTGTTGATCAACTGCTAGAGATTCGTGCTTCTACTTCTAAGTTTATTGTTAATTTTCTTTCCAAATTCTGGTGTTTACCTATTTCTTTCTTTTTGATTATATAATTATTTATCATATATTTGTTATTTAATTATTTAATTAATTATTCATTTTTTTCACCGATTTTCGACATCTTCTGAATACTTAATTATACTAACAAACTTGCAAACTTACCATTATCTGTTAAATCCATCCATACTAACTTCACTACTCTCTGCGGTTTGATCGATCATGATAAATAAGTGTACAAACCTTAAAGTAGACATACTTCAGTGGAACACTCGTTCCATTGTTAAAAATATTCATTACCTCAGTAACTATCTCTCTTCTACAAATTTCCAGGTCTTACTTCTGCAGTCGCTAAATACAGACAAGAAGGCTTTGCCCAAATTATCAGGGTTTTATTATCCACCCATCTACAGCTCTATAAATGATGGTGGCCGAATGTTTACTGCAATATATGTTCGTGAAGGACTTAACTATTATGAAACAACGTCTCCAGTACCAAGATCTAATGCTTCTATTTCGTCATGTGCTGTTACTATAAACTTTTCTTCATCATTAGTCCTAAATATGGCCTCTATTTATTTACCAAGAGGCCCAGATTCTGAGAACACAGAATGGCTCAGACATTTTCAAGATCAGCACGATAAATGGATCATTGGGGGTGACTTCAACGCGCATGCTCCGTTTTGGGAGAGGGACTGTACCCATGTAACCAGCAACAGGTTCATCGATAACCTTGTGGACTCAAATTTATGTCTGCTTAATGATGGACGTGTTACCTGTATCCCTGACATTGCATCCCATCGACCCACAGCGATAGATCTAACTTTAGTGTCACCATCACTAGCGATAAACGCCACATGGAAAACAGCTGTAGACTCTTTAGGATCAGATCACATCCCCATAATTCTCAGCCTAAACCATAGTCATGAAACAGAAAATATCTTACAAGATAGCAAAATATTACATTAAAGTCTACCACGATTTAATTACAGTGGAAACCTGATATAACAGGGATGATGGGACCAAATCAAAATCCCTGTTATATCAGATATCAAGGGAAATAAGGACTGATCAACTAACTCTTGATAAACAGTAGATCTAGGCCTAGATCTGGTCTGGTGTAAGTGTGCAGTAAGCTTACAAACTGAATGATGGCGCAGTCAGTCACTGACTCAGTGGCCTCAGGCCTACACGCTTGCGCGCGCATCACGCTCGCATTGCGAAGCGTTCTTTCAGTGTACAGTACACAGTATACCAAGGCTAGCCTAGATCTAGATCTAGGCCTACTGCGTGGCGTGCTGAGTCTAGGCCTAGGCCTTTCTGCTGCAGAGCCCGTCTCGGCATCCCTGCTATAACCGATCGAGCCCTCTTGTCTCCCTGTTATTGCCGATAAGTTTTAATAGAGACAAAGAGGAAGAAAAAATGGGGATTGAAAAAAGCCCTGTTATATCCGGATTCCTTTTATAACCGGTCCTGTTATAAATGGTTTCCACTGTATAAAGAAGCAGACTGGACCAAATTTAAAGAAATCCTTCATAATACAAAAATAGACCTATCTGATACCGCCAACATAGACAACCTGTATACATTTTTCTGTGACTCACTTTTTAAGTGCTGCCAACATTTCTATCCCAAAATTAAAGGCATCAAACACAGGAAAACATCGCGGACATGTTTGGTGGAATAAGGATTGTGAAAAAGCAGTTAACGAAAAGAGAAAAAGCTTTAAAACATACATAAACAATCGGACACCTGAAAATCATAGAGCGATGAAAAGTGCCAACATAAACTGTAACAGAATCATAGAACAAGCCAAAGAACTGTATTGGACGACATTTTGTAAGTCTGAAATAAATAATCACAAAGACATGCATAAAATTTGGGAGAAACTAAAAGTAATGAAAAATGGGATCAGTTTGCCGTCATTTCCTATAAAGCTAGCCAATAATCCTTTCCCAAGCTCGTTGGAAAAGGCAGAAGCTTTTGCAGATTTGTTTGCTGAAGTATGCCATACTGGCGGCCTTCCCGTTTCCAGTCAAAATCATAGGGAACGAGAAGAAAAGACAGAAGTTTATAAGGATCCTGCCCCAGATAATACACACTACATGAACGCATCAATTACACTTCAAGAATTAAAAGATGCCATCAAGTCTATCCCAAATAAAAAAGCGTCAGTAGGATTAGATGCCATTTCTAATCAGATGCTGAAAAATTTAACCGAAAATTATTGTACAGCGGTTGCTACACTATTGTGAAAAAAATACCATTATACCTATCAATCAGGCTGGTTTTCGAAAAGGCAGGTCAACAGTGGAACTCTTAACTAAACTAACCACTGACATAAAGGGACAATTTGCAAGACGTAAATGTGTATTGGCCACATTTTTTTTATATAACCAAAGCATACGACCAAGTGTGGCACTCCCGATTACTATTTAAATTAAAAAGCATAGGGCTAACAGGTCGCGTTTATGACTACGTGAAGTGTCTGTTGGAAAACCGAATAATTCAAACGAGAATTGGAAACGTGTATTCAACAAAACGAACCCTTCAGATGGGTATCCCACAGGGATCAGTTTTAGCATCCCTCCTCTTTGTGATACTAATGAATGACTTACCAAGTAGAATATCTGAAGTCGTCACTTTAGTCCAGTATGCTGGTGATCTATGCATGTGGATGCCGGTAAACATGAAGAACACTCCTTCTCGCAGTATCAACTATGCACGCAAACTTTATCAATTAGAACTTGACAAAACAGCACAATACATGGCAGAAAATGGGCTCCATCTATCTACGGAGAAGACAAAGATAATTTTATTTAATAGTGGGTCTAACCCGGACAAAATGCCCACCTTTAAACTAGGAGATTCCATTCTTCAGTATAAACCAATCTATTAAATTCTTAGGTGTTTTCTTTACAGCAAAATTGTCATGGAATCTGCATGTCGACTACTTACTCACAAAAGCCCAAAAGAGTCTAAATTTTTTGAAAATAGTGTGCAAGCAACCATGGGGACATAATCCATCAACACTTGTACATCTATGTAAATCTCTCATTAGATCTAAACTAACATATGCCCAGGAAATATTCTTTAGCGCACCGAGACACTTACTGCAAAAACTACAAAGTACAGAATGCAAAAGTTTTAAACTTGCCCTTGGTCTTCCGATGCATGCTTCCAATCTCCGAACATACGGTGAGATTAATATGTTGCCGCTTGATGAACAAAGGAAACTCGTCTCTACCAAATTTCTGCTAAGGAATACCACCGTTGAAAATGTTTTGAGACCTGATATAACTTTAAGATCAGACATTGATTTTCCGAAACGAGCTAGATCAATATCTTCACAGGCCACACTTGCAACGTATACACACGACATCATGAATGGCTCTGGAATTGATCTAGAAGCGGATCCTATATCTATAAGACCTTCGTTTTCTCCAGTACCCAGTTGGGAACTCTTAAGAGCAAACTTTGACATACACCACACTGATTTAAAGAAAGAAGATAATATCAACTTATTAGCGAGTCGAGTTAAATGTCACATTGAACACTTTTATCCCAATCATTTAAAAATCTACACAGATGGATCATTAATTGAGAAAAAAGCAGGTTCTGCGTTTTTAATACCAGCTCTTAAGATAGAGAAATCTTTCCATATTGGACCCAACAAATCAATATTTACAGCTGAACTCTTTGCAATACTGATGGCTTTGAATTACTTAGTAAGCTATCCTCGGAATATACCACAAATTCTTTTCTGCGTTGATTCGAAATCAGTGCTTCAGGCTCTTGAACTAATAAAGTTAGACACTAGATCTGAAATGGTAATAGAAATTAGCCATTTAATTCATTTCTTATCCTTAAGAGGCACTGATCTTACTTTCTGCTGTATACCATCTCATTGTTCGTTTCATCATAACGATGTGGTTGACAGGGCCGCCAAACGAGGAGCTAAGGGTTCACCAGAATCTAACAACATAAAGCTTTCTCTCTCCTTGAATGAATCTTATAACTTAGTGGATGCCTATGTTTGGAAACTGTTTCAAGATAATCGGAAAAAGTACAATACAAATAGCATGAATATTATAATCAGCAAAATAAGTAAACAGTTTACCATAAATAGATCTATGCAGTCCCTTATGTATAGGTGGAAACTCGATGCATTAAAAACAAAGTACACCAGAAATATTGTCTGTCTTTGTGGACAGAAATTAACGACCAGTCATTTACTTTCTTGCATTAGTATAAAGCGACTCATTCCGGTACTTTCTACTCACACAATTTCCGACATATTTGAATCATCATTATTAACATACGAATTTTTTGTTAGCCTGTCAAAAAGTCCAATAGTTCAA
>CM060313.1:19872959-19875459 GCA_030674185.1 Monoplex corrugatus | reverse complement strand
TCAAACCTGTCTTATAATTTGAAAATGAAAATGTGTCATAAGACGTAGAGTTGTCTTTATTGATGTGACTTTGCTCCTTTTTATTCTTCTTCGTGGCTGGTAGTTCCTGATTCTTGGTTTTGTTTTCATTTCTATTTTATGGTCCGTGAATATCTGTTGTGTTTGATAATCTTCTGATACTGTAACGAGCAACGAGCCATTTGCACTAAACAAATAGAATTATCGGCGAAACTTCATTCTTTTTCCACGCTTGTGCATTTGCCAACCTCTCGGTCTCAAATCGAGACTTTCGTCAGTGTAATGCCGTGTCGTAAAGCTTGCTTCACGGATATAAACACCTTCGTCTGTAGACGAGTACTCATATGCGCTCCATCCAATCTGCCATCTGGCAGACTCCTTGAGCCTGCGCAAACTCTCTGCGCTGACGAAATTTTGAAATGGATGGAAATGAAGAAAGGACACGATCACAACATCATCATGTGTCCTGCCGCATGGCGTTGGCGATCATGGCCCTCCATATGCATCTAGCCCTTGTCGCCGCGAGCACATCTTCCATCTTCTATGTCCTCAGTCACCCTGCAAGTCCGTCCAATATTTTCTCCGTAAGTCTACCTGGTGTTCTCTACTGTACGCTAAACTGATACCACCAGAATGATTGAGGTCCTAAATTGGGCAACGAACGGGTCAGGTATTATGTTTGTGGGCTGGGATTGAACTGAAGACATCAGTTCTCAAAGTTCAGGGTTCTATGAAAAGAACCACCAAGCCTGTGTAAAATAAATCATCAGTGACCTGTATGGGATTTAAACCCAAGACCTTAGAGTTTTGAGCACTATGCTTTAACCAACAGGGCTAAGGGGCCTCTCACACAAGTGTTATCACTGTGGTCCACCATCCCATGGTTTCTTGTTTAACCCTTTGATTCCCGCACACTGTCCACCAGCATCCTGCATTGTTGACCATGCTAGCAAAGCAAAAACTTAAACATTCCGCAGGAATCTGGTGGATAGGGTGAGGGAGTCAAAACTCCAGGTTTTTGCATTTGGTGGATACGATGTGGGAGTCAAAGGGTTTTAGACATCATCATCATCGTCATCATCATCATCATCATGTGCCCTGCCGCACGGCGTTGGCGATCATGGCCCTCCTTGTTGCTGCAAGTGCATCTCCCACCCTCTCTGTCCTCAGCCACCCTGCAAGTCCGTCCAATATTTTCCCCTGGGTCTACCTGGTGATCTCTTTCACTACAGATTTCCTGTTGTGACCAGGTGCTCACATTCCCCTTTCCTCATAAAATGGCCTCTAAATATTGCTTGTGTTTTCCTTATCTTCCTTATGAATGATCTTCTTGTGTCTGCCACCATCAGGGCTGTCTCGTTTGTTTTCTTTGCTTTCCTTGGAGCTCTCAAATTTCTTCCAAGAAACCACATTTTGGTTGTCTCAATCTTGTTCTGGCTTTGCGTGTTGACTGTCCACGCCTCACAACCGTATAGCAGTATCGTTTCTATGTAACAATCAAGAACTCTCTTCCTGATATCAACTGATAGGCATTTGTTGGTAAGAACGCTGTTCATATTCTTGAACGATGTTTTGGCATGGCCAATTATGCTGCCTATTTCTGATGTGCATCTGCCGTCTGGTGAGAGGACCGCTCCCAGATATTCAAACTGATTAACCTGTCTCAAAGTTGTGCCACTTGCTGTTATTTTGCATGAGGGTATTTCATGTTTTTACTGATTACAATGACTTCAGTCTTCTTGCTATTTAGCTCCAACCCTTTATTTTGCTTTCAATTTCTATCATATTCACAAGCCCTTGTAAGTCTTTTTCATTTTCTGCAATCACCACGGTGTCATGTGCGTAATGAATGTTGCTTATCATTCTTCCTCCAACTTTTATTCCAGGGCACTCTTCTAGATTTTATTTTTCATGATGGGTTTGCTGTAAAAACGAAAACAAATCTGGTGACAGAACACAATCCTGCCTGACCCCTTTTTGAGATTTTGGAAAGAGCTTATATCATGTTCTATTCTCATTGCTGCTGTTTGTTCCCAATACATATTTCTGATTATTCTTAGATCTTTTCCATCAATATTGAGTCTTTCTAGTTGGTTGATCAATTCTTCATGATTTTCTTACCCGATCGAAAGCCTTGGTATAATCAACAAAGCATAAATGTAAATCCTTATTCAACTCGACTGACCTCTCTATGATTGTTCTTAGGATGTATATGGCATTAATATTTCCTTTCCCTCTACAAAATCCACACTGTTCTTCTGCTATTTCTGTTTTGATTCTGTTAAACATCACCAGACCTTTTCTGGGACAAACATGCCTGATGTTTAATTTATCAAGGTATAGAAACAGGAAGCATCCGAACATGTGTGCAAAATTTGTGTTGCCAGTTAGAGGTTTGAGTATATTTGAAAGAGATAAAGAAAATTGATTGTTGATAAACACACACAAAGACACATGTACAATCTCTCAAACACATATACAC
>CM060313.1:19862959-19865459 GCA_030674185.1 Monoplex corrugatus | reverse complement strand
AACGCATTAACAGGACTGTGAACCAATGATTCTGAAATTTTAACTAACAAAACTTGATCCGATACTACTTCTTTAAAATGCGTTTCAAGATAGCTTCCTTGTGTAAACGTCTTTGGTAAAAAGGAACGAAGCTTTCTGCAGTAAAACAAACAGTGATACAATGTGAATTGTTCGCCACAAATACATAAAACGTTGTTACAATATTTTGTTTTCAAAGCGTTCAGTTGAATGCGAAAATATGTCATAACAATTAATCTCAAATGATATAACGAGGAATACTGCAAATTTTTACAGATATTTTGAACTGAAAGTTTGATTCTTTTTTGAGACACAAATTTTTCATTTAAATGTTCATGAAATCGAATCCATGATGCTAATTCTAGCGAGTTGTAAGCTTCTTTTACCGAGGTGTTAACATGTAATTCTATGGAATTTTCAGAATGGAGGGCACCGGATTTAGCTGCTCTGTCAACTACGTTGTTGCCATGAAGACCAACATGAGAAGGCACCCAGCATAAATTGATTTCCGAACCATTTATCTTTAAACAATGTATTAGATGATTTGCCTCAATAATTAAGTCAGGTCTTGTGTCTGTATCAAAAGACTGTAAGGCATATAATACAGATTTTGAATCCACAAAGAGAACTACTTTGAATGACACAGGCCGAAGGCTTATTAAATAATGCAACGCTTGAACAACAGCGACCAATTCTGCTGTATATATAGATACATTTGCCCCAATGAAAAAAGACTTTTTAATGTTAAATTTTGGAACATAAAAGGCTGCTCCAGCGCTCTGGTTTGCTAAGACTGACCCATCGGTAAAAATGTGGAGGTGGGTACTGTACTTTTCATCGATGTGTTCACAAGCTGTGGATAGCGTAATGTTGACATCATCATCTTTTTTAACTTTTGCATAATCGAGATCAAATGTGGCATTTAGCATTTCCCATGTAGGGATAGGCGTTATCGTTGGTTTCTCAGCAATTTCATCCATTGTTATATTGGACTGTTTGATCAGGCCAGATATGTAAGTTGCGGCTGTAATTTGTGATGAAATGTTTTTTGCTCGTTTTGGAAAGTCAGTATCAGACCTGATCTTAATTTCTTTGCTCACAAAATTATCCACTTGTGAAGTAGTTCTAATTGCAAACTTTGCTGTAGCTAACTCACGATGGTTGTTTAAAGGTAGAATTCCAGCAACTTTGTACGTTTCCAGAGTAGAAGCATGAGTTGGTACACCTAATGCAATTTTAAGACTTTTGCAGTCCAAGCTCTGAATCTTTTTTAGTAAATATTTGGGTGCATTGAAGAAAACTTCTTGCGCGTAGGATAATTTAGACCTGACCAGCGCTGTTGACAGATGAATCAGTACATTTGTATCCATTCCCCAGGGTAATTTGCTTATTATCTTTAGAAAATTTAAGGTTTTTCGCGCTTTTGTTAAAATATAATCAAAATGGACATTCCAGCTTAATTTGGACGTGATGTAAACTCCCAGGAATTTTGCGACCTGTTTGTAATTTAACACTTCACCAAGCAATTTGAAAATAGGCAAGTTATTTGAGTTACCACCAGGATCAAACAGCATCATGTTAGTTTTTTCTGCTGACAACGACAGCCCATTTTCTAACATATAGTTTCCAAGATTATCAAGATCAATTTGATACAACTTCCTGATGTAATTTCGCGTTCTCTGTGGAGTTGTCTTTTTTAAAGTGATATTCATCCAAGTGCATATATCATCAGCGTACTGTACTAAAACAACACGATTTGAAAGAGCTTTAGGAAGATCCTGTATAAGGATATTAAATAAAATAGGTGCTATCACTGAACCTTGTGGAATCCCCATGTCGAGGCATCGTGAAGAAGAATAACTAGCTCCCACTCTTGCCTGAATTGTTCTATTAGCTAAAAAAGATTTAATGTAATTGAACATATTGCCCGATAAACCAACAGATTTTAGCTTGAACAATAAACGTTTATGCCAAACTTGATCGTAAGCTTTTTTCACATCAAAGAAAGTAGCTAAAACACTTTTTCTGCGGGCAAACTGTTGTTTGATCTGAGTTGTAAGTTTAACTAGGTGCTCAACTGCGGATCTTCCTTTTCTAAAACCTGCCTGGTTTACCGGAATAACGTTATTTTTATCACAGTAGTGTAAAAGTCTGTTTAAGACCAATCTTTCCATTAGTTTGCTTGTGTGGGACGTTAAAGCAATAGGTCTGTAACTGTTTTTATCGGTTTTCGATTTTCCTGTTTTTAAGATTGGTATAACTATAGATTTTTGCCAGATTTGTGGCACAGTTCCAGTAACCCAGCATTTCTGCAAAATTTTGTGTAGGAAAATAAGGTAGTTTTCAGGGAGATGTTTAATCATTTCAGTCGAAACTGCATCAACACCTACCGAACTCTTTTTGTTGTGTAGAGACAGTACTGTGTTTTTTAGCTCTTCTAAGGTGATTGGAGAATTAAACCAGAGATCATTCTGTGGTACTG
>CM060313.1:19850459-19857959 GCA_030674185.1 Monoplex corrugatus | reverse complement strand
TTTATAGGTTATACAAAAAAAACACACACAAAAAAAAAAAAAAAAAAAAACCGGACGCTTGCTGATGTGCTGTCATCGTGCTATGGATCCTGTCCATTGTCCATGATGACCGACTGGACTGATTTCCATTGCACACAGTCAGCAGTCTTCGTGTTGGCAGACCGCGATGTCACATGCTATGAATATGCATGAGACGTCCATGAATATATGCATGAGCTGTGTGGCCAATGGATGACACCGACAGTTGCAGACAGTGTTTAGTCAGCCAGTCTTCTGCGGTTTCTTTGTTACCGTCTGTAGGGTCATGTGTCGTGCACTGGGATTTTCATATATACATATCTGTGTTTCCGTGCACAGAGACAGACAGACAGACGACAGACAGACAGACGAAGGGAGCGAGAGAGAGAGAGAGAGAGAGAGAGAGAGAAAGAAAGAGAGATGGAAAGAGAGATATGTATGTAGAGAGAAAGAGAGGGAAAGAGAGAGAGAGAGTGAAAGAGAGAGAGGGGGAAAGAGAGAGAAACAGAGAGAGAGTTTAAGATAGAGAGACAGAGAAAGAGAGAGGTAGACAAAAGAGAGTGAAAGATAGAGAAAGAGACAGACAGACTGACTGAAAGAGACAGAGAGACAGAGAGACAGGCAGAGAGAGAGAGAGAGAGAGGGAGAAGAGAGAGAGAGAGAAAGAGACAGACAGACAGACTGAAAGAGACAGAGAGACAGACAGAGAGAGAGAGAGGGGGAGAGAGGAGAGAGAGGGGAGAGATAAACAGACAGACAGAGAGAGAGAGGGGGGAGAGAGGAGAGAGAGGGGGAGAGAGGGGAGAGATAAACAGACAGACAGAGAGAGAGAGGGGAGAGAGGAGAGAGAGGGGGAGAGATAAACAGACAGACAGAGAGAGAGGGGGGAGAGAGGAGAGAGAGGGGGAGAGATAAACAGACAGACAGAGCCAGAGAACCAGACAGATGGTTGGTTTAGAATTTAATCTAGAGAGATTCATCGCACTCAGATAATTCCTTATGCGCTCCACCCAAATATGCCAGCAAGTATCTGACAGACTCCTCGAGCCTGCGCAAAACCATGTAAGCTGCCTAGGTCTTTAAATGGAAAGGACCCATGAAACACTAAGCTGACAACAGTAGAATGATAGGAAATATTAAGATGGGCAGCGAACAGGACAGCGTTTAACGTTACGGGCCAGGATTGAGCACCAGATATCAGATCTCGAGTCCTCGGCTCTATCAAAAAAGAACGAACTAGTCCGCAGAAAACGAAATAACCAACAACACCCGGTGTTTTCCAGGCGGTCAACCATCGAAAATACTAACATGGCCTGACGATACTTTTAACCTTTTGACTACCGTACCCTATCCACCAACTTGCAAAAAGTTCACCTTGGACTCCCTTATCTTATTCTCCAGCTTTTAAAAGGAAGCTGGTGGATAGGGTGAGGGAGTCAAAGGGTTACGTTTTTACTTTGCTAGTGTGGTCGACAATGCCGAAATGCTGATGGACAGGGTGCGAGAGTCAAAGGGTTAACTTTGGGGAGTGGAGGAGAACGCGGTATGGTCGATGGCGAGAGAGAGAAAAGAGAGAGAGAGAGAGAGAGAGAGAGAGAGAGAGAGAGAGAGAGAGAGAGAGAGAGAGAGAGAAAGAGAGAGAGAGAGAGAGAGACAGAGGCAGAGACAGAGACAGAGACAGAGAGGAATAGGCAGAGACACAGACAGAAACAGAGAGACAGAGAGAGAGTGTAGTGTGTAGAGACAGACAGACAGACAGACAGACAGCAGAGAGAGAGAGACAGAGAAGAGAGAGAGAGAGAGAAGAGAGAGAAGAAAGAGAGTGATAGAGACAGACAGACAAAGATAGAGACTGAGAGACATCGAGAGCGAGAGACAGAAAGATCTATAGGACAGAGAGACAGAGACAGCGAAAGAGAGACAGAAAGAGACATAGGACAGAGAGAGAGAGAGAGAGGGAGGGAGACAGACACACAGACAGAAACAGAAACAGACAGAGCAAAAGATTGAGAGAGAGTTTTATGGTTTTGATTATTATGTAATACTTGTAACCATTATATTAGGTTGATCAACTCGTAGCTGTTTTATGTGATTTATTTCTTTACCTCGGATGATATTGCTTTGGGTGTGTGTGTGTGTGGAGTGTATGTTTGTGTGTGTATATGCGTGTGTATGCTGCGTGTGTGCGCGTGCGTGTGGTGTGTGTGTGTATGTATGTGTGTCTGTGTGTCTGTGTGTGATATTTTGAGAACAGTTATGCACGTATTATTGTACGGATAATTTGTATAAAGTTGCGGGATTATTTTATAAATTGTGTCACGTGTTTTGTTATCAAATACAATGCAAATGTATTTTACACATTTTGGATTTATGTTCGTTCGTTCTTTGATTTAACGTCTTTTCACTGTAAGTGATATTAGACAGTTTATGTGTGCGTGGGCGCGTGCATGTAATTTGTTTTTTCAAATAAGATGCAAATGTATTTATACATTTGTGATTTCTGTGAGACTTTTTTCATAAATTTCTCTGTGTGTGAGTGTGTGTATGTGTGCGTGTGTGTGTTTGTGGTGTGTGTGTGTGTGTGTGTGTGTGTGTGTGTGTGTGTGTGTTTGTGCGTGTGTGATTGAGAGTGTATGTATGTATGTATGTGTGTGTGTGTGTGCTGCACGTGTGTGTGTGTGTGTGTGTGTGTGTGTGTGTTTTCGTGTGTGTGTGTGTGTGTGTGTGTGTGTGTTGCGTGCGTGTGTGTGTGTGTATGTGAGTGTGTGTGTGTACCTGTGTGTCTCCGTGTTTTCGTGTGTTTGTGTGTGTGTATTTGTGTGTGTGTGTGTGTGTGTGTGTGTGTGTGTGTGTGTGTGTGTGTGTGTGTGTGTGTGTTAGCCTGATGATAAGCTGTTCACGATGATGGTATGTGCATGCGTGTGTGCGTTTCAGTTTTCTCGGTTCGATGTTTTAGATTATACTTGCTGCATTTATTTAAACATATTTCTTATTTTTGTTCATGACTTGTGTATTTTGATTATTTCCACATTGAGTTATGTATATTTTGACATGTCAGTACAACTGTTGTTGTTTTAACTGTAACTACAGGTCAACAACTTGGAACTGAAACAAGTTGAAGAATTCAAATATTAAGAAAACAAGTTTACACAAAATGGCAACATGGATAGGAAATTGAAACAAGACTTCAGAAAGCAAATCAGTGACTTATCAGCTGACCCCTCTGCTATCACATCCACACATACGTATGGATACAAAGCGCCAACTAACAAAGCATATTTTCATACCAACGCTTTGTTATCATTGTCAGATATGGACAAAAAATAAAATATCAGCTTGCAAGATGAGGTGTCACAGAAAGACAGTGAATGCCACACGTCGATACAAGAAAAAGATTTGAGACACTGTGGGTTCTGTGCCATGTCTAGAATACATAGAAAAACAGAAGCTGAAATGGTTCGGTCACCTCATGAAGCTTCCTAGCGAACAACCAGCATACAAAACTTATAACACGAAATGGCATGGATCCAAAGGAAGGGGTTGTCCTAGAAAAAGATGGATAGAAGGTGTGAAAGAAACAACTGAAAGAATCAACTTAACTATGGCAGACGCTACCCATCTGGCCAATGTCCGAAAACCGCATCTCCCCGCGACGCTTAGCAGCACAAGAATACAGAAAAAATAAGTTAGTACTATATAGATTATTTGGTTATGATGATAGGGTGTGTGTGTGTGCATGTGTGTGTTCATACACACACACACAGACACAGACACACACACACACACACACACACACACACACACCACACACACACATACAAACACACACGCAAACACACGCACACACACACACACACATACACACACACACACACACAAACACACACACAAACACACACTCACACACACAGATACACATATATTCATATGTGTGTGTGTGTGTGTTTGTGTGTGTCTGTGTGTGTCTGTGTCTATGTGTGTGTGTGAGTGGTGTGTTGTGTGTGTGTGTGTCTGTGTCTGTGTCTGTGTCTACGTCTCTGTGTGTCAGTGTCTGTCTGTGTGTCTGTATGTCTGTGTGTGTGTGGTGTCCGTGTGTCTGTGTGTCTGTGTGTGTTGTGCATATGTCCTCTAGATATTAACTGAATTTTCCTGTCATAGGAACATCTGTATCTTAGACTTATATCAGACAACACTGATAAAGACAACCACGTGCTTGAAGTTTATCTGAAGGTTGTGAAGGTAACCGTACATAGTCGTGGTACCAAAATTAGTGGGTTGCTGGGCTGAACAATCGGTGAGAGAATCAGCAAGCTCTACCACAATGGTAACCTGTGGCATTACAAAACCTCAGTCGGACCTTTTTCTATCTGTTATGTATTAGTAAGCGTGCTCTAGTCTTCAGGGACTCTATTAGCAAGCACATTTAGGTGTCTGGCCATTTGCATTATCACGTTCGTTGTGGCTGTTATGGAGGAGATTTTCTGGCCTGTGTGTTTTAGCATTTGACTTTGGAGTGGGGTAAAAAGGGATTTACTGCACTTTGATAATTGCATATGCGCTCCACCCAAATCTGCCAGCAATTGTATGGTTGATTGTCTGAACCTGCGCAAAACCCTATGCATTTGCAAGATCTTGGAACAGTGAGTTTGAGTTGTGTGTTTAATAATTAATTACAATATTTATATAGCGCAAAATCTTGATAAAATCAAATCTAAGCGCTGAACAGACACACACGCACGCACGCACACACATGCACGCGCGCGCGCACCACACACACACACACACACACACACACACACACACACACACACACACACACACACACACCACACACACATGACTAAAAATGGGAAGAAAGATTAAAAGCAATGGAAAATTATAGAGAGCATATTATATACAATTATATATTACAATGTGATTCCCCTCCGAGTGGAGACAGGCTGCAGAGGGGATTGAGTGAGGTCAGGATTTTATGCAGAGGAGAAAAGGTGAGTTTTGAGAGCGGACTTGAAGGAGACAAAAGTAGGTTGCTGACGGACTGAGAGAGGAAGTTTGTTCCAGGAGAGTGGACCAGAAACAGAGAAGGCTCGTGGACCATAGGTATTGAGCTTAGTGCGTGGAAAGCGAAAAGTCAGAGTTCTGTTCCACCCCTCCACAGGAAGCTGGTGAATAGGGTGAGAGAGTCAAAGGGTCAAAAGTTTGTGCTCTGCTAGTATGGCTGACAATGTGGGAAGCTGGTGGACAGGGTGCGGAAGTCAAAGAGTTAAGGTTTTTGTTTTGCTACCATGGTTGATAATGCGGGATGTTGGTGACAGGGTGTGGGAATCAAAGGGTTAAGTTTTTGCTTTGCTAATATGGCTGGCAATGAGGGATACTGGTGGACAGGATGCGGGAATCAAAGGGCTACGTTTGTAATTTGCTAGCTTGGTTAGCAATGCGGGATGCTGGTGGACAGGGTGCGGGAGCCAAAGAGCTAAGTTTGTGCTTGTGCTTTGCTAGTATGGCTGACAATGCGGGATGCTGGTGGACAGGGTGCGGGAGTCAAAGGGTGAAATTGTTTGCTTTGCGAACATGGATTACAATGAGGGTTACTGATGGACAGGGTGCGGGAGTCAAAGGGTTAAGATCTCGTGACTGGAGTTTAATCCCAGTCTACAACAGAAACAGGACTGGTCTGTTCGTTAACCATCTTAATGCTGCAATCAGTTCCGTGTTGTCAGCTCTGTGCTTCTTAGGCTCTGTTCTCCCCTTTCTCCATTTCAAGTTTCAAGACGTGGCCAGAGGATACGGTTTTTTCACATGCTGAAGGAGTCTGCCAATTGATTATTACTGACAGATTTTTGCGGAGCGTATACGGAATTGCCTGAATGTGATGAATCAGTTCTTCTTAGCACTTACTGAACTTCTCCAGAAGCCCAGCATTTCTTCTTTCAACCGCACTCCACACCACCCCACTCCACCCCACCCACTCCACCCCACCCCACCCCACCCCACACCATCCCACCCCACACCACCCCACACAACCCCACTCACCCATCTGCACCCTCAATGACCCCCGTGAGGTAAACAGTGTGCCATCGATGTGGTTTGGAAGCTGAGAGCTGGCTTGATCCTTGATCGACAAAGACCTTGGAGACATTAAAGTACAGGGTTTGGCCATACTAAACATTTCCCGTTTTAAAACTTCAATCTGGACACTTTAATTTAGGGATCGCCCTTACCTGAGATAAAAAGCAATTTTCAAAGATACGCATCCTGAAAACCCGTGAGTTATATAGGGGGGGGGGGGGGGTGTGCAAAAGTAGGTATACAATAAGTATCACATCATTATCATAAAGCATCCTGAAAAAACGTTATATACAAGGGGGTGCAAAGGTAGGTATACAGTAAGTATCACATCATTATTATAATGCTTAATTCCGCTCTCGATTACAGGAGTGTGTGAATACCGACGGCAAGCAGTTTTAGTATCTGAGGGATTAAGGCTGTACTTGTTAATATATTCATTTGTCTGTATTATAAATGCAATGAGTATTGTACGTGTTTTCTCTTTTCAAAACTGTATACCTAATTTTGCACCCCCCTGTATATAAATGACCCATTGTGATCACGTCCATAAGTTTCAAAGAAGTATTAGAAACTGTAGGCATGGTCCACTCTCCTGGAACAAACTTCCTCTCTCAGTCCGTCAGCAACCTACTTTTGTCTCCTTCAAGTCCGCTCTCAAAACTCACCTTTTCTCCTCCGCATAAAATCCTAACCTCACTCAACCCCCCCCCCCCCTCTGCAGCCTGTCTCCGCTCGGAGGGGAATCACATGGTTATAATATATAATTGTATATGCTATGCTCTCTATAATTTTCCATTGCTTTTATTCTTGCTTTTATTGCTTTTATTGCTTTTATTCTTTCTCCCCATTTATAGCCATGCGTGTGTGTGTGTGTGTGTGTGTGTGTGTGTGTGTGTGTGTGTGTGCGTGTGCGTGCGTGCGTGCGTGCGTGCGTGCGTGCGTGCGTGCGTGCGTGTGTGTCTGCTTCAGCGCTTAGATTTGATTTTATCAAGATTTTGCGCTATATAAATATTGTAATTATTGTAATTATTATTATGTTTTATCCATGGTCTGTCGTCAATTGTGATTTTAAACAACAACAACAACAACAACAACAACTGCCTCCTCCCAAACAACGTACAAATGCACAAACAACAACAAAACAACAACAAAGAAAAGGAAGAGGCACTGAGGACAGGAAGGGGGAAATAACATCAAATAGTAATTAACAAAGTTTTAGATACTCGTACATGTTGTTTATGACAAATTCACACAGATGACTGACACGAGAACGAATATGCGAAAGGGCTGTATTTTACGCCTACTTCCTTAACACACACCCTGTACTCACACACATGTATGGAAGGAAAGCACACACTCACATAAGTGCTTCACACACACACACACACACACACACACACACACACACACACA
>CM060313.1:19849156-19850359 GCA_030674185.1 Monoplex corrugatus | reverse complement strand
CACACACACACAGAGTCAGAGAGACAGACAGGCAGACTGACAGGTAGATAGATAGAAAGACAGAGAGAGAGAGATACACACACAGAGAGACAGAGACAGAGAAACAGAGAGAGAAAGAAACAGAGAGAGAGAGAGAGAAAGAGCGAGAGAGCGAGAGAGCGAGCGAGAGAGAAAGAGAGAGAGAGAGAGAGAGAGAGAGAGACGCGCACGCATGCATATAGACACACAAACACACACACACTCGCACGCTCTCACTGAAGAAACAGGCGAAAAAAGAAGAAACGATGGAACGAATAAACGAAACAAAAACGAATAAATGAATAAACGAACGAATTAAGGAAATAACAAATTAGCGAATGGATGAATGAAATAATGAAATAATGAATGAATGAATGAATGAATGAATGAATAAATGAATGAATGAATGAATGAATGAATGAATCTTCTTTCCAACGGGTATACAAGATACATCAATGAATAAATGAATGAATGAATAAATGAATGAATGAATGAATGAATGAATGAATGAATGAATGAATGATGGACATATCTCTTTTCCAATGGGTATACTAGCTGAATGAGTAAATGGACGAACAAACAAACGAACGAATGAATGAATGAATGAATGAATGAATGATGAATGAATGAATGAATGAATGAATGAATGAACATATCTTCTTCCCGGTGGGTATACTTGATGAATGAAGGAAGGAAGAAAGGAATGAAGGAAAGAAGGAAAGAAGGAAGGAAGGAAGGAAGGAAGGAATGAATGCATGAATGAATGAATGAATGAATGAATGAATGAATGAATCTTCTTCCCAGTGGGTATACTTGATGAATGAATGAAGGAAGGAAGGAATGATTGAATGAATGAATGCATGAATGAATGAATGAAGAATGAATCAATGAACGAATGAATGAATGGATGAATCTTCTTCCCAGTGGGTATACTTGATGAATGAATGAAGGAAGGAAGGAATGATTGAATGAATGAAAAAATGAATGAATAAATGAATGAATGATGAACATATATTCTTTCCAATGGGTGAACATGATAAATGAATGAATGAATGAATGATTGAATGAATGAACGAACAAATGAACGAACGAACAAATGAACGAACGAATGAATCTATCTTCTTGGCAATGGATACACAAGATACACGTCACACAGCAAAGCCTAAGCAAACAATACTAAAAATA
>CM060313.1:19834156-19844156 GCA_030674185.1 Monoplex corrugatus | reverse complement strand
CTATATATGAGCATGTAATTATGTTTTGTGTTTTTCATAAGGTATGACTGGAGAAAAAGAAGAGAGAGGGATTACTCAGAAAGATTGCGTTTTAAAAGAGAAAGGTGTCATGTTGACCCAAGGAGAAGTTTACATCTCTACCACCTCACTCCCCTACGACCTCAGAGTCACAGGACAACATTTAGCCTAACCTTTGTAGTTGAAATGGACACAGATGTACACAACAGTCCAGATGGAAAGCGTTCTATAGCTCTGTGAAAGATATCAGCGAAGTAATGGCTTGACGAGTGTCCGAAGTCCCGTCTGTGTGGCCCAGCCTTACAGCGGTAATCAACACCGACATCGTCATCCGTATGCATGAGGTGGTTAGCTCACATGATGACTTTGTCATCCCCTCCTGCAATCCCTGTGAATTGGGACTGACAATGACTCAGATCCATACCGCTCCTGTGTGGGGGAAGGGACTGTGTGGATGTCTGTTTTCCTGCTGGTGAGATGAAGCTAACCGGAGCAATAGTTAAGCGGATAAGGCGTCGAACTTCCAATCTGAATCTCTGGAGTTCGATTCCTCTTGGATATCTCTCACGTGGTGTGTAAAAGGTGGAGATTTTTTTTCTCGATCTTTCAGATCAGCATCTGAGCAGATCTGTTAATGCCCGAACCCACTTTATTGGTATACACACTCATAAAATCAAACATGCATGTTATAGGTCCCATAAATCATATCAGTGTCCGAGGCTTAAGGAAACATGAAAACGCCCAGCATGCACACTCACTGAAGACGGAGTATGCAGACTATGTAGCAACATACTGTCTGCGCAGTGTGGGCAAAACAACATATTATACAAGTATCAGAGAAAAACCAGAATGCATAAAATAGTTGAAAGAGACTTCTGTCAAGATCGATTCTACCTCACCGACCAATCCTGAATTCATCAGCCTGAGTGGGTATGACATGTTTTAAAGATGACAGAGGTCTAAATGCGGAAAGGTGTCATTTATCTGGGATATAGTATTTCAAGTTAATGAGCGTATGGCATTTGCAATGATGGCTTGAGGTTTTTTGTCACATCGTTTGTGATGTGGCGCTTAACTGATTGAACACTTGCGTTATTTTCATAAGCAAACTGAAAATGAAAATTAATATAGAATTTTTAATGCCACTGGATTTTGTTTTTGTTATTTTTGTTGTTTTTTTGTCGTAGATGATGTTATTGTTGTTGTTGTTGTTGTTGTTGTTGTTGGTGGTGGTGGTGGTGGTGGTCAATTTCCAGAATGCCTTTCACGAATGAGACAAACGCTTTGATGACCTGCACGTTTACAGGCTGCACGTTCATGGGTTGCACGTTCATGGGTTGCACGTTCATGGGTTGCACGTTCATGGGTTGCTCCTTCATGGGTTGCACATTAATGGGTTGCTCCTTCATGGGTTGCACGTTCATGGGTTGCTCCTTCATGGGTTGCACGTTCATGGTTGCACGTTCATTGGTTGTTCCTTCATGGGCTGCATGTTCATAGGCTGTAAGTTCATGGACTGGATGTTCGTGGACTGCACGGTCATTGTTTACACGTTCATGGACAGCAAGTTCATGGGTTGTGTGTTCATTTGTTGCACGTTTATGAGCTGCTGTTCATGGGCTGCACGTTAATTGTTTGCATGTTTATAGGCTACACATTCATGGAGTTCCTGTTCATGCATTGCACGTTCGTGAAGTGCATGTTCACGGGTTGCACGTTTATGTGTTTCATGTTCATGGGATGCACGTTCATGGATTGCACAACTATGGACTGCGAGTGCATGGGCTGTGCATTCATGGGTTGCGCGCGCATGGGTTGCATGATCATAGGCTGCACGTTCATTGGCTGCACGTTCGTGGGTTGCGTGATCATAGACTGCACGTTCATTGGCTGCACGTTCATGGGTTGCATGATCATAGACTGCACGTTCATTGACTGCACTTTCATAGGTTGCATGATCATAGACTGCACGTTCATTGGCTGCATGTTCATGGGTTGCGTGATCATATGCTGTGCGTTTATGGGTTGCATGATCATAGGCTGCACTTTCACTGACTGCACGTTTATGGGTTGCGTGATCATAGGCTGCACTTTCACTGACTGCACGTTCATTGACTGCACTTTCATAGGTTGCATGATCATAGACTGCACGTTCATTGGCTGCATGTTCATGGGTTGCGTGATCATATGCTGTGCGTTTATGGGTTGCATGATCATAGGCTGCACTTTCACTGACTGCACGTTTATGGGTTGCGTGATCATAGGCTGCACTTTCACTGACTGCATGTTCATCGGTTGCGTGATCATAGGCTGCACTTTCACTGACTGCACGTTTATGGGTTGCATGATCATAGGCTGCACTTTCACTGACTGCACGTTTATGGGTTGCGTGATCATAGGCTGCACTTTCACTGACTGCACGTTTATGGGTTGCGTGATCATAGACTGCACTTTCATTGACTGCACGTTTATGGGTTGCGTGATCATAGGGTACACGTTCATTGACTGCACGTTTATGGGTTGCGTGATCATAGGGTACACGTTCATTGACTGCACGTTTATGGGTTGCGTGATCATAGACTGCACGTTCATTGACTGCACGTTTATGGGTTGCGTGATCATAGGGTACACGTTCATTGACTGCACGTTTATGGGTTGCGTGATCATAGGGTACACGTTCATTGACTGCACGTTTATGGGTTGCGTGATCATAGGGTACACGTTCATTGACTGCACGTTTATGGGTTGCGTGATCATAGGGTACACGTTCATTGACTGCACGTTTATGGGTTGCGTGATCATAGACTGCACGTTCATTGACTGCACGTTTATGGGTTGCGTGATCATAGGGTACACGTTCATTGACTGCACGTTTATGGGTTGCATGATCATAGACTGCACGTTCATTGACTGCACGTTTATGGGTTGCGTGATCATAGACTGCACGTTCATTGACTGCACGTTTATGGGTTGCGTGATCATAGGCTGCACGTTCATTGACTGCACGTTTATGGGTTGCGTGATCATAGGCTGCACGTTCATTGACTGCACGTTTATGGGTTGCGTGATCATAGGCTGCACGTTCATTGACTGCACGTTTATGGGTTGCGTGATCATAGGGTACACGTTCATTGACTGCACGTTTATGGGTTGCGTGATCATAGGCTGCACTTTCATTGACTGCACGTTTATGGGTTGCGTGATCATAGGCTGCACGTTCATTGACTGCATGTTTATGGGTTGCGTGATCATAGGGTACACGTTCATTGACTGCATGTTTATGGGTTGCGTGATCATAGGGTACACGTTCATTGACTGCATGTTTATGGGTTGCGTGATCATAGACTGCACGTTCATTGACTGCATGTTTATGGGTTGCGTGATCATAGGGTACACGTTCATTGACTGCATGTTTATGGGTTGCGTGATCATAGGGTACACGTTCATTGACTGCATGTTTATGGGTTGCGTGATCATAGACTGCACGTTCATTGACTGCACGTTTATGGGTTGCGTGATCATAGACTGCACGTTCATTGGCCTCACGTTTATGAGCTGCACGTTCATGGGTTGTACGTTTGGTCGGCCATACAATGAAACACTCGCGTAGATATGGACGTGTCTGGTCCTGTGTTTGTTTTATAAAATGATACTCTGTCAGTGAATGGCCAGTTATCTCTGTGTGTTTGTGCAGTCTCCGTGATGCACGAGCTCGTGACTGTTTCATGTGGGTAATCATGGCTGTGTTCGACTGACGCGATAGTTAAGTGGTCAGGCCCCTGGTTTTCATATTGAAAGGTCGGGGTTCAAACCCATTGAGATACTACCTGGTGCATACAGGGTGGAGATATTTTTGATCTTCTGTGTCAAGGCAAGGCCCCGATCTGCCATTGCGTAAACTTCCTAGGTGCGTATACGCAAGCAGAAGACGAGATACGCATGTTAACCCTTTGACTCCTACAACCTATCCACAAGCTACAAAACTTTAACCCTATGACTCCCTCTCCGTATCCATCAGCTTCTTGTGGGAAGCAGGTGGACAGGGTGAAGGAGTCAAAGGGTTATGATTTTGCTTTGCTATCATTCATGACGACGCAGGATTAGTGAGTAGGGTTAGGGAGTCAAAGGGTTAAAGATGTAAGTCATATAAGTTTTTTTTTTCTGGTGTTTTATGGAAACAAAAAACACCTAGATTTACGCCCAGGAAAACGGAGTATAAATGCCTTTATGGCAAATTGAGAGGAAAAGGAGAAAAAAGAAAGAAAGAAACGGCTATACACGTAAAAGGCCACTTACATAATGGGAGCACACGTGGGACTTGGAAGTCACGAACGAAAAGTGGAATACTTCGTTACAAACTGTTCTTTCGTGATGAGGACAGTCAGAGGAAATCAGAACCGGAAAGTATCAGAATTACTGTGCTTATTGGCACACCAGTGACAGATAGATCGATCATTGTTTATACAGAAACGTCTGCAGTATTCATCAAATAATTAATGCAGTTGATAACTGACTGCTGTCACAGTGACTTGTATTTATTATAGATTAACTAAATAACATAACTCTTGAAAGTCACGTTGGAGTTATCTCCCATTTAGAATTTCTCAAATTCAACTCAGTTTGCGCTACCCATTCAGCTAGCATAGACGCAGCCACAAGGCACAGAATAACAAGCTCAAAACATTCCTCAACAAAAGGAGTTCCCGAGTCTGCCCCTATACCCTGCAACTACACCCACACACAACCACGATGGAGGAGAGATATTCATACAATATGTTGGTCTCATGTTCAAGATTGACACAGTCTTTTATTCTTGAACTGACCAAACACACACGTATAGACAAGACAGAACATATACAGGGTTGCTTCCAAGGCATATATGTAACACCAAAGGAAATAAGAGGGAAGCAGGGAGAATTTTAAACATTAACTAAGTAACATGACTCTTGAGAGTCACGTTGGAGTTATCTCCCATTTAGAATTTCTCAAATCCAACACAATTTGCGCTACCCGTTAAGTTAGCATAGACGCAGCCACAAGGCACAGAATTGCAAGCTCAGAACATTCCTCAAAAAAGGAATGCCCAAGTCTGCCCCTATACTCTGCAACTACACTCACACACAACCACGAGGGAGGAGAGAAATTCATACAATATATTGGTCTCATGTTCAAGATTGACACAGTCTTTTATTCTTGGTGTTATTATAGATTAGTTTGTAAAAGCAGCAATGTTGGATGGTCACTGCAGGACAGATTCTTTAATTAACCCCACTTGGAGCATGGAGGATAACAGCAAATTTACGAAAATTCCACGGAATCAACGGAATGACATCAATTAGAAAGAAATGATAACAGTCCAACAGAGAAAAGTATATTTGAAATTGTCTTAAGATAAGATATTAAACTCTTGTATTATGAGATGTGACTGTGCAATAGATCAGGATACGAGAAAACAACAGCAACAGCAGATTTAGCAACAACAAGAATAACAACAACAACAACATGGGATTTCCGGCTGCCCTGGTATAAAACATTGGAGATAAATGAACCAGAAAAAACAAAAACACGAAAAAAGAATCAGAATGCGTATTTCATGCAACCAGACAAGACCAGGCACAAATTTTCCGTCAACTGGCCTTTGTCAAGCGTAAGGTCACAAACAAACAAACACCAGATACAAAAATTAGGAGAAAAAGACTGAAACTTCCCTCCTGCTCTGTCCAATGTGAGAAAACGACTGAATTACCAAAAATGACACCATAACGTGTTTGTGAGTAAATATAAGGTCAGAGCGGAAGTGAGATGAATTTTGCAATTTGACCTAGGGTTCCTTCTTCGGGGACTCCGGTTTTCCCTTCAGCCCTTCGGCTGTTGGTTTAAGATGTTTTTCTTCCTATTCCAAGGTCACACCGGATTCGTTGTATTAGGCACGATCCATTTACATGAGCCATACCTCTTGATTACATATTTTCCTATGCAGTAGATCATATGCTTATATTTTCTCTAATGCATTATTAATAGTAATAGAATGCTTTACATTCCACAAACTACTCTCAGCTAGTGCATCATAGTTTCAATTTTTGTCCTGGACGCTCTTCAGGATAAAACGATAAAGATATGGCATGACCACTTTTCAAATTGAAAAATTCATTTCACTTCCGCTTCCGCTTATGCCTACTTTTTCTTCAGGTCAACTTAGAGTCCATCATCATGGTCATCATCAACATCATCACCATCACCATCATCATCATCATCACCTCCACCATCATCATCATCACTGTCACCATCATTATTATTATCATCATCATAGTGCAGCAGATCGGATAATAATGAGCCCGTTTCCTGAAAGGTCAATGAAAACAGGAAGGTTTCTCTCTGAATAAAAACAGCCCAAAGCCAAATCTCTGGAAGCTTCTTGTCTACAATGTCCCGTCGACTGATTTTTGACAGTTTGTCATCTATTTTGTTAACTGCAATGATTGAAATGATTTGCCAAAATACAATTCTATTTTTGGACATCCCCGATATAACCTTTGAACTTCTAGCATGACATATGTTGACCCGGTGTCACCCACATCACCGACATCAGCGTAGCACTGCGGTCGTGTGCTGGTCCGTTTCTCAGACTTGTAAACAGCAGCTTAGGCAAAAGATTTTTTTACAAATTTTGTTTCCTGCTGCGAAATTGAAGTTCTGTGTTGAATTGAAACGAGAGCAGACCCCCATCTCCCTTCCAAAAAAGGCATCTTCGGTACGTTTAACAATTGAGTTTTATGGTTTTGTTTTGTTTTGTTTTGTTTCTGCTGTTAATTGAGTTTCAGTTGTTGTATTTTACCTTAATTTGCTCGTGTGTTGTGTGTGTGTGTGTGTGGTGGTGTGTGTGTGTGTGTGTGTTGTGTGTGTGTGTGTGTATGTGTATGTGTGTGTGTGTGTGTGCTGTGGTGCGTGTTGTATGTGTGTGTGTGTGTGCGTGTGTGGTGTGTGTGCGTAGTGTGTGTGTGTGTGCGTGGTGTGCGGTGGTGTGTGGTGTGTGGTGTGTGGTGTGTGAGTGAGTGGTGTGTGTGTGTGAGTGAGTGAGTGTGTGTGTGTGTGTCTGTGTGTGTGTGTCTCTGTCTGTCTGATTTCCTTTCTTCCCACTGTTCCCATTTCCTACGCCAAATTAATACCTACAGAATCTGGAACAATTTTTCACAATAAGGAACCAGAAAAAAAAAACATGGAAAAAAGAATAAGAACGCGTATTTAATACAAGACAAGACGGGCGCAAATTTTCGGTCAACTGGCCTTTGTCAACGTAAGATCACAAACAAACACCAGACGTCCACTGGACGGAGCAGCAGAGAAGTTTCAGTCTCTTTCTCCTAATTTTTGTATCTAGTGTTTGTTTGTTTATAATCTTACACTTAACAAAGGCCAGTTGGCCGAAAATTTGCGCTTGTCTTGTCTTGTTGTATTAAGTACGCGTTCTTACATTTTTTTCGTGTTTTTGTTTTTTCTGGTTCCTGTTTGCTTGAACGCGGGCAACCACGCTTGTTTTGAATTTTTCACAATGTAATGATAAATGATGATGATGATGACGATTATACAGACGATAATTGCAATGCCATAGAGTTCCATTCTGGTCTGAAGACTGGCGTGACAAGGCTGTGTACTCTACGTTTCCTTTCGGTTTTTAGACGTAACCGAAATTGGCTACAATAAAGCGACACCAAACAGGGGGTTGAAATCTTCTCAGGAAGAAGGCTTAACCACCTTTTTGCCCCAATCCAGCCGATGAGGTAATAAATATGCATGGCGGCAGAGCGTCAGTTTGTGCACTGGGGCACAAAGGTTGACGGCTGATGATTACGCTAACCGTCACTGTCTTCGGACATGGCGCGAAGTCAAAAAGAAAAAAAGAAGAAAAGAAAAAAAAAACCCAACAATAACAACAACAAAACCACGTCTCTGTTGCTACTGTTATCGCTTAAGGCTTTCCAAATGCACGGCAAAACCCTCATGCGCTGGGAAGTTATAACGTTTTTATTCGTTTTTTTGTTTGTTTGTTTTTTGTTTGTTTGGTTGTTTGTTTGTTTGTTCGTTCGTTTGTTTGTTTGTTTTGTTTGTTTGTTTTCAGGAGAGCTGGGAATCCGGTCTGACCGGTTCTAGCGAATTATGATTCTTTTTTGGCGTGGTTCCCAATCAGGGATCGTTTGGTTGGTTGGTTGGTTGGTTGGTTGGTTGTGTTTTGTTTGTTAGTATGTTTGTTTTATATGCTATTTTTGCTTGTTTGTGTGTTTGTTTGTTTGCTTGTTTCTTTTCTTGTTTGCATATATTTGTTTGTTTCTTTGTATCTTGGTTATTTGTTTCTTTGTACGGTTCATCAGATCAAGCCGAAACCCAAAACCAAAAGTGCTCAAAAACCATTCTGCGGGATTTTCTCTTTACAGGTGAATCCGTACTGGCCGCATACCCGCAAAAAAGCGTATCACTGACCATCCTGTTGGGGCCTACAAACGCACCAGCCCTGTATTTAACCTCAGCGAGACAGTGGCTATGTTTCAGTCGGTATCATCTCAAGTTTGTCTTTCATCACCTGCCATTGTTATCAGCAACTAAGAGAAGTTTTACAACAAGGGAGATAATTCCTGCGTGACTCTCAAGAGTTATGCTCTTTAATTAATATCTGCCTTTGAAAGGTTGACCGAAAGATTCTGGTAAAACCGTGTACTGGCATTAGGCTCATCACAAAAATTGCTGCGTAAAGAGTAGAAGTCTTAAGCTCCCTGCTGTACTGCTGCAAAATCCGAGCTACTTACTGACAGCACATTCAACAGCTGGAATGACGCCTCTAAAGATGTCTGCATAAGATCTGCAACATTATTTGACAAGATCGAGAGTCCGAGCTTCAAATTCTGAAGAGGCTGGTTTTACAAATTATACATGATACCATGCATACTCATCAAATCCCAGATTGGCTGGACAGGATACGTTGACCATGTGGAACAGTATCCACATCCCAAAGGTGGTCCTGTTTTGATAGCTGAAGCAGGGAGCCTGCCACCAAAGAAAATCGCTTAAGTGATACAAAGATTCTTTGATGGCCAGTCTTCGTCAGCAGTGGCATCCAAAATATTGCCGACAACAGATACAGTTCTCTCTCTCTCTCTCTCTCTCTCTCTTCTCTCTCTCTCTCTCTCTCTCTCTCTCTCTCTCTCTCTCTCTCTCTCTCTCTTCTTTCTTATTGTTACTGTTACTAAGTCAAAGATCAATCAGGTTACTCATGCTTCCATGTCTATCTCTGATTGTGATGTATCTTTCTCGTGAATTGTTAGAAATCTTGGCTTTTACCTGGATGAAACACTGTCTATGGAAGCCCATGTCAAACAGTTGTACCGTACTCTGTACTATCAGAATAGGTAAGATTCGCTCCTTTCTTTCCACTGATGCTGCCAACAAGCTTGCTGTCTCTTTCATACTATCTAGACTGGACTATTGTGACTCTGTACTCGCAGGTCTCCATGACAATCAACTATCTAAACTACAGCGCATACAGAACCATGCGGCTCGCCTTGTTCTCCGCAAGCCCAGGCGTGAGAGTGCAAAATCTCTTCTTAGAACACTTCATTGGCTCCCGGTAAAGGCTAGGATTCAAGATAAAGTTTCTTGTTTATGCTTTCAGTGCATCTATCATGAGAACATGCCATCCTATCTTGCTAACCTATTGCATACTTACAAACCTTCTCGAACGCTCCGCTCTTCTGGCACCTCACTGTTGACAGTTCCTCGCTTCTCTCTAAATACTCTTGGTAAAAAGTCTTTCTCTGTCTTTGGCCCAAATGTATGGAACTCTCTACCACTGTCTCTCAGAAAAAAAACTAATTGTTTCTCAACCTTCAAACAGCACCTGAAAGCCCACCTCTTTCAGATTCATCTAACCTGAAGAGCCTAAGTTTGCAAGTCTGTCATCAGACAAATTTCTCCTGCCTATATAATAGCATTT
>CM060313.1:19824017-19834056 GCA_030674185.1 Monoplex corrugatus | reverse complement strand
CCGTCTTCAGTGAGTGTGCATGCTGGGTGTTTTCATGTTTCCTTAAGCCTCGGACACTGATATGATTTATGGGACCTATAACATGCATGTTTGATTTTATGAGTGTGTATACCAATAAAGTGGGTTCGGGCATTAACAGATCTGCTCAGATGCTGATCTGAAAGATCGAGAAAAAAAATCTCCACCCTTTACACACCACGTGAGAGATATCCAAGAGGAATCGAACTCCAGAGATTCAGATTGGAAGTTCGACGCCTTATCCGCTTAACTATTGCTCCGGTTAGCTTCATCTCACCAGCAGGAAAACAGACATCCACACAGTCCCTTCCCCCACACAGGAGCGGTATGGATCTGAGTCATTGTCAGTCCCAATTCACAGGGATTGCAGGAGGGGATGACAAAGTCATCATGTGAGCTAACCACCTCATGCATACGGATGACGATGTCGGTGTTGATTACCGCTGTAAGGCTGGGCCACACAGACGGGACTTCGGACACTCGTCAAGCCATTACTTCGCTGATATCTTTCACAGAGCTATAGAACGCTTTCCATCTGGACTGTTGTGTACATCTGTGTCCATTTCAACTACAAAGGTTAGGCTAAATGTTGTCCTGTGACTCTGAGGTCGTAGGGGAGTGAGGTGGTAGAGATGTAAACTTCTCCTTGGGTCAACATGACACCTTTCTCTTTTAAAACGCAATCTTTCTGAGTAATCCCTCTCTCTTCTTTTTCTCCAGTCATACCTTATGAAAAACACAAAACATAATTACATGCTCATATATAGTTCCAAAGAAAAAGCATCTTTGATATAAGAAGCATGTTTGGTTATCACAGTGATCAACTATAGATCTAATATTATTGTGTATCTACACCCGTGGCCTTCACTTACACATATCGCATGTACCAAACTCTATTAAATGACATATGCTTGCTGACGACACGACTTAATACGCTGGGGAAAAAAAAAAACGTTTCTGAAACCCAAGGAACGTTACAGTTGTGTACAAAACAAGTCACAAAATAGCGTCAATTCTAAAAAAAATCAATAATAGCAACTCGTCAAAAAGCAACAGTTATCAAAAATTGTATCTTCAATCATCTTTAGATAATATAAATACAGAACAAACTTATGGACATCGTACAGATGGTGTGTACGTAAACGAATAACGTACATAGGAAATCCACTTTGATCAATGATAAAACTCATCATAAGAATATATTTCTTTTCATAAACCTTACATATCTCTGTCAACGTGGAAACAATACAACTGTTTTATAATGCTCATATCAACTCTTATATCAATTGCGCATCAACAGGATGGGATGACAGCAGCGACATTTTAGTAAAAAAAATAGATTCTTTGCACGGAAGAACAAGGAAACTCTTAACAAGTAACAACTCCCTGATCACAGACAAAGCACCGTACTTGTATGAATGCTTTTACGTGTGCGTATGTTTACTGGCGCGTACGCATACTATTTCTTGAGCAAAGGGGATGCATGTACATGTGTCATTGCATGCAGGCGTGTGCATGCGCGCATGTTTGTGCATGTGTTTTTCAGAATGATGAATTACGATGGTGACATTCAGAAGGACAATGTTGGCCATTTTCCCCATGTAGACGTGTGTTCACAAGTTGTAAAGACAGATTCAGTTCTACAGGGAATTGAAAGCTCAGCGTCTTAGCACTTGGAAAGGGTTTATGTCTTTGTCTCTGTCTTCGCTGTACAGTTCTGTTCACTTTGCCTGTGAAACTAGGACAGTATACTTCACATCGATCTGGATCTCTCCATGTTTCTTTTGTACTGTGTGTTTGTTTATCTGTTTTTTGTCTGTCTGTGTCTCGTTGGTTGTCTGTTTATCTGTCTGTCTCTCTGTCTCTGTGTGTCTCTGTCTGTCTGTGTGTCTATGTCTCTCTGTCTGTCTGTCTGTCTGTCTATCTCTCCCTCTCTCTGTCTCTGTCTCTGTCTCTCCCATCTGCTATCTCTGTTTCTCTCTCTTACTCTTTCTTTCTGTGTGCATGTGTGCATGTGTGCATGTGTGTATGTGTGTATGTGTGTATGTGTGTATGTGTGTATGTGTGTATGTGTGTATGTGTGTATGTGTGCATGTGTGTATGTGTGTATGTGTGTATGTGTGTATGTGATGGTATGTGTGTATGTGTGTATGTGTGTATGTGTGTATGTGTGTATGTGTGTATGTGTGTATGTGTGTATCTGGGCAAGGAGGAACGAAAAAAGTGAACTTCATAAGGATTAAATTCCCTACAGATGATGTGTGCCCCGTTAGCACATTGGTAAAACCGCGTACCGCAGTTCTGAAGCGCAGAATCGCCCAGGTTCGATCCCCGGCGTGGGAAAAAAAAAAAAATAGACAACAGCAGAAGGGCATCCAGGAGTCATGACCTGGATGTGGCCCGGCCCCCCGAGAGTGTAAGGAATTCAGGGCCGAAACACTTGTCTAAAGGGGGTTACTTCTCTGAAGACCTTCTGTTGTCTAGCTCTCCCTAGAGTTTCTTTCTACCTGTGTGCATGTGTGCATGTGTGCATGTGTGCATGTGTGTATGTGTGCATTTATGTATGTATGTTGATGTGTATGTATGTATGTATGTATGTGCATATGTATGTATGTATGCATGTATGTGTGTATGTATCAATGAATGCGTATGTGTGCGCTTGTGTGTGTGTGCTTGTGTGTGTGCGTGTGTGTGTGTGTGTGTGTGTGTGTGTGTGTGTGTGTGTGTGTGTCTGTGTCTGTGTCTGTGCCTGTGTACATGCATTTGTTCGCGTGGGCTATTTCAAGTGTGTGAGCGCGCGCGTGTGTATGTGTTTGTGTTTGCGTGTGTGCGCGTGACCGTGTGCTTGTGTGATATGTAAGTGTGTGTTTACTTGCCAGCACACGTGCCTATGCATTCTTGTGTACATAAGCTCAAATGTATGTGTTTGCGTATGTGATTGTATGAATGCTTTTGTGTGTGCGTGTATACGTGTGTATGTTTACTAACGTGTACGCAATACTACTGCTAAGGAAAGGAGATGCATGCATACTCATATTTGCATATGCGTACATGTGTCATTGCATGCGTGCATGCGCATGTACGTGTGTGTGCATTCTGTACTTGAGAATGATGAATTACGATGGTGACATTCAGAAGGACAATGTTGGCCATTTTCCCCATGTAGACGTGTGTTCACAAGTTGTAAAGAGAGATTCAGTTGTACAGGGAATTGAAAGCTCAGCGCCTTAGCACTTGGAAAGGGTTTATGTCTTTGTCTCTGTCTTCGCTGTACAGTTCTGTTCACTTTGCCTGTGAAACTAGGACAGTATACTTCACATCGATCTGGATCTCTCCATGTTTCTTTTGTACTGTGTGTTTGTTTATCTGTTTTTTGTCTGTCTATGTCTCGTTGGTTGTCTGTTTATCTGTCTGTCTCTCTGTCTTTGTGTGTCTCTGTCTGTCTGTGTGTCTATGTCTCTCTGTCTGTCTGTCTGTCTCTCTGTCTTTGTGTGTCTCTGTCTGTCTGTGTGTCTATGTCTCTCTGTCTGTCTGTCTGTCTGTCTGTCTGTCTTTGTGTGTCTCTGTCTGTCTGTGTGTCTATGTCTCTCTGTCTGTCTGTCTGTCTCTCTGTCTTTGTGTGTCTGTCTGTCTGTGTGTCTATGTCTCTCTGTCTGTCTGTCTGTCTGTCTGACTCTCCCTCTCTCTCTCTGTCTCTGTCTCTCCCATCTGCTATCTGTGTTTCTCTCTTTTACTCTTTCTTTCTGTGTGCATGTGTGCATGTGTGTATGTGTGTATGTGTGCATTTATGTATGTATGTTGATGTGTATGTATGTATGTATGTATGTACATATGTGTGTATGTATGCATGTATGTATGTATGTATCAATGAATGCGTATGTGTGCGCTTGTGTGTGTGTGCGTGTGTGTGTGTGTGTGTGTGTGTGTGTGTGTGTGTGTGTGTGTGTGTGTGTGTGTGTGTGTCTGTGCCTGTGTACATGCATTTGTTCGCGTGGGCTATTTCAAGTGTGTGAGCGCGCGCGTGTGTATGTGTTTGTGTTTGCGTGTGTGCGCGTGACCGTGTGCTTGTGTGATATGTAAGTGTGTGTTTACTTGTCAGCACACGTGCCTATGCATTCTTGTGTACATAAGCTCAAATGTATGTGTTTGCGTATGTGATTGTATGATTGCTTTTGTGTGTGCGTGTATACGTGTGTATGTTTACTAACGTGTACGCAATACTACTGCTTAGGAAAGGAGATGCATGCATACTCATATTTGCATATGCGCACATGTCTCATTGCATGCGTGCATGCGCATGTACGTGTGTGTGCATTCTGTACTTGAGAATGATGAATTACGATGGTGACATTCAGAAGGACAATGTTGGCCATTTTCCCCATGCAGACGTGTGTTCACAAGTTGTAAAGACAGATTCAGTTCTACAGGGAATTGAAAGCTCAGCGTCTTAGCACTTGGAAAGGGTTTATGTCTTTGTCTCTGTCTTCGTTGTACAGTTCTGTTCACTTTGCCTGTGAAACTAGGACAGTATACTTCACATCGATCTGGATCTCTCCAAGTTTCTTTTGTACTGTGTGTTTGTTTATCTGTTTTTTGTCTGTGTTTCGTTAGTTGTCTGTCTGTCTGTCTGTCTCTGTCTCTGTGTGTCTCTGTCTGTCTGTGTGTTTATGTCTCTCTGTCTGTCTCTGTCTCTCTTTCTGTCTGTTTGTCTGTCTGGCTGTCTGTTTCTCTGTGTCTGTCTGTTTGTCTCCATCTGTCTGTCTGTCTCTCTCTCTCTTTGTCTCGTGTCTCTCTCCGTTTGTTTCTGTCTCTTTGTCTATCTCTCTCTCTCTCTCTGTCTCTGTGTCTTCATGTCAGTCTGTCTCTGTCTGTGTGTCACAGTCTACCTGTCTCTGTATCTTTATGTCGGTCTGTCACTGTCTCTGTGTGTCTTCATGTCAGTCTGTCACTGTCTGTGTGTCACAGTCTCACTGTCTCTGTATCTTTATGTCAGTCTGTCACTGTCTGTGTGTCTTCATGTCAGTCTGTCACTGTCTGTGTGTCACAGTCTCCCTGTCTCTGTATCTTTATGTCAGTCCGTCCCTGTCTGTGTGTCTTTATGTCGGTCTGTCACTGTCTGTGTGTCTTCATGTCAGTCTGTCTCTGTCTGTGTGTCTTTATGTCGGTCTGTCTCTGTCTGTGTGTCACAGTCTCCCTGTCTCTGTATCTTTATGTCGGTCTGTCTCAGTCTGTGTCTTTATGTCGGTCAATCACTGTCTCTGTGTCTTTATGTCGGTCTGTCTCTGTCTCTGTGTCTTTATGTCGGTCTGTCACTGTCTCTGTGTCTTTATGTCGGTCTGTCTCTGTCTCTGTATCTTTATGTCGGTCTGTCACTGTCTCTGTGTCTTTATGTCGGTCTGTCTCTGTCTCTGTGTCTTTATGTCGGTCTGTCACTGTCTCTGTGTCTTTATGACGGTCTGTCTCTGTCTCTGTATCTTTATGTCGGTCTGTCACTGTCTCTGTGTCTTTATGTCGGTCTGTCTCTGTCTCTGTATCTTTATGTCGGTCCGTCTCTGTCTCTGTGTCTTCATGTCAGTCTGTCACTGTCTGTGTGTCACAGTCTCCCTGTCTCTGTGTCTTTATGTCGGTCTGTCACTGTCTCTGTGTCTTTATGTCGGTCTGTCTCTGTCTGTGTGTCACAGTCTCCCTGTCTCTGAGTCTTTATGTCGGTCTGTCTCTGTCTGTGTGTCACAGTCTCCCTGTCTCTGTGTCTTTATGTCGGTCTGTCACTGTCTGTGTGTCACAGTCTCCCTGTCTCTGAGTCTTTATGTCGGTCTGTCACTGTCTGTGTGTCACAGTCTCCCTGTCTCTGTGTCTTTATGTCAGTCTGTCACTGTCTGTGTGTCACAGTCTCCCTGTCTCTGTGTCTTTATGTCGGTCTGTCTCTGTCTGTGTGTCACAGTCTCCCTGTCTCTGTGTCTTTATGTCGGTCTGTCTCTGTCTGTGTGTATTCATGTCAGTCTGTCTCTGTCTGTGTGTCACAGTCTCCCTGTCTCTGTATCTTTATGTCAGTCTGTCTCTGTCTGTGTGTCTTTATGTCAGTCTGTCACTATCTGTGTGTCTTTATGTCGGTCTGTCACTGTCTGTGTGTCACAGTCTCCCTGTCTCTGTGTCTTTATGTCAGTCTGTCACTGTCTGTGTGTCACAGTCTCCCTGTCTCTGTATCTTTATGTCGGTCTGTCTCTGTCTCTGTGTGTCTTCATGTCAGTCTGTCACTATCTGTGTGTCTTTATGTCGGTCTGTCACTGTCTGTGTGTCACAGTCTCCCTGTCTCTGTGTCTTTATGTCAGTCTGTCACTGTCTGTGTGTCACAGTCTCCCTGTCTCTGTATCTTTATGTCGGTCTGTCTCTGTCTCTGTGTGTCTTCATGTCAGTCTGTCACTGTCTGTGTGTCTTTATGTCGGTCTGTCACTGTCTGTGTGTCACAGTCTCCCTGTCTCTGTATCTTTATGTCGGTCTGTCTCTGTCTCTGTGTCTTTATGACAGTCTGTCACTGTCTCTGTGTCTTTATGTCGGTCTGTCTCTGTCTGTGTGTCACAGTCTCTCTGTCTCTGTATCTTTATGTCGGTCTGTCACTGTCTGTGTGTCTTTATGTCGGTCTGTCACTGTCTGTGTGTCACAGTCTCCCTGTCTCTGTATCTTTATGTCGGTCTGTCACTGTCTGTGTGTCTTTATGTCGGTCTGTCACTGTCTGTGTGTCTTTATGTCGGTCTGTCACTGTCTGTGTGTCACAGTCTCCCTGTCTCTGTATCTTTATGTCGGTCTGTCTCTGTCTCTGTATCTTTATGTCAGTCTGTCTCTGTCTGTGTGTCTTTATGTCGGTCTGTCACTGTCTCTGTGTCAAAGTCGCTCTGTCTCTGTATCTTTATGTCGGTCTGTCTCTGTCTCTGTGTCTACAGTCTCCCTGTCTCTGTGTCTTCATGTCGGTCTGTCTCTGTCTGTGTGTCACAGTCCCCTGTCTCTGTGTCTTCATGTCGTCTGTCTCTGTCTGTGTGTCACGTCTCCCTGTCTCTGTGTCTTCATGTCAGTCTGTCACTGTCTGTGTGTCACAGTCTCCTGTCTCTGTGTCTTCATGTCAGTCTGTCTCTGTCTGTGTGTCACAGTCTCCCTGTCTCTGTGTCTTCATGTCAGTCTGTCTCTGTCTGTGTGTCACAGTCTCCCTGTCTCTGTGTCTTCATGTCAGTCTGTCACTGTCTGTGTGTCACAGTCTCTCTGTCTCTGTGTCTTCATGTCAGTCTGTCACTGTCTGTGTGTCACAGTCTCCCTGTCTCTGTGTCTTCATGTCACTCTGTCACTGTCTGTGTGTCACAGTCTCTCTGTCTCTGTGTCTTCATGTCAGTCTGTCACTGTCTGTGTGTCACAGTCTACCTGTCTCTGTGTCTTCATGTCAGTCTGTCACTGTCTGTGTGTCACAGTCTCCCTGTCTCTGTATCTTCATGTCGGTCTGTCTATGTCTCTGTGTCTTTATGTCGGTCTATCTCTGTCTGTTGTCACAGTCTCCCTGTCTCTGTATCTTTATGTCGGTCTATCTCTGTCTGTGTGTCACAGTCTCCCTGTCTCTGTATCTTCATGTCAGTCTGTCACTGTCTGTGTGTCACAGTCTCCCTGTCTCTGTATCTTTATGTCGGTCTGTCTCTGTCTCTGTGTCTTCATGTTGGTCTGTCTCTGTCTGTGTATCTTTATGTCGGTCCGTCTCTGTCTCTGTATCTTTATGTCGGTCTGTCACTGTCTGTGTGTCACAGTCTCCCTGTCTCTGTATCTTTATGTCGGTCTGTCTCTGTCTCTGTATCTTCATGTCAGTCTGTCACTGTCTGTGTGTCACAGTCTCCCTGTGTCTGTATCTTTATATCGGTCCGTCTCTGTCTCTGTATATTCATGTCAGTCTGTCACTGTCTGTGTGTCACAGTCTCCCTGTCTCTGTATCTTTATGTCGGTCTGTCTCTGTCTCTGTGTGTCTTCATGTCAGTCTGTCACTGTCTGTGTGTCACAGTCTCCCTGTCTCTGTATCTTTATGTCGGTCTGTCACTGTCTCTGTGTCTTTATGTCGGTCTGTCACTGTCTGTGTGTCTTTATGTCGGTCTGTCTCTGTCTGTGTGTCTTTATGTCGTTCTGTCACTGTCTCTGTATCTTTATGTCGGTCTGTCACTGTCTCTGTGTCTTTATGTCGGTCTGTCTCTGTCTCTGTGTCTTTATGTCGGTCTGTCTCTGTCTCTGTGTCTTTATGTCGGTCTGTCTCTGTCTCTGTATCTTTATGTCGGTCTGTCTCTGTCTCTGTGTCTTTATGTCGGTCTGTCACTGTCTCTGTGTCTTTATGTCGGTCTGTCTCTGTCTCTGTATCTTTATGTCGGTCTGTCTCTGTCTCTGTGTCTTTATGTCGGTCTGTCTCTGTCTCTGTGTCTTTATGTCGGTCTGTCTCTGTCTGTGTGTCACAGTCTCCCTGTCTCTGTATCTTTGTGTCGGTCTGTCACTGTCTGTGTGTCTTTATGTCGGTCTGTCACTGTCTGTGTGTCTTCATGTCAGTCTGTCACTGTCTGTGTGTCACAGTCTCCCTGTCTCTGTATCTTTATGTCGGTCTGTCTCTGTCTGTGTGTCTTCATGTCAGTCTGTCTCTGTCTGTGTGTCACAGTCTCTCTGTCTATGTATCTTTATGTCGGTCCGTCTCTGTCTCTGTGTCTTCATGTCGGTCTGTCTCTGTCTGTGTGTCACAGTCTCCCTGTCTCTGTATCTTTATGTCGGTCTGTCACTGTCTCTGTATCTTTATGTCGGTCTGTCACTGTCTGTGTGTCTTCATGTCGGTCTGTCTCTGTCTGTGTGTCACAGTCTCCCTGTCTCTGTATCTTTATGTCGGTCTGTCACTGTCTCTGTATCTTTATGTCGGTCTGTCTCTGTCTGTGTGTCTTCATGTCGGTCTGTCTCTGTCTGTGTGTCACAGTCTCCCTGTCTCTGTATCTTTATGTCGGTCTGTCACTGTCTCTGTATCTTTATGTCAGTCTGTCACTGTCTGTGTGTCTTCATGTCGGTCTGTCTCTGTCTGTGTGTCACAGTCTCCCTGTCTCTGTATCTTTATGTCGGTCTGTCACTGTCTCTGTATCTTTATGTCGGTCCGTCTCTGTCTGTGTGTCTTTATGTCGGTCTGTCACTGTCTCTGTATCTTTATGTCGGTCTGTCACTGTCTGTGTGTCTTTATGTCGGTCTGTCTCTGTCTCTGTATCTTTATGTCGGTCTGTCTCTGTCTCTGTATCTTTATGTCGGTCTGTCACTGTCTGTGTATCTTTATGTCGGTCTGTCACTGTCTCTGTATCTTTATGTCGGTCTGTCACTGTCTGTGTGTCTTTATGTCGGTCTGTCTCTGTCTGTGTATCTTTATATCGGTCTGTCACTGTCTGTGTGTCTTTATGTCGGTCTGTCACTGTCTGTGTGTCTTTATGTCGGTCTGTCACTGTCTGTGTGTCTTTATGTCGGTCTGTCTCTGTCTGTGTGTCTTTATGTCGGTCTGTCACTGTCTGTGTGTCTTTATGTCGGTCTGTCTCTGTCTGTGTGTCTTTATGTCGGTCTGTCACTGTCTGTGTGTCTTTATGTCGGTCTGTCACTGTCTGTGTATCTTTATGTCGGTCTGTCACTGTCTCTGTATCTTTATGTCGGTCTGTCACTGTCTGTGTATCTTTATGTCGGTCTGTCTCTGTCTGTGTATCTTTATGTCGGTCTGTCACTGTCTCTGTATCTTTATGTCGGTCTGTCACTGTCTGTGTGTCACAGTCTCTCTGTCTCTGTATCTTTATGTCGGTCTGTCACTGTCTCTGTGTCTTTATGTCGGTCTGTCACTGTCTCTGTATCTTTATGTCGGTCCGTCTCTGTCTCTGTGTCTTTATGTCGGTCTGTCACTGTCTCTGTCTTTATGTCGGTCTGTCTCTCTGTCTTTATGTCAGTCTGTCTGTGTCTCTGTGTCTTTATGTCGGTCTGTCTCTGTCTCTGTGTCTTTATG
>CM060313.1:19811517-19816517 GCA_030674185.1 Monoplex corrugatus | reverse complement strand
CACACACACACACACACACACACACACACACACACACACACGCATGGCTATAAATGGGGAGAAAGAATAAAAGCAATAAAAGCAAGAATAAAAGCAATGGAAAATTATAGAGAGCATAGCATATACAATTATATATTATAACCATGTGATTCCCTCCGAGCGGAGACAGGCTGCAGAGGGGGGGGGGGGGGTTGAGTGAAGTTAGGATTTTATGCGGAGGAGAAAAGGTGAGTTTTGAGAGCGGACTTGAAGGAGACAAAAGTAGGTTGCTGACGGACTGAGAGAGGAAGTTTGTTCCAGGAGAGTGGACCAGAAACAGAGAAGGCTCGTGGACCATAGGTATTGAGCTTAGTGCGTGGAAAGCGAAAAGTCAGAGGATCGGAGGCAGAGCGGAGGGTACGTGAGGGAACATAGATCTCAAGTAGGCTTGACAGGTAATCGGGGCTGCGTTATTGAGGCTTTTGTAGCACAATAGCAGATTATGTTATGTCCAGAGAGGTAGGTCTATCTGTATATGTGTCTGTCTGTGTGTCTGTCTGTGTGTCTGTCTGTGTGTCTGTCTGTCTCTCTGTCTGTCTATCTGTCTATCAGCCTGCCTGTCTATCTATCTGCCTGCCTGCCTGCCTTTCTATCCGTCTGTCTGTCTGCATCTATGACAAAACTGTGTCATCAAGATTTTCACAGCTGTTTATGAATTGATCTGTACCAATTCTTAGTCAAAGGTGTGAACTGTCAAGGAGTCGTGAATGTATAAGACTGGAAGTCATGACACAAAGGTCATGGTCACTCAGTCAAAGGTGTGAACTGTCAAGGAGTCGTCAATGTATAAGATTGGAAGTCATGACACAAAGGTCACGGTCACTCAGTCAAAGGTGTGAACTGTCAAGGAGTCGTGAATGTATAAGACTTGAGGTCATGGCACAAAGGTGTGAACTGTCAAGGAGTCGTGAATGTATAAGACTTGAGGTCATGACACAAAGGTCACGGTCACTCAGTCAAAGGTGTGAACTGTCAAGGAGTCGTGAATGTAGAAGATTGGAAGTCATGGCACAAAGGTCACGGTCACTCAGTCAAAGGTGTGAACTGTCAAGGAGTCGTCAATGTATAAGTTTGGAAGTCATGACACAAAGGTCACGATCACTCAGTCAAAGGTGTGAACTGTCAAGGAGTCGTCAATGTATAAGTTTGGAAGTCATGACACAAAGGTCACGATCACTCAGTCAAAGGTGTGAACTGTCAAGGAGTCGTCAATGTATAAGTTTGGAAGTCATGACACAAAGGTCACGGTCACTCAGTCAAAGGTGTGAACTGTCAAGGAGTCGTCAATGTAGAAGATTGTAACTCATGGCACAAAGGTCACGGTCACTCAGTCAAAGGTGTGAACTGTCAAGGAGTCGTGAATGTAGAAGATTGGAAGTCATGGCACAAAGGTCACGGTCACTCAGCCTAGAAAAGGGGGACATCAAAATGAGCACTGTTAACGGAAGGAGTGTGAATAGTACTTTCTCAAACACGTCTGCTTTTATTTTTCAATTCTGTTTGCATCGACGTGACATACATGTACTACCATTTTTCTTTCTTTGGTTTTTAACAATGACCCTGAAAAGTACAAACTCTGGATTGTCTTCTGAGAAGCTAGAATTTCAGTTTTTAATTTTCTCACAAGTTTATAGCTTTGTCATTCTGGTTTTGAAAAGAGTCATTGATCGCGAATAGGCAAACATTACTATTCATACAAAAGTAGTAATACCACAGAAATATACTTCCTTTCATTGATAAAAAATTATCATTTGAGGGAGAATATCAATATGACTAGACTCTCCTGTCTTTAGACCATCCAATCACATCTATATTCTTTTTGCTTTTATTAAGCTCTATTTCAGAATAGATTTTTTTAAAAGGGAGACTTTCACATCGACTGGACAAGGCGGTGTGTGTCTTTCTATGTGTGTTTTAGTGCTTGTGAAAATTTAAGAATGGATTTTTACCAAATCTAGGTCAAAGGGGTACACTGCTGAGGAATCGCCAATGCATAGGTCTATATGTCATGACACCAAAGTCAAGGTCACAAAGGCCAGAAATGTGCTAAAAATAGCACTTTTGGGGAAGGTATGGTAACAGCACTTTCTCAAAAACTTTTCACAATATTTGTATTCTGCTTTAATTGTTGTCACAATAAACAATTGCGTTCTTAACATTCATCATGGTGTTTAGTATTAAAGGACAAAGCTATTCATTTTTTTTCTGTAGATATACATTGGTATAGAAAAGCCTTAAGTGGGATCCCACTATTACAAATATACACAATTGATTCAGTCATCAGGAATTTATCCCATGGTAATGTCAATTAACATCAGGAAAAGAGAGTTCTTGAATGTTATCACTGCTGTTCCAACCCTTCCCTTTAGTTGCTGAGCCGAGCGCGCTGACCTGTGCGTGACCCGACCATGATGCCTGCCTTCCCTGGGCAGATTGTTTATATATCGCCTGTCAGCAGCCATAGCTGACATCTGGCGTTTAACTGGGGGAAATGGGTATGACTTTAAATGCTACATTTTTTTAAGGCGCTTTGGCCAAACTAGAGTGTATTGTAGATAGCTGGATGGCCAGAACCACGAGCTTTAAAATGATACCAAACACGAATGTGTTTGACTGGCAAAGCAGACTGCAGTGTTAGTTCAAATACATGCACAACCACAAGTACGGAGACGGATAATTTCCGATTTCACAAAATTTTGCTGTTTTAAACCGCCGTTATTGCAGTCCTGACAGTTTCCATGCACACAGAACAACATGCCACACAAACTACAGCATGCCAGCGTGCACCTCCACTTACTTGAAAGTTTTCGACCTGAACCTGGGAGGAGAGGCGCGCGTTTTAATTACTCCACTGAATTGGGGGTCAAGAGGTTGGTCATCACACACTGCCGGGTGTGTGTTGAATGCAGGTTGAAGTTTTAACACAGTAATGAATAGTGTACACTGAACTGCATCAAAGTTAACCCACATTGGTGCCGCCTTCTCCACATCAGACAGACTGGTTTTCATTATTGTTTTCGATGGAACAGACGACATCTTCAGTTTTCTCAGCCATGCATAGCACTTTGAGCACATACTGACAGAGAATGGGAGCCCTGGGCTTTGTTTGTTTGTTTGTTGTTGTTTTTTTTGCTGGAACGCCCACCACATGCTCGACACAAAGACTGAAGTCTCTCATTGTGCAAAATTGCAGTGTGTTCATAAACAACAGCCATTGTTCAATTATACACACAACACTCAACACTAATACGTAAGGAAAGAACTACGATCAAAACAACAAAACTGTTCAGTTCTCTCACAACAGTGCTCTGAGTACAAGACTGAATGATGTGATGTTCAAAGCAGATTATAGTGAGTAACTTATCCTTAGACTTTCACTTAACTTCATATACATCAATACTTCAGCATCACATATATATTTGGAAACCAGTCTCCAAGTCAACGACAAAAAAAAAAAAAAAAAAAATGGATGAAATAAAACGAGAACAAAAGGATGAGAAAACGATAAAAAAAAAAAAAAGGGGGGGGGGGGGGAACAAAAAATCAGCATCAGTGGAATTAGAAGTTTTTACACGTGAACAATACACGTTTTAACAAAAAAGCACAGCAGCTGAACACATAGTCACTGCAAAAGTTTGTAGATTACAAACTTCAGCCAACGGTACAAATTCTAATTCTTAGACGTAACGCGGGCACTTAGAACAAACTTGTAAATCACAAAAAATCAACATCCAGATATTTTAGGTCCCGTGTCTACAGACAGGAGAAGATCGGGTAAAATGATCAAGTTTTAATACAGACAAAGAAGGGATTCGTCCGCAGCTACTGTCATGACCCCGTCTCGACCCTGCATCCCACCCCCTTCCCCCACTCTGGAATGCCAGGCTTTGCAGGCCTACAGCTGCCGTCCGCAGATAAACTAAAGAGAACGATTTGGCCAGTTTTGCACAGCCGTGCACTGCTGTTCCAACCCTTCCCTTTAGTTGCTGAGCCGAGCGCGCTGACCTGTGCGTGACCCGACCATGATGCCTGCCTTCCCTGGGCAGATTGTTTATATATCGCCTGTCAGCAGCCATAGCTGACATCTGGCGTTTAACTGGGGGAAATGGGTATGACTTTAAATGCTACATTTTTTTAAGGCGCTTTGGCCAAACTAGAGTGTATTGTAGATAGCTGGATGGCCAGAACCACGAGCTTTAAAATGATACCAAACACGAATGTGTTTGACTGGCAAAGCAGACTGCAGTGTTAGTTCAAATACATGCACAACCACAAGTACGGAGACGGATAATTTCCGATTTCACAAAATTTTGCTGTTTTAAACCGCCGTTATTGCAGTCCTGACAGTTTCCATGCACACAGAACAACATGCCACACAAACTACAGCATGCCAGCGTGCACCTCCACTTACTTGAAAGTTTTCGACCTGAACCTGGGAGGAGAGGCGCGCGTTTTAATTACTCCACTGAATTGGGGGTCAAGAGGTTGGTCATCACACACTGCCGGGTGTGTGTTGAATGCAGGTTGAAGTTTTAACACAGTAATGAATAGTGTACACTGAACTGCATCAAAGTTAACCCACATTGGTGCCGCCTTCTCCACATCAGACAGACTGGTTTTCATTATTGTTTTCGATGGAACAGACGACATCTTCAGTTTTCTCAGCCATGCATAGCACTTTGAGCACATACTGACAGAGAATGGGAGCCCTGGGCTTTGTTTGTTTGTTTGTTGTTGTTTTTTTTGCTGGAACGCCCACCACATGCTCGACACAAAGACTGAAGTCTCTCATTGTGCAAAATTGCAGTGTGTTCATAAACAACAGCCATTGTTCAATTATACACACAACACTCAACACTAATACGTAAGGAAAGAACTACGATCAAAACAACAAAAACTGTTCAGTTCTCTCACAACAGTGCTCTGAGTACAAGACTGAATGATGTGATGTTCAAAGCAGA
>CM060313.1:19781517-19806517 GCA_030674185.1 Monoplex corrugatus | reverse complement strand
CGAACATTGTCCACTGATGGAGTTTGGAAGAAGCGACGTTGAGCTCTCTTGCGCTTTTGATTAATCTGTTTACATTCCGAAGTAAACCAATGTGTTTTAGGCATGTGTGCTTTCCTTGACGATGTGGAAATTGCTTTGGTCCCTTTTTATCCACTGGACGAGGCAGCAGGGAAGTTTTTAGTCCTGTTTTTATTATCCGTTGTTTGGTGTTTGTGGTCTGTTTGTGACCGTGCGTTCGCGCTTGACAAAGGCCGGTTGGCCGAAAATTTGCGCTTGTTTTGTCAAATACGCGCTTACATTGGTTTTCTTGTTCTTCTGGTTCCTGTTTGCTTGGGCGCGGGCAGTCGCACTTGTTTTGGATCTGGAAATTGCTTGTTTGGTACAATTCAGGATGACTTGTGTTGGAGTGTCAACCGGGTCATCACTTTGCAGGACTTCCAGTTAGTTGCCCTGGATGGTCCTTGTGAATAAATCCCAGTTAGCCTTGTGAAAATTCAAGCGTTCCGTTAAGGATTCATGTTCAACGTTTGTATTTATTAAGACAACTGGAAGATGGTCACTTCCATGCAAATCATCGAGAACTCTCCACTCATAATCCCAGACCAGTGAAGCATCACACATTGATAGATCTAAGCAGGAAAGTGTACCATTTGCAGGATGAATTTAAGTTGGAGATCCATCGTTTAGACAGTATAAGTCTATATCGGAGAAGACGTTTTCCAGCAAGAGGCCACGCGCTGAAGTATCTTCACTACCCCAAAGCGGGGAATGGCCATTCAAACTGCCCAACAACAGAAAAGGTTTTTGAAGTTCCTCAATCAGACCAACCAGTTCTTCTTTTGTAACAGGAACAGATGGAGGTAGGTACAGAGAGCAAAATAGTTTTGTGTAGAAATACCCTTGCTGTTTTGCTTGCGAACTAGTGTTCAGTTTGACAGGGCTAAATAAAACGGACCTGTGTTGGAGCAAAGACACTTCACCTGTTACTCTGCCATGTTTAGATCGAGGTGGTTTCGAAATGATGCTGAAATCCATTAGAAAAACTTTTCCTTTCACGCAACAACGTTTCTTGTAGAGCCAGTACTACAACCTGCAGGTCATGGAGAAGTAGCTGGAGTTCCTCTAGATTGGAGTTGACACTTCTTATGTTCCAGTGGACAGTACTTGTGACGTGTGTTGACAGTAAACAGCGTGCGGATAGCAGCACGGCATAATATTCGTTTAAATGATAACTGATTGCTGTTCACTGTGAAATGTATATAAATAGACAGTTGAGAATCAGACAATGACGAGTAAAGACGAAGAAGCATTGCCCTGTCTTCCGAGTTGACGGTTGAAAGAACGAAACATGGTGTCAGAATCATGATTACGAACTCCAACAAAAATCCAGAATATTGAAGACTAAAGTTCAACCATGGAAGATGAACAAGATGAGAGAAGAGCCAGTCGACGACATGCCAAGATTCCCTTGCCTCCAAAACTTGATGTGAATGGAGGAAACCTGCAGAGCAGCTGGAGGAAATTCAAGAGGCTTTGGGACAGCTATGAAATTGTGACAACACAGACAGAAGAAGACTCAACATACAGAACAGCAGTTTTTCTTTCTTGCATCGGGCTGGATGCTATGGACATCTATGAAGGATTGGCATTTGCTAATGAAGATGAAAGAAATGACATTGACACCGTTCTCCAGAAATTCGAAGAATACTGTGTGGGTTCAACCAATGAAACTTACGAAGCATTCAGATTCAACTGCAGACATCAAGCAGCAGGAGAATCTATCGAACAGTTTGTAGCAGAACTGCGGAGACTGATCAAGCCCTGTAACTATGGTACACTGGAAGACAGACTGTTGAGAGATCAAATCGTACTGGGTATACATGACGAGACTCTGCGATCAAAATTACTGGAAGTGCGACAGCTGACATTGACTGCATGTATTGATATGTGCAGAGCGCATGAATCAAGTCAACATCAAACCGTCCAAATGATGAGAAAAACGCAGGTCACGCAGGAAGTCCAAGCTTTCAAAGAAAAGAAGACAGCAAAGCAGTATAGCAAAAAACCAGAGTACAGAGAGAAATGCGAATATTGTGGTGGAAAGCACCCAAGAGCAAAAGAGAAATGTCCAGCATTTGGAAGAAAATGCAAAGCTTGTGAAGGAAATAATTACTTTGCTTCATGCTGCAGAACACCCAAGAAAAATCAAAAGAAAACAAGAGTTCGGCACTTCGAAGAAGAAGAGACCGACACTGAAAGCGACAATGAAATCCTTGGGATCAAAGACAAAACCAGAAAAAAGGAGAGAAACATACGAGCAAAAATGTTGATAAATGAGATGCCGGTAACATTTCTTCTTGACACAGGTGCAACAACAAACGTGATGTCTGAGAGCCTGTACAGAGAAGTCACAGGAGATGAAAGAAAGTCTGACCTGCAAGAGACGAAGAAAAAGCTGGTGATGTTCAACGGAACAGAAATGAAGCCTGTAGGGGAGATAGTGCTGCGAGTGAAAAACCCCAAGAACAGAAGGAAATACAAAGTCAACTTCGCGATCACCAAAACGGACTGTAAGCCAGTACTGGGACTGAAAGCTGTACAGCACATGCAATTGTTGACGATCAATAAAGAGAACATTGCAACGATAGCGGCGAATCAGAAAGAGGAGGAAAATGCAAAAGATATGCTCACAAAGTACAACGATGTCTTTGAAGGAGAAGGAAAACTAGAAGGGAAATTACACCTAGAAACAGACCCCAGTATTGCTCCAGAGAAGATGCCTTGCAGAAAGTGGCCGATAGCAGTGCAAGAGAAAGTGAAGGACGAGCTGAAGAGGTTGTAAAAACTGGACGTGGTCACTAAAGTAGACACGCCAACGGAGTGGATAAGCAGTTTGGTCGTAACAACAAAGAGCAATGGGAAAGTCAGACTGTGCATCGATCCTAAGCCACTGAACAAAGCCCTCAGGAGAAACGAGTACCCCATGCCAACCATTGATGACGTACTGCCTCTCCTCAAAGATGCAAAATACTTCACACACCTGGACGCGAAAAACGGGTTTGGGCACGTTGAACTGGACGAAGACAGCAGCTACCTGACAACATTTGAGACGCCTTTTGGCAAATACCGATGGAAACGAATGCCCTTTGGTATTTCACCAGCCCCAGAAGAATTCCAGAGGAGGATTGACATCGCTCTGGCAGGACTGCCAGGCGTGGTGGCGGTTCATGATGACATCTTTGTTTTTGGCAGAGGACCAACCGACGAAGCAGGAGCACAAGTTCATGATACCAACCTGAACCGTCTGCTACAACGATGCCGAGACACTGGAATCAAACTCAACAAGGAGAAGGTTAAGATGAAACGAACAGAGATATCATATTTGGGACACATCTTTTCAAGAGAAGGCTTGAAAGCCGACCCAAAGAAATTGGACGCTGTCCAACAACTCCCAATGCCAGAAGACAAAGCAGCTGTGCAGAGACTACTCAGTGTAGTCGGATACCTTCAGAAATTTGCACCAAATCTGTCTGAGGCAGCAGCATCACTCAGATAATTGGTAAAAAAAAGACGTCCACTTCAGATGGGATGAAGACGTCCACGGAGAAGCCCTGAAGACAGTGAAGAAGATACTCTCTGAGCCACTGGTATTTCGCTACTTTGACTCTTCAGGGAAGCGTACAACCACCCTTCAGTGTGATGCTTCACAGTTTGGACTTGGAGCTTGTCTCATGCAGGATGGTCAACCGATTCAGTACACATCACGAGCCTTGACCGAGACAGAAAAAAGCCATGTTCAAATAGAAAAGGAGATGTTGGCAATACTCTTCGGTCTGGAAAGGTTTGAGAGATACGTCTATGGAAGAGACATCCTGGTGGAGACCAACCACAAACCACTAGAGACCATTCACAAGAAGAGCCTGCTCTCAGCACCTAAGAGGATTCAGAGGATGCTACTCAGAACTCAGAAGTTCAGGTACACGGTAGTATACAAGCGTGGTTCTGAGATGCACCTGGCTGACACCCTCAGCAGAGCAGTCTGTGGAAAAGCGGAACAGCAAGTCACCCACAAGGAAACCGTTTTCCTCACAGACCTGGAGAAAACAGACTCATTGCAAGAACTGGCCATCAGCCAAGAGAGACTGAACAGTCTGCAGCAAGCAACTCAGGAAGATGCAACCATGAAAACCCTGAAAGCTGTCATTCTACAAGGCTGGCCAGAGGAGAAACGACAACTTTCATTACAGTTACAAGAATACTTTCCTTTCAGGGAGGAACTGTCAGTCCACAACGGACTTGTCTTCAAAAGCCACAGAGTAATTGTACCTGAAAGCGAAAGAGCAGACATTCTTGAGAAACTTCATGCAAGCCACTCAGGAATTCAGAGCTGCATAAGAAGAGCACGTGAGGTAGTCTACTTGCCCAGGATGAACATGGACATTGAAGATTTTGTCAAAACATGCAGCGCCTGTAACACATACCAACGTGGTCAGCAGAAGGAACCACTTATCAGTACAGAGATCCCTGACCTGCCCTGGCAACACATCGCATGTGACATCTTTGAACATAATGGCAATGAATACCTGGTCACAGTCGATCACTACTCTGATTTCTTTGAGATTGATAGGTTACAAACAAGAGAATCCAAAGAGATCATCATCTGTCTGAAGAGACACTTGGCAAGACACGGAATACCAGAACGCCTGACAACAGACTGTGGAACTCAATTCACATCAAACCAGTTTGGAAAGTTCAGAAAAACATATGGGTTTGAACACGTAACAAGCTCACCACACTACCCTCAGTCCAATGGAAAAGCAGAGAGCGCGGTGAAGGCTGCAAAGACGTGCATGAAGAAAGCAGAACACAACAATCAAGATCCCTTCCTCGCTTTACTTGAGCTGAGAAACATCCCGACAGAGACTGTAAACAGTTCGCCTGCTCAGAGACTGTTCGGCAGAAGAACACGAACACAAGTGCTGACGTCAAAGACATTACTCCAACCTACACTTGTACCAATCAAGAAAGAACTTGAGAAAAGGAAACTGAAGCAAGCGCACTACTACAACAGAAGCGCAGTAGAGCTGACAGAACTGAGTCCAGGACAGATTGTGAAATTCCAACCTCCAGAATCCAAAAAGTGGATCAGCGCCAAAGTAGACCAACAGGTGAACATCTGGTCATACAACATTCGCACAGAGGACGGACGTCAGTACAGAAGGAATCGTCGTCAGCTACGAGACACAACAGAAACGGAGCTTCAGCAGACAATCAACCCTCAACGACTGGTCCAGAGAAGGATGATTTCTGGAAGACATCAGGAAAGCGACACATCGGGCAAGCAACAGCAAATCATCATTTCCTCAAGATAGATGCTGGAAGATAACAAGAAAACTGGAACTGGAACAGATGTCAGGACGCCAGCATCGTCTGTCCGTGAGAACTCATCTGATCAGTCACCAGTCATCAAAATGTCTGACACAACCAGCATCAAGGAGCCAGATGAAGTTATCAAACAAACAAGGACAGGACAACCCGAACAAGTTAGTTCTCCTTGCAGAACAAGATCTGGAAGACAAAGCAAAAGGCCAGATTTCCTGAAATATGAATGAAACTGAAGACTCTGCCACAATCATATAAACTGAAAACATTGCGAAATATGGACATGATGATGATGGATAGTATAATGATCAGAGATAAAATGAGGTGAATGAATGATTGGGCCCTGTGCGTGAGAATGAGTGTTTGTTAAGTTAATGTTGTGATAAAGGTAGGAAACACATTTATTTCGTATGGACTGAAAGATAGGAAAAATGGTTAATTGATTTTGTTTCCTTAGAGAAAGGGAGATGTGACGTGTGTTGACAGTAAACAGCGTGCGGATAGCAGCAATGCATGATATTTGTTTAATTGATAACTGATTGCTGTTCACTGTGAAATGTATATAAATAGACAGTTGAGAATCAGACAGTGACGAGTAAAGACGAAGAAGCATTGCCCTGTCTTCCGAGTTGACGGTTGAAAGAACGAAACAGTACTCTTCATTGTTAGTGGAACAGCAGAAGGCAAATTCAGTCCATATCTGTTTCATAATCCTCTACTTGCAATGGAGTGTATCTTTTTTTCTTGTTTTTTTTTAGCAGTCAGACCTGAGGGCTGACCTGCCAGTAGGAAGAAAGGGCTTGGACCCTTTAACTGCTGGAGGTGAGTTTTTCATCTCCACCATCATCATTTTCTGTTTCTGTCCATGATCACAACGGGAAAGCTGGAGAGAAAGAGAGCACCGGGTAGACCCAGGGAGAAAATGCTGAACGGACTTGCAGAGTGGCTGGGTACGAGGGGGGGTGGGGGAGATGCTAGGGGCAATGAGAGATAGAGATGGTTGGAAGTCCATGGTCGCCAATGCCATGCGGCAGGGCACCTGATGGTGATGACCATCATCATTCTCTGCCCTGATTCACTCACTGTCGAGCTGCTCCGGGACGGCCGGGGCAGGAAGGCGGGTTTATCAGGGTGACTCGGTTTCCCTGGTTGTCCAGCACTGGCTGGTTTTGGCTGCTGAACAGCCTGAGAAGCAACGGGTTTAACACCCCTGCTGATGGCTTTTATGTGTTGCACTGTTTCAAAGCTGGACTTGGACCATGTTAGGTCTGTTTGGCAGGTGATGGAGACTTGATTCACTTTTCACTGCTGATGCGTAGCTTTTTGTCGTCAAGCTGATGGCTTCCAATATCGTTTGGCCTCATGGAAGGGTATTCTTTTTTCCTGTTTTGACTTGTTAATTGTCTGTTCTTCTTGCCATACAGGGCAGCTTTCCGAGCGTGGCAGATGGTTACCTCCACAATGTAGACAGATTGGTGGTCCTTCACATTTTCCTGAATGTGCTTCCTTGGCGCACATGGCACACTTTTCTGTTGGTACATCTGTCCCTGATATGCCCAAAGTTTTGGCAGTGAAAACACCGCATCGGTGATGGCACATATAATGACCATTTAACCTTCAGATACCCATTTTTTAAATCCTGAGGAATCATAGGACAGCAGAAAGTCAGGAACAATGTGTTCGTCAGGAGTTTCTCCGACCCCTTTTGGAACATGGCTGGCATGCCTCTACATCGCCCTGGCTTTTCAGTTCCATCCCGATCTCCTCCTCGGAAACTCCCCTGAGCTAGGGGCACTTGATCACACCCCTGCTGTTGTTAAGTACCATGTGCGGTGTAACTTTGGTTCCACAATCTACTAGCATGGACGATTTAAGCAGACGCTCAGACTGCTTGTGGTCTTTTATATTCCACAAGATAATCGCCACATCTGCACTTCTTGATTGTCTTTTGAGTTGCCGATGAGGGCCTTAAATTCCTTTTGTATCACAAATGGACTGAGTTTTGACACCGGTTTCTCGTCATCTGTTCCTGTCACAATTAATCATGCTGCCCAAAAGCCTGTGTCCGTCCGAACTTCCTCCTCTGAATCCTAATCAGCATCGTAGTTGTCTCTTTTCCTTTTTGGTTTGTTGGGTTTTGACATGAGCGTAGGCTCAACGATCGAAGAAATAGGAGAGCTGTCATGCTGGAGAAAGGGACAATGGATGGCCAATCTCTTGACGTCCGTCTACCTGGAACCGTTCCGCATAAATCCAGACAATGTACTTTCACGACTGACTAACGCACAGCCACCCATTCCATGACCAAGTCACTCGAGCTCGGGATCACAGGATGCCTACGGCAACCACTCGTGAACATGACGATGGGAATGAAGAAAATGGAAATGACTGTGGAACCACGCTTCGTCTCATCCCTCCCCCTTGACATGTCTGATATGGGTAAACCCTACCAGAGGCATTAATTTACACTGTCAAGTCCAGTCCACGTAAGTGCCTTGGTCATCAGGACTGGCATTAGTGAAAAACCAAAGCTTTCCAACAAATATTTCCCGTCGGCATAGCTGAAGGGATCATTGAGACCTCAAGCCCCTCGATCACGACAAGGTGGTGGTCCTGTCCGGGCGGTGAAATTGTCTTATGATAGATTACCCAAGCGTTAAAAAAATAACCACACAATTTTAGAAAATTAAAAATAAATCGCTTATTTCAATTTATCTTTCTCCTTCCGTAAGTGAAGTTACACAATAAGAACACTGCTTTCACTGACAGATATTTTGTGGAATAAACTTCTGATGATCATCAAGGAACTTATAACGTTCAAAAAAGTGAAAACCATCACCTAAGGCATTGTCATCACAAAACGTACGCATCCTTCTTTGTCTGTCTACCCTTTTGCTCTGCCTTATTCAGTCTCAAACTTATGACAGCTCCATCGAAATTTAATCAAAGGAAAAACATGTGTATCTGGCAACTGTGTTATATTTTTCTCTGTTTTAAATTTGATTTTGAAATTTTGATACATTATTACTATTGTTTTCAAAAGTTGTCTTCCAGATTTGTGTTGGTAATTATCCTGATGTGGGGAGTGAGTAACATTGTTACATATTTTTATCTTTTTGTTTCCAAACTATTAAGATTCCCAAGCAAAATTAAAAACCAGTGACAGTCAGTAATTTCTGAATATGACCTATTAGATCTGAACAGGTATTTTTGACATATAAATCATAAAAGAGTTTTGCATAATTTGATAAAGTATCTCTCTTCGTCGTCACCAAAAATGAATAATTTTAGAATTAACCAGCACTGAATTTGGATATAACCCTGCTTCATCATACATTATCTCAGTCATAGCGCCCCTCGATATTGTAAGAAATGCTTCAAACATTTCAGTTGCTATTCCTCAGGCAAGTTCAACTATTCCTCAGGCAAGTTCAAGTTCTTAAACCTTCATAATTCAAAACCAGACAGTAATATAGGAACAACAATAGTGTCACGGGAGGAATTTTTGGGTGTAACATGTATCACGGGATGGATTTTGGGTGATGGATGTTGGGTGATGTGGGGATTGTTTAGAATTTGGGGGGATAATTATGTGGAATTGCCTTTCTACATAGAGATCACACAAAACAAGAAGGAGTGAGAATGACGACGAGAAACGCACTAAGTACACTAGCAATAACTTTCAAAAGCAGTCCACACATAGCTTTACGAGTCAGTATAGTTTCTTTAATTAAGCATGTTCAACTTAAAGCGTCATCATTCATTCTCTTATTCTTATTTGCCTACGTCCTAAAGCAATCCTACTTCTTTGCCTATCAGCCCTATAAGTCTACATGTACACTGAAATGAAATACCAACGTACCTTCACTACATGTTTCTGGCAAAGACTCAGCACCTCTGCCAAGTTGAGTGGCCTGTCTCCCACTACGACTGTCAACTCTCTGACCGTTCTGTCTTTCTCTGTCTTCCCTCTGTGTTATTTTCCCTTTTTATTTATAGAGCGTGAATCAGAACACGCTGGGGTTCTGACCCCACCTATCTTAAGGCAACTTTCGAGAAGGTTCTTCTGTTTGAGAATGCATGAAGGAGAGGTTGACTTGGACAAGCTCAGGCCTGAACCTGTCCACTGAAACAATGGACCGCTGTGCTGCCAGATGTTGTTTAATCTTAAGCTATCAGTTGAGAGGCTAGTTTTTCTGGCCTGCCAGACAGTCCACTCCATAATTCACACTGAAGTACCTGTAAGGGCCTGTTTCTACTTGAGGGGTTGTACGTTGGTTAATCCTAAGCTTTCACTACAGGCTAGTTCGTCTGCCTTACCAGACATTGTCAACATCTTGGCTCTGACTGAAGTATATGTATGGTCCTGTTTCTACATGAGTATTTCTGCGATAATAGCATCATTTAACTAAAGTACAATACTGACATGCAAATCTTGATTTTTGGTTGTCTGCAATAAGGAAAACAAAGCTTTATGCGCTTGATCATGTGTAGTATTTAACCCTTATGAAATTTACCAATTCGATAAAATTATATCCGTCTACCTGTAAGTAGTGGAACGTATTAGCAATGTTATTCTTTTTGGACTATAATATAAGACGACATTTTGAAGATTGTTTTTCTATTGAAACCATCACCTCAGCTTTATTTTCGTTATCTCAGTTTCCAGCAGGTACAATAATCATGTAGAGTATCTAGAGATTTTTGTAAACCTCTCTTAGAATCTTATAATAGCAATTTATCATCAGCATGAAGTAATCATATAACTTAGTATAATGAAGGAGATTTACATTAGAGCATCAAAACCAATATTTCAAGGTAAACAATGATTGTCTAACAAGTAATGCTCAAGATCATATAGACAAAGAGATATTAGAACAAGTGAACAACTGCCACATTGTGTAACTCCTCTACAACTGCCAAGGAAGCTTGACTGATTTTATGTTATTCACAAAAACACAATCTTTAATTTGAGTTTAAACCATAAACCTTGTTTCCAGAGCTGGCTTCCATACTGCTGTGGATATCGTATATCATCAATGCCAGTAGTCAGCCTGTCACCTACAGTCTGTTTAATGAGAAAAGTTTAGGCAATTAGACTGAAGTCACTTTTACAATGTCTGAGATGCAAGTTTTTGGAACATAATGTAGTAAAACGTATCTGGGGAAAGCACATTACTGGCAAAAAAAACAACAAAACCTTCACTGAACTAAAACAGTGATAGAGACACAGTTGCCAACAGGTTTCACCGTATGTCTTTGTGCTTGTGCTACTCTCTCGTATCCAGATAAGGTTTCCTAATTTACTGAGTCACAAAGTTACATTTCAGACTCTCCAGGTTGCAGCAACCTTTCCCTAGTCCATTTACCGATGATGTTAGCCAGTGTGCTCCTTTGTCAGTCCCATTTTTCCCCATGCTGGTTCCCGTAGAATGATGTTGGTGAACCCGTTCAGTAGTGTTACGTGCTCGTACTGTCTTCATTTCCTGCTCTTTGTTTAGTTCAAATCTTTGTAGCGTTTGATATACTGGGTAATGGCTCTGTGCACCTCTTCACTAGTAATGTGGCTGGCATAGGAGACACTGAGCTGTGTTTTTCTTTTCTTTCTTTTTTTTCTGACACATGCCATTTTTACAACTGGAATTTCCATTTGTAGTCTGCATTTCCCTTGCACAGATGGCATTAAGCTTTTCAGTGTCCATTTTGAAAATAAAACTTTATTTGAAAAAAGAATGACCCAATATGACTGAATCAAAACAAGTGTGACTGCCCGCTTTCAAGCAAACAGGAAAGACACGAAAAATACGATTCCAGTATTACTGATTTTTACCTGAAAGCAAGGAAGCACAAAACAGGTGATGCTCTTTATGGGCATATCTTTACCAAAGGTTGATCAAAACTGTAAATTGTTAAGGAGTTATAAAAGTGCAGCTCTGGAAGGTAAACGTCAAAAATCAAAAACACAAGAACAAAACATCACCTAAAATCAGCCATTTCAGGTTGTCTTGTGAACAGCAGTCAATTTCCGACAATATTTCAAAATGTAATGTATCTTTACTACAGCATGCTGTCTATGGACGTCATTTTGTGTTTCAACCAAAGCATCATCAAGTACACAATGAGCATGAAGTAAAAAAAAACTGGTTCTTGCTACAAGTAAAACCAAAGGCCTCCGACCGAATATTCAGTCAGTGGCACCGTAAGGGTCTCTTTTCTTTGAAACGTAATAAAGGGAACTTCACAAACATGACAGTAGGAGACTTGCAATAATATTCTGTTCTCTTTAGGAGGGAAATGAATTAAATGCTAAATATGTTCTTTCAGTGCATTAAATATGATGTTTCAAAGCTAAACATTATGTAGGACCTGTGTGCCTTCTGGCATGTGCACGCTAAAGTTCCTACTGCAGTTGAAAATTGTAAAAAGTGGGGCAGTGCCTGGCTGCCCTGGTATAAAATATTGGGGAGAAAGGTTGATTTCCCAGGTCTTTCCCCTTGAAGCTTAATTAGCCACTTTTTCTTTCTGAAGTCTTGGTAAAAAATATGGATGGTGTTGCACTGGGTCGACGTGCTCTGAAAAAGAAGAACAGTCCGAGTTTCAAGTGGTAAACCCACTGACAGAAAAGAAATGAATATGAACATAAATATGAAAATACATATGAAGAACATATTTAAGGGACACACGTTTTCCAGCATTATGGGCAGCAAAGGATGTTTCCTTACATAGTAAAGATTTCTGTACAGAGCTTTCAAGTTACCTTAACACTCTGTTAACGTTTACACCGTTTAGTGGCGAGTTGTGATGTGTATGTAACCTTTGATATGTTTCATTTTAATTGACATGCTGTGAGAGTTCGTCTTTTCAACTGTTCTGTGATGTGCAACTCTTTCGCTCCATGGTACTGGGCAACGATCTGAATTCGTTCAATATTTTGTTCATTCTTCTATGTTTAGTGTTGTTCTCTCTCTCTCTCTCTCTCTCTCTCTCTCTCTCTCTCTCTCTCTCTCTCTTCCTCCATCTCTCTCTCTCTCTCCCTCTCTTCCTCCATCTCTCTCTCTTCTTCTCTATCTCTCTCTCCCTCCATTTCTCTCTGTCTGTCTGTCTCTCTCTCTGTGTCTCTCTCTTTTTCTCTTAAAATATATTTCTAATGTACAAAACATAAAGCATCATTTGTTCATTATCTACACTGGTTTGTTTCTAATTGTGTGTGAACAAAAGCGTATGTGTCTTGATTTTCCTTATGAAACGGTTCATCGATTTAAATTAATGAAAATCCTTTTCTCTCTCTCTCTCGCTCTCTCTCTCTCTCTCTCTCTTTCTCTCTCGCTCTCTCTCTTTCTTTCTTTCTTTCTCTCTCTCTCTCTTTCTTTCTCGCTCTCTCTCTCTCTCTCTGTCTCTCTCTCTCCCTCTGTCTCTCTCGCTTTCTTTCTCTCTCATTTCTCTCTCTCTCTCTCTGTCTCTCTTTCTCTCACTGTCTCCATCTCTCTCTTTCTTCTCTCTCTCTCTTTGTCTCTCTGTCTTTCTCTCTCTGTCTTTCTCTCGCACTTGCATACACACGCATGTACGCTCACACACACGCAAGTATACACCAATTATTCAAGCCATATTAAAGATAAAGAGGCATTTAAGAGGCACTAATGAAGAGAGAATTGTCATGCAATTGCCATTCACATTCAGGATAATACATGTTTAGTTATCGAACACAGATGTATAATTACCTCGTAATACAGCGTCAATGGTTGTGTTCTTTCTCTTTATTAGCCGCCCTTTTGGAAAGAGTTATCGATAGAAGAAAACACAAGATGGTCAAGACCTACAAAACACACAGCACACTAACCTGCGCTCAGGCACATTTAAATATAACATTAAAAGATTTTTTTCCTAAATAAGCTAATTGTGAGGGTCTCTTGTCTTGCCATTTTCATTTTTTTTTCTCAGACGCTATTAATGGTAAGTAACAACTTATCTATTATTTTGTGGCATGTACATCAGTTAGCCATTCCGCCTAAAACAGTATAAGTACCTAAGCTTAACGTTAAGTGACAGTCATTGTTGGAATGCGCATTCTGACGTTTGTGACTAATGTGCATCTGTCCATGACTCCTGCTGAATGAATTATACAGAATAGCTAGTTGTTCAGACTTTTCAATATTTATGTATTTATTTTATGTATGTTTCTTTTTTCTGAAGGTAAGATACAAAGACACACGTGTCATTTACATGTAACCAAGATTATTCCAGTGATAGGATAGTGCAATACTAATATAACATACAAGCTAGGTAATGCATAGGCTAGGTAGGGCCTCATGACCTGGCCAGCTCATGGGTTGATGTGCAGGCTTAAGGCTTGTGCCATGATCACCATACACATGGCACCATACATATTCTCATTTTGTAAAATTTTACACAGACATTAAATGTATATCAAACATTTTTCTGTCTTTTTTGCTAGCCACACTGATGACTATAGAATCTGCGACAATTTTTCAACAATGCTATGACGATGATGACGATGGGAATGATAACGATAACGCTACCAAGTTCGATCTGTTAAACAGATTGTGTGACAGGACTGTACTCTACGCTTGTTGCAATACATCTTGCCACCAACCAAGTTTTCCATATGTATCTATCCCTTGTTGTCGCAAGCACATCTTCCACCCTGTCTGTCCTCAGCCACTCTGCAAGTCCGTCCAATATTTTCCCTGGGTCTACCTGTTGCTCTCTTTTCCTCCAGCTTTCCTGTTGTGACCAGGTGCTCTAATTCCCCTTTCCCCATAAAATGGCCTGTATAAGTTGCCTGTCTTTCCCTAATCTTCCTTTTCAATGATCTTCTTGTTTCTGCCTCCTTCAAGACTGTCTCGTTTGTTTTCTTTGCTGTCCATGTAACTCTCAACAATTTTCTTAGAAACCACATCTCGGCTGCCTCAATTTTGTTCAAGCTTTGCTTGTTGACTATCTACCCCTCACAACTGCATAACATTATCGGTTCTATATAACATTCAACTCTCTTCATGATGTTAATTAATAGGCAATTGTTCGTAAGAAAGCTTTTCGTCTTCTTGAATGCTGTTTGGGCTTGGCCGATTCTGCTGGCTATTTCTGATGTGCATCTGCTGTCTGGTATGATAATCGTTCCCATTATTTTGCATGAGGGGATTTCATGATTTTTACTGATTACCAGTATTGGTCAAGAGATTTAAACAAGATCCTTAGTGGTGCATCAGTGAGAAAATGAGACTTGACTCCGTGATCCCAGTCTACGTGATTGGGCAATTAAATGTCACAATGATTTTGACAGGACTGAGAGGATTCGAACTCACAATCTTCAAGTCGGTAGTCCATTACGCTAACCACTGATTCACAGCGATTGGACAGTTGGCCGTTTGAACCTCTGCTGTTTCAGTGTATGCAGTTTCGGACATACTCGCCATCTGAGGATATGAAAATATACGTGGCATATTGCTCCATTTTTTCTTTTAAATAGTTCATCCTTCAAAATTATCTCATGAAATTGACGTGTTAAATCGTCCTCTGTGCTTTATTTTGATCTCTCTGTCTCTCTGTCTGTCTGTCTCTCTCTCTCTCTCTCTCTCTCTCTCTCTCTCTCTCTCTCTCTCTCTCTATCTCTCTCTCCTTCTCTATCTATCTATCTATCTATCTATCTATCTATCTATCTATCTATCTATCTGTCTGTCTGTCTATCTATCTATCTATTTATCTATCTATACATTCTCTCTCTCTCACTCTCTCTCTCTCTCTCTCTTTCTCTCTCTCTCTCTCTCTCTCTCTCTCTCTCTCTCTCTCTCTCTCTCTCTCTCTCTCTCTCTCTCTCTCTGCTTGAAATACAGATAATTTTCTGATTAAAACTTCTTTTCTAGGTTTACATACTTTGTGCTAACAAAACCTTTAGTGAACCATATTCATCCCACTTTTAGGTTATTATCTTTCTGTGTCAAAAACACTAAATCTTTTTTTTTCTCTTTCTATTGATTTCATTTGAAATTATTTAGTCATTTGTGACTTGTTTGACTATTGTACTGCTCTTGATAAATTGACAAATACATGGACACGTTTCTTGAACTGTTTATAACTTTTATGAGGTCGTGTATGTTATAGTTAATCTTTTATGCGCTGCTAACACAGTCTCAGCTAAGATGGTCTGGACATCTCGTGCACATGCAGGATAACAGGCTTCTTAAGCAGCTTTTCTATAGTGAACTGACAGAGGGCCATCGGCCAAGAGGACGGCCAAAGCTTCGCTACAAAAACATTCTAAAAAATTCCCTCTGGAAATATGATATTGATGAACAATGGGAAATCATGACCACAAACAGGTCTGAATGGAGGCATGCTATTTGCGAGGGAACATAAGCTTATGAAAATGAAAGACAAAGCAGCTAAGTGGAAAAGCGTGCAGCAATAAAGGCCAGAACCAACTCTGTAGAGCGTTCCACTAAATGTCCAGTATGTGGCCGCTGGTGTGCATCAGACTTTGGCCTGAGATCCCACATGAGGGTACACGAATAAAGTGCTAGATTGGATTTCGTCGACCACGATAGTCGACCATGTATATATACAATCTTTTATCATGATTACATTAACAGATGTGTCTCTCACCCAAACCATACCTTTGTTCGTTCTTAATGCTTTCTTTACTGTCTTCTTTCCCTTTGGTTTCTTTGTCTGTAATTTACTTTCTTAATAGAATATCAATACAACAAATATCAGTAGTGTTGTACTATTGCTGTTGTTGTCGTTGTTATTGGTAAGGGTTGATATTCATTTCTTTTCATGTGTGTACATGTATATATATGCATACATATACAGGGGGTGGTGCAAAAGTAGGTGTACAGTAAGTATCACATCATTATTACAATGCTTAATTCATGAAAATTATGAGCACATTAAGTTAGTTGGCCTTATTTTCGATATTTTCAATGTCATTAATTATATTTTATCGTAATTAATAATATGCATGTACTTTTGTCCGTTTATTTTTTTTATTTTGTGCGGGGAAAGCGGCAATTTAATTTAGATCTAAGCGGCAATTTAATTTAACCATGGCTGGTTATCTGACATACGAGGAGCACAAATGGATTTTAAAACAATAGTGGATGACAGATGGACTTCTTTTTTGAGGGATATGTGAAGGAAAGGGTTTTTGCACGCAAGCCGCGCACGGTTAATGACATGATTCAGTTCATCTTGCAGGCTTGTCAAGAAATTGATGCTGATACAGATCTTTGTGATAGAGTGTGCATGAGTGTCCGCTCTCGATTAGAGGAGTGTGTGAATACCGTCGGCAAGCAGTTTGAGTATCTAAGGGATTAAGGCTGTGCTTGTTATTACATGTATATGCAATATTCATTTGTTTGTATAATAAATGCAATGAGTATTGTACGTGTTTTCTTTTTTCATAACTGTATTCCTACTTTTGCACCCCCTGTATATGTGTATGTGCTTTTGTCCCTCATGCTTTTGCAAAGCGCATGACCCATTGGCATATATGTAAAGTAAATATTTTATCCCAAATCATGTCACAGCTTGACACTGTTTTTTTGTGTGTGTTCTTCTTGTGCTTATGGTTTGTGTGTAGAGTAGCAAGGGTTAGCTGTAAGACAGGTCCGATGGGACATAATGCTACTATCCTTGAGTAACAAAGAGTTTTGTTCTAAACAATCTCTGTCTGTCTGTCTATCTGTCTGTCTGTCTGTCTCTGTCTCTGTCTCTGTCTCTCTCTGTCTGTCTGTCTGTCTATCTTTCTCTCTCTGTCTCTCTCTCTCTCTCTCTCTCCCCTAATGCCCGAAATCGATTTTCCCCTTTGCACGTGACAGTTACATGCCAACCTTGTCTTCCTTAATGACTATCCGTGTGTGTGTGTGTGTGTGTGTGTGTGTGTGTGTGCGCATGCATACGTATGTATGAATGTATGCATGTATGTATATACGTGTAAATGCAGTATCACTTGCATTAGGGTTGAATTTTTCTGTTTTGTTTGTGGATATTTTTTTGTAATTTATTTTTAACATCATCCGACCAGAATTCTCTTGTTCTGAATCTAAACCCTTCACATCCAGCTGATCTTCACAGCTGATGTAAAAGAATATGCATTGAGCATTGTGAAGTCACCTCTTTTGTACGAATCGTAAGTCTCTGCCTAGACAAATATCAAATTATTTCAACACTAATCCCATTTCAAAGAAAATATGTTGAGTTTCATTGACAAAGTTAGTTGGTGAATACAGTAAGTTTATATGTAAGTATATGATTATAAAAGTGGTAACAGTTTTAATCACTGTTATTTTAACAACTTGTTTTGTCTGTCTTCTGGAATATGTTAAATACCTAATACAGGATGAATTTAAACGATTACCAGTTTAACCATTTTCATTTTTTAAACAAATGTAAATAAATTGTTTAAATTCATTTTGATGCCTGAAATTATGTGAAACGGCTCAGACAAAAATCACATTGTCTACATGATTTTCTAGAACCATCTAAATATAATTATGGTGTCCTCTGCAAGCTGAGATTTGAGTGTTTCTACATCATTTTCGTCCCTTTGATGTGTTCTTGCTTATATACAGAAAGACAACATTTCCACACAAACAAGATATAGTCAGGTGGGCATGGGTCACGCACATACCTTATTGAATATTAAACCAGGTTAATGCAATCTTCATTTACCATGACTCATGATAATATGTCACATGTTTTGATAGCTGGACACAAGAAACTATCTAAGGTTCTTTGAATAAAACACAAAAATATGCTATCAAACGCCTTTTAAAAATCTGCAAATAATGTTAAGCCAAGGAGGGTATGTTCTTCAGTATGAATAAATCATATACTGATAATATGTAGTCTTTTTTTTCTCCGTACTTGATGATTTTCGTGAATAAGAATTGATAAGATTGGTTTTAATCACTGGACACTGCATGCAGAGGTAATTTTATAAGCAGTATTAAACGATGTACTTAACTATCATTGTTTAGAAACTACTTACCTTATAAATTCTAGGCAAACAAGTGATTATCCCCTATCATTCTGTAATGTAATAGACATATGTTGCTGAAATACGAAGAATGAACTCCAGTCTTCCTAGACCAATTTGTAAGATCCCCTGATCAATCAATAACATCCTGATTGTTTTAATCTTTTATGTTATATTGCACTCTAATACTTCTGTTTTTTTTTAACTTTTTATTTTTTTGATGTTATGTGGGATTCTTTATCGTTGGTTTTACATTATTGTCTATATTTTTGTCAGTTCAACATCATAAAGCATTCCACACACAAAATGAGCAGCTTTTATGTTGGTGGTGTACATTCAATATTTATGTTGCAGGCATTCATCAACGTTAATATCATATCACTCACATGACCTTTACTTCATCACACATGTCCACAGTGATAAATGAAAATGACACATTCTTTTTACTGGCTTGATTTGTTTCAAAGTAAAGATATTTCAGATATGTCTCTGGTTCTTTAATGGAAATACAAAACATATAAGAATATTCAGAAATTAGCTTTGATCAACTTGTTGATACTATGCACAAATGGAAATAATCGTTTTGATTCTTTATAAGACAGTTTTGCTACAACTTAAACAATCGTGTTCTGTATGCTATAAGTAGACACATCACTTAAATGTTACTGTAACATGAAATTGGAATGTGATGATTCTCACACCACAATGATACCAAGTCTCAAGGGTACGACGATGACCACTTTTCTTCCAGTTGTGAGTGACAATTGTACTGCGACCATCCAACCTACTTTTTCAGTGCACGGTCATTTGACAACTGAGAGCAATATCACGTCACTTCAGGATGGGTGTACTGAAGTCAGATTTAGTGAGATGGAGTTCATACCTTGGAATAATCCTGACAACATTATTAGTGATGAGGCTGAAGAAATATTTCATAAAATTAAAAACAACATGCTTGCACTTCTTTTCCTGATTGGTGGACCAACTAACGTTGTCAACATGGCAGTTTTCTACAGACAGGGTCTTAAGGAGCGTGTCATCCTGTGTCTGTTTGCCTTGTCTTTAGCTGATCTACTGTACTTAATTGTGCCCATGCTGTTTCATGGAGAGCAACTACATTTACAGTTCACATCAACGGAAATATATGGTCCTATGATGACATTCCTTCTGAATATAAATTTTGCAGCATTCACGGGACTTTATTCTGTTTCTCCAGTCTTGTCTGCCATCATTGCCTTAGAAAGATGCTACTGTGTCCTCAGACCAATGAAAATTCAGGCTCTGATGCGCACTAGAACAATGGCCACTATCATTGTGGCTGTGTATGTGATAGTATTAAGCCTGTATTTCATTGTGGCATTTCGATATCGTATTGGGTGTATTTACGATTCTGAATCTGGTGTGGTGTTAAAGACATTTGTAGCTGGAAAATTGTATAATGAGCACAAGGAATTAACTGACCTCCTGGATGGGTACGTGTTTGGTGCTGGCCTTCCTGGGATTGTAATAGCAGTGGTGATGACATCAACGATAATTACTGCCGTGAAACTTCGTCAGATTGTCAATTGGCGTGTGGGGATTTCATCACAACTTTCTCCACGGGAAGTAGCTTTGACCAAGATGCTGGTCGGTAACTCCATTTTGTTCCTGGTTTGTGTGTCTCCTATTGCACTGCTTCGTCTGTGTTGGCTGTTTTTCCCTGAAATGAATTCTGAACGACGCAATCATAATTTATACGTGGCATCTGTGTGGGTTATTCAAATACTTACGTACATGAACGCCAGCTTCAACTTCTTCGTGTATTACACAATGAGTTCTCGATACAGGGAGACAGTTCACAGTTTCTGCAGCACAAGAATTAACATCAGGCTAAAAAATGCTGCGTTTAATCCTTATGACAACATCAACTGTAGATTCAACTTGAAGATATTTTACCCTCCCGTTTTTTTTTCTAAATATTGTTTTCGTGAATCTACCAATAAATGGCAGACCCCCTTCTTCTCTCCTTCCGTCTTCCTTTACAATGAACCCAGAAACTGTACGTAGCATCAGTGAATAATGTAAACAAAGTAAATCAGTGGTGTCAAGAAATCGGATTTGCAATCAACCCCACCAAATCACAGGTGCTGTGCAGCATCCTTGACAACAAAGCAGCGGATGAAAATTGTTCATCAGTTACGTTCAGATGAACCGATATCGAGCGAACAAACAACTTACGCTGTGTTGGCATCAGTTTTGATGGAATGTTAACCTTCAAAAAAACATGTGGAAACCACCACACTAAAATGTAAATAAGGCCTTTCAATCCCAAAAGCAATGGCAGCTAAAGACAAGGAACAACGTCATGTCTTTCAACTACACCGAGCTGTAATACTGAGTGTCATCGATTATGGACCGGGCCTCACTGGTGACGTTGCCACAGACAAACCTGCTAAAACTAGAAAGAATACAAAACGAAGCAGTGAGAGTGATCCTTGGAACCACAAAAGACGCCACCACAGAGATTATGCAATACCTGCTCGACCTTCCTTCAATACAGTGGAGACACAAAATACAACAAGTAACGACATGTTTCAGGGCATTGGAGAACTCAGAAAACCCATTCCACCAGATAGTCAGAACAGCAAAAGACAACAGACTCCAATATGTGAGTCAACTGACAGAGCTCAAAGGGACAAAGGAATGGGGAAAACACCCAAACCGTTTCAACAATCTGTACAAAACTATCATACCCCAAAGTTTAGAGAGACACTGTCAAGAATGGCCAGAAGGGAAAAAATGCAGAAATTCAGCTACACATGGAGCAACTCAGCTGCAACCCCAAAGATATAATCATAGACACAGATGGCTCAGTCACCAATAACAAATCTGGATGGGGCTTCACTGTCAAACAGAACGGAAACACCAAACACGAAGGAAACGGTGCATATGATGTCACAACCTCCAGTCTGACGTTGGAATTTGAGGCAGTCACACATGCACTACAATTGATTAACCTCACTGGATATTGGCATGAAAGAAAGCCAAGCATTCATCCTGACTGACTCGATGAATCTACTTCAAAAAGTGCAAAGTAGGGTAGAGACCCCAGAATGGCACAAACCAATGAACAATATTGACCTACAAAACATCTCGTGAATCTACTGCCCGGGCAGGCTGGAGTTAAGGGAAATGAACGGGCCGATAAACTTGCAGGCAATGCTATTACAACAAAAGTTTTCCATATGGGAAAATCTGAGGTCCTCGGATGCTTTGAATCATACCTTCGTGAACGAATTGTGGGTCATCATACCATCGAATGTCTTACCCACAAAGGAATGTAGGAAATGGCTGGAAATTTACTATGAAAGGAAAAAAAAGAGCTATCATTGATCGAGCAGCATTGGTATCAATTCAAAAGAAACACTGCACAGACTCTTACATTGTGGAATGGAAAGTGTTTAGGTTTTTCCTGAAACAGAGATAAAGGAAAAGTGAACAAATAGAAAAGACCACTGGAGAACAAGCAAGTTTGCCAAAATATCTGAGTGTGTTAAGACAACTGGAGAACAAGCAAGTTTGCCAAAATATCTGAGTGTGTTAAGACAACTGGAGAACAAGCAAGTTTGCCAAACCATCTGTGTGTGTGTTTGTGGGCTGTTTGTTGATTGTTATCCAGATAAGTCTGTGAGGTTGTCATGATATGTATATATGGGTGTTTCCTCTGTGCTGTTGTTGTTGTTGCTGTTGTTGTAGCTGTTGTTGTCAGCCATCATGATTGGTGGATATGGGTGTGTACATATGAATGTATGTGTGTATGTCTGTGTCCGGGCATGTGAGTTTATGCATGTATTTACTGTTATTTGTTATTTTTATCTCTTACCTGTTTATTTATCTACAGACTCCTTTATTTTGTATTTATTTATTGACCTACTTGTTTACTTCTTATTCACTTACTTACTTACTTACTTACCTATCTATGCTTAAGAAAATATTGTCTTCACCTAGTTGATAGACACCTGGGCCTTTTGTGCATTGACAAGGGGGGGGGGGGTTCTGTCATATGAGACAAGCTTATACAGAATACCTAATTGTTTTGTGATTCAGACCTTTAATTATCCATTATTTACTTATATATATATATGTGTGTTCCTTTTTTGAAGGTTAGATACACATGTACACATGTCATTTACATGTAACCAAGATTATTCCAGTGATAGTCTGATACAATACCGGTATATAATATAGATTAGGTGAAACATAGTCTACGTAGGACCTCAGGATCTGGCTAGCTCATGGGTTTATGTGCAGGCTCAAGGCTTGTGCCATGATCACCATACACACGGCACCTGTGACGTTAGTGAATATGGAATTCGTTCCGAGCGCGGAGACGTCGTCTTGAGAAACTGAAACTGAAACTGTAAATTCTTATCAGATAATGTTTGGCTCTTGTTGTCAATGTATGGTGTTTTTCAAGAGTGTGGTCCTAGTAAATGGTCGTATTATTATATGTATTATGGGAGGTGTTCGATATTAAGGCACACTATTCGGAAATGATGCACAAGCATACAAAGAATTTACAACGATGGCTGGTCATTTTGAAAAAAACAACAACAACAACAATGTATATCTTGAAAACTGATGATGTGGCAAATGGATGGAGCAGAGCACTAGTCAAAGATTCCTGATAGTATCAACAAACTGCGCAGTCTCGTTGGTTTGGCACAGTCATCAGCACATCAGACTAACGTCTGGAGTTCAAAGATCTGAGTCCATTCAGTTCAACTCAGTATGGGTTTAAAAGGAGCATCGGCAAATGGCTCGTTACGCCAAAGACAGAAAGGAAGGACACTGTAATCTGTGCAGAGATAACCAAGTGTTCCTGACGAGGGCCTCACACCAGACACAGACAGCTCAACTCTCCGACCACCAAGCTCCAAGGCATCCAGCAGTGAGTGGAACAACGTCTGGTCACACTCATCGCCAGGTGTGATCTGACCGTAAAAGTGAGTGGCAGATGCAAGAAAAGCTAAAGAAGAATTAGAGTATTTGTCAATCACAGTTGAGAAAAATTCGTCCTCCTACCACTACTTGAAGAAGACATCTAAGTCCTCACAAACACGATTTCAACCAAGCGATGACAGAAACAGCAATAAATGTTTTAAGGATGAGTAATAGAAAATTTAAGCCATGTATCACAAGTAATGTTTTGGAGATGTATGACACTAGAAGGTGCTTAAAAAATAAGAAAATTAAGAAATAAAAGGAGAAATACAGCGCTGTAAACAATAGAATTGATGAAGAAATGAAGAAATCAAGCAAAAGCTTGATTGAACAACAATTAGAAAGCATTGAAAAAAATTGACAAAAACAACAAAAAGAACGCTTTTAAGATCGTAAAAGACTTGACCAAACAGAAGCAAACTCAGCATTATTCCCGACAAAGACCGCAACTGTCTCACACAGGCAAAAGACATCGTAAAAAGGTAAAATGAGTACTGGATTGAATTCTACAACAAACGGAGCAAATGAGATCCACTTGTGCTAACAGTAAAAGATTCACTAAATGAGGATGACTTCCCAACATGTATCCATATGTGTACAGGTGTGTGGATATATGTATGTGTATACACACACACACACACACACACACACACACACACACACACACACACACACACACACACATATATATATATATATATATATATATGTGTGTGTGTGTGTGTGTGTGTGTGTGTGTGTGTGTGTGTGTGTGTGTGTGTGTGTGTGTGTGTGTGTGAGCGTGTGTGTATTGATTTATGTGTATAAGTATGTATGAATTTGTATGTATATGTATGCTTGTCATATTGGCAGATGTGATGCGTCTAGTGTGTCGGCTTCAGCCTGCACCGCTGGCTAGCACTGCTGCTTGCAGCCATGCGAAAAGAAGAGCAGAAGGCGTAAGTCTCTTCCTGCCAGTACATAGCTTCTCCATCAGCAAGCCCTACTCTGTGCCCCCTCGTGGCGACAGACAGTAACTGAGCACCTCACGATCTCAGGCTAAATCTCGTAGGACTCGGAGGAGGTCTGGCCCCCAGACGTGAGGCACGCTGGCCCACCAGCGTGTGGATATGTCCTGGTGCCCACGAACCAGACCCCCAAGTTATGGGTGAATAGCTCCACTGCCTTGTGGACATCTCGGGAGAGAGTAAGGCTATCGGAGAGACCGTACACAAACCGATGGAAGGCAACGGGAAACCACCATCGTAATTTTTCCCAGGTTATCATGGACAGAAACAGAAAAATGAATCACCACAACGACGTGAATAGGTGCTCCTATGGACCAGCTTCGTCCGGTAGGGACCGTCATGCGGCGCAGGTGACACCAGACCGTCAGCAAGTTACTGCGAACCCCAAACTCAGATTTAAAAACATCAAAGTTGCAGCATGGAATATAAGAACACTGTTGCAGAAGGGTAAATTAGAAAATATCAAAATAGAGATGGAAAGACTTACATTAGTATTTTAGGACTAGGGGAAGTGAGATGGAAGGGGGCAGGCATGATAACATCAGGAGAATGCACAATGATATACTCTGGTGGTAACTCAAATGAAAGAGGAGTAGGCATCATGATGGACAAAGACAAATCAAAAACAGTT
>CM060313.1:19775871-19781417 GCA_030674185.1 Monoplex corrugatus | reverse complement strand
TTGTGTTTTGTCACCAGATCTGTTTTCACTTTACAGCGAAAACATCATGAGAAACCTAGAAGAAGACCCTGGATTAAAGGTTGGAGGAAAAATGATAAACAACATTCGATACGCAGATGACACCGTGCTAATTGCAGAAATAAAAGGGACCTACAAACCTTGTGAATATACTAGAAATAGAAAGCAAAGGTAAGGGGCTGAAACTAAACAGCTAAGAAGACTGAAGTCATGGTGATCAGTAAAAAACATGAAATCCCCTCATGCAAAATAACAGCAAATGGCACAACCTTGACACAGGTTGATAAATTCAAATTCCTGGGAACGATCATTTTATCAGACGGCAGACGCACATCAGAAATAGCCGGCAGAATCGGCCAAGCCAAAACATTCGGGAAGATGACAGGCATTCTTACCAACAAATGCCTATCAATTGACATCAGGAAGAGAGTTCTTGAATGTTATATAGAACAATACTGTTGTACGGATGGGAGGCGTGGACAGTCAACAAACAAAGCCAGAGCAAGATTGAGGCAGCCGAGATGTGGTTTCTAAGAAGAATGTTGAGAGTTCCATGGACAGCAAAGAAAACAAATGAGACAGTCTTGATGGAGGCAGACACAGGTAGATCAATCGTAAGGAAGATTAGGAAGAGACAGGCAACATTTGTAGGCCATTTTATGAGGAAGGGGGATTTGGAGCACTTGGTCACAAGCGGGAAAATGGAGGGAAGGAGAGCGCCGGGTAGACCCAGGGAGAAAATGCTGGACGGACTTGCAGAGTGGCTGGGACGAGAGGGGTGGGAGAGATGCTAGGGGCAACAAGAGATAAAGACAGATGGAAGTCCATGATCGCCAACGCCATGCGGCAGGGCACCTGATGATGATGATGATGTATGAGTTATTTAATAGTAAGATACTTTACATTAAAAAAAACTCTCTAAGCTAGTACATCATAATTTTCATGTTTTTAGCCCTGGACTCCTCTTCATGATAAAGCAATTCTAATATGGCTGACCACTTTTCAAATTGCAGACTTCATCTCACTTCCCCTCTGACATCATATTTGCTTCCTTATCCCCATTTCTTATCATTACTCACGAACACAATATGTATTCATTTCGTCTCCTTCTTCTACTGGACAAAGCAGCAGGGAAGTTTCAGTCTTTTTCTCCTAATTTTTGTATGTGGCGTTTGTTTGTGATCTTACATTCATTCTTGACAAAGGCGAGTTGGCTGACAATTTGTGCCTGTCTTGTCTGGTTATATTAGATATGCATTCTGATTCTATTTTCGTGTTTTTCTGGTTCCCAACACTCCGTAAAGACAGTGTGGCAGCAGGGAAGTCGATACAATGTGGTAAGGTTCCATGCACTGAAAGCATCCCTGCAGACTTCCTAAAACATGGTGGAAAGGTGGTAACTGACATTCTAACTGCCATCTGCTGCAAAATCTAGCACACAGGCGAGTGGCTCACATAATGGCCCCAATTACTAATCGTTTTCCTTCCCAAGAAAGGAAATCTCTGACACGCCAGAACTATCGTGCTATCAGTTTCATCAGCCATACCAGTCAAGTAATGCTCAAACTCATTGTGATCACAACTGCAGTCAGATGCCATTATTACTGAAAACAGGCCAGATTCCATAGAGACAGACCTACCATTATTACTGAAAACAGGCCAGATGCCATAGAGGCAGACCTACCATCACACAGACCTTTAACCAGCATACCCTTTGCGACAAAACCGTGGCGTAGGAAATAAGACAGCAACAAAACAGACCAATAAAACAAACAAAAGAATACAACAAACAAAGTAAAAAGCAACCAAAAATTGTCCAGTCTTATTCACACACACACACACACACACACACACACACACACACACACACACACACACACACACACACACACACACACACACACAACATATATATATATAATAATATATAATTACCACACACACACACACAAATGAGCGCCCGCGCATGCGCTGTCTGCCTGCCCCCCCCCTCTCTCTCTCTCTCTCTTACTCAAAAGCACGACAGTCCAAGTGTCGTTTCTTAGCATAAACGATTCGCGATTCATCATAAAGAATATCAGGAAAACTTGGAACTGTGTTCCGCCTCTATCTATTGTTTCAATGTATATCTAGATGGAAGGGAAACACAGTTCCAGCCATTCTGATCTGAAATATGTGGTCGATTTTTGATGACATTTGACCACACTGTCACCATATTTGTAAATTCACCTTATAACAGGGAGCACAGCACAGCAGTGCAGTATCTGAAAAAATATTTCTGTCGTAAAACTCAATGGAAACCACAGTTACACAAAAATGGAATAAGAACACATATTTGATATAATAAGATCAGACAAGATAAGTGCAAGTTTTTGGCCAACCGCACATTTTCGAGTGTATACAAAAGACAACGAAAAGTAAATCAAAATAAAAAGGAAAAATAAAACTACTAAAATTTCATGACTTTACGTTGAGCAGAGCTGAAATACAGACACAAGACGAAATGAAGATTTCACAGAAAATGTGACATCATACGAAAACGATTTTCACACTACATCGTTTGGTTTGATGTCATTGTTTCTTGTATACATCGTCTTTTGTACGATGATGTCATGGTTATGTCGTTTCATTTGTTTTGTTTATGGTCGTTTTTCTCTTTGATGTTATCGTTTTTTTTGTCTTTGTTTGTTTTCTTTTTGTTTTTTGTGTTCTTTTTTTATATTACGTCACGACGCTATTACTGTCATTTTTCGTAAATTCAGCTCAAAATTATACAGTTCCTCCCATCAGTTTATTGTAACTGCAGGAGGAAGAGAGTGTTATGGAGGCTACACATGGGTCACACATTCTACGCTCACACAAGAAGCACCATGGTGCCTACCGTGTGATGAGCTAGTTGGCATCTCCATACTGAAACTTGCATGACTTGAGACTTAAGCACTCAAAAGCAGACTTCTTAAAGCGCCTTTCAGATACGTTGTTTTGGACGTAATTTTCAATTTTGCCAGAGATCAATACTTGTAGATTTCTTCTTATTTGGTCATTGTACGCAAAACATTTCAAATAATTTTTACTAGTTAAAAAGCTAATTATGAGCAGAATTTTAATTGCTGTTTTTTGTTTGTTTTGTTTTGTTTTTCGTTTTTGATGTTTTTGTTGTTGTTGATGTTGGTTTTTTTTTATCTTCAAAACTTGGAAATATTGCTTTCATCATATTTTAATTAGTCCTGGTATAGACTTAGTGGTCAGCTGGGCCACAAGAAACACGATTCGATTCGATACCAATAAACCGTGCACATGTTTTTCGTTGCTGACCATTTCTGAAGTTCATTTATAACAAGAGCTGAAGCAAAATACAAAAAGAGCATGCAGAGAAAACAAGATATCAAATCAGAATATATCAGATCAGGTAATCATTCTTTCCAAGGGTATGAGATAAAAAATACACCTGCTTGTTTCATCGAACCTATATCCCACAGGTGAAAATAGCTAATTCAAATGACTGAATATCAAAAAGAATAACAACCATGGATATGTCCATATACATAAAAAGTCACATCATCCTTGCTGTAGTCGCTGTTTTGATGAAAGGATGACTGTTTGAAGAAATGATACATGGAGGATTTGTGACGTTCGTTTTGCTTTGTGTACACTTTGCCAAAAACTTGCTGCATGGCGTAAACGGAAGACAGAACAAAACGATTTTCACCTGTTCTGGGTGCATAAGGTCCTTCCAGTCAAAAGACCTAAACACTGACAGAACGCTCCAGACGTGTCACCCAGGCTATTCCCCAACCCCCAACAAATTGTCTTCTTCCTTTTCAGCGTTGTCTTTCACAAATTTTTCTGTGTCGTTTGGGGTTTCAGATCAGACAGTTCATTCTATCCAGTAAAAGGTATGTTTTGTTTGCTTGGGTTTGTTCTTGTTCTCCTGTTTTTGTTTTGTTTTTGTCCACTTATCAGAACAAACAAACTGCAAGAAGCTGGTGGGTAGGGTGAGAAAATCAAAGAGTTCAGATTTTACAGTTGATGGATGCAGTGCGGGAGTCAAGGGGTTAACAGAATGGTTTTGTTTACGTAGGACGAGTAAACATTAATCAAACCATCTTGACACGTGAAGTAGCCAGTTCGTGTCTGGGTCTTTTTTGTGTGTGCAATTTTGTTTTTAGTGTTTCTGTACTTATGGTCTGTTTTGTGTCAGTCTTCTATTTCTTTGCACTTTGTTTCTAGCCAAGCTTCCTTCGCTTCGTCTCACGTATTTGTGCTTTCCATTATATCATTTTATAGATTTATTCCTTTCTCTTTATTTTCCTCTGTTCATCCATCAAGGCTAAAATGTCTTTTGTCATCCAGTTCTTCTTTGCTTTATTTAACACCAGGGATTTCTTCACAAGCTTCATTTATCGAGATCTTCAAATATTTCCATTGTTCGTCACTGTCTTCAGCGTCCTCTAAAACACTGAATGTATTTTGAACACATACATTAAATCTTGAAAGAGCTAATTCATCTGTCGTTTAATTTAAGAGTCCAAGATTTAGTTTGGTATTTATTTTATTTGAAACTAAAGAGAAGAAAACAAAACAAAAACGACATCAAACATGAGACAAAATTAGAAGTCTGAATGTCTGGGAACAGTCATCTCACACGACAGCAGATGCACATTAAAAACAGCCAGCAGAATTGTCCAAGCTAAAACAGCATTGAATTAAATCAAAAGCGTTCTTATCAACAAAATGTCTATCAGTTTACATCAGGACGAGAGTTCTTCTGTGATGTTGTGCAGATGCAAAGCGTGGACAGTCAGAATAAGATTGAGGAAAATGAAACGTGGTTTCTTAGAAGCATGTTAGGAGTTCCCCGAACAGAAAAGAAAGCACACGACACAGTCTTGAAAGAAGCGAATCCACAAAGAACATTAATGAAGAAGATTAAGAAAGGGCAAGCGACATTGATTGGACATTTTCATGAGCAAGAGAAATCTGAACATCAGTCGCAATAGGAAAGCTGGAGGGAAAAAGAGCACCAGGTAGACCCAGGGACAAATATTAGACAGTTCTGCAGAGTGGATGAGGACAGAAAGGGTGGGAGGTATACTTGCAGCAACAAAAGATAGATTCGTATGGAGAACCATGATCACTAACATCATGCGACAAGGCATATTATGATAATGATGATGATTGAGATACTTCTGTAAGAGATGTGTTTTGATGTGCTTTTTGAACGTAAACAGACAACTGCTGTATCTTAAAGACACTGGGAGGGAGTTCGAAGTTGTTGGCCCCAAAACAGTGACAGCGTGGGTAAAAGACTGCTTTGCAGCCTAAATCACTATGCGTGGAACCACGTGCTTGAAAAGAAGAGAACATTTAATAGGATAGGGGCTTGTTGAAACAGTGATACCGTACAATGGCAGATTATGTTATGTCCAGAGAGGCAGCGCAGGTCTGTTGTCTGTGCGTCTGTCTGTGTGTCTGTCTGTCTGTCTGTGTCTGTCTGTCTGTCCATGTGTCCTGTGTGTCTGTGTGTC
>CM060313.1:19763371-19765871 GCA_030674185.1 Monoplex corrugatus | reverse complement strand
TTTGCTACGAAAGTGGATTTTTTTTAATATAATGTTCCTAAGGACACAGTTCCTTTCTTGATGTGCAGTTGTGTCCCGGACGAGCCCCCATTAACCAAGATTATTTCAGCGATATGCTGATTAAGTACCAGTATAAAATATAGACTAGGTAAAACATAGTCTAGGTAGGGCTTCAGGACCTGGCCAGCTGATGGGTTTATGTGCAGGCTTAAGGCTTGTGCCATGTTCATCAATACACACATGGCGCCTGTGATTTTAGTGCGTATGGAATTCGCTCCGAGCGCGGAGACGTCATCTTGAGAAACTGAACTGAAACTGAAACTGTGTCAGGCGTTGGACTTCAGTGTTTTGTCTCATTCGAAAGACTAACACCATGACCATTTCCTGAGATCTATTGCACAGAGGGAGGAAAACTCACAGTCCAGTCCGTGATTCCAGAGCCGGTTTCTCGCGTCCTGGACAAATGCCTGAACTACACACATTCTACAATGCTCGCGGTAGCAGATTTTGCTTCGAGACACAAAACGCTTATAAATATTCATTGACTATGAATGAATTAGCCGAATTTCGTAGTTATTGTCGCCGCTTATACCTGTTTGTCTATAGAGGATGGTAGTCATCAGTATCGACAGAGATATATGTAAAATGAGTCTGAAACTTGTAAAACTGAAAGACAGGAAGAGAGTAGGAGGTTGGAAACAGACCGGAAATGATGTGTATTCTGTTATTGTTGTTTAAAACCCTTTGACTCCCGAACCCCGTCCACCAGCATCCTGCTAGCAAAGCAGAAACTTAACCTTTGACATCCTCACCCTATCCACCAGCTTCCTGTAAGAATCTGGTGACTAGGGTGAAGGAGTCAAAAAGTTAAGTTTTTGCCGTTGGTGGGCAGGGTGTGGGAGTCAAAGGGTTAAGTTTTTGCAGTTGGTGGGCAAGGTGCGGGAGTCAAAGGGTTAAGTTTTTGCCGTTGGTGGGCAGGGTGTGGGAGTCAAAGGGTTAAAGTCCAGCCGATTGCGCAGAGCCATGTCAGGGCTACGTGTAATCACTCTTCGCTCAAGTCAGTACATAACTATGTGCATAGACTATCAAAATCATCACGTTTAGGTCAGCATTGATCTACTGCTAAATAAATGTTTTCAACCTATTACATCGCAAGCGCTTGTTTTGCAAGTCAGGTAGCCCTTGTGTGGGTTTTGTGGACATCATAGTGTAAACATCTCTTTAGGTTTGGCATTTTTTGAAGGTAACATTCACCCTTTCTCTTCTATTCCGTTTTTTTTTATCGACTTATGACATCCTGTGTAAAACGAAAAGTTTTATTCATTTGCTTATTTCGAAGGTAATGAGACGGAAACATTTTTTTTCCGGCGGGAAACCTCGATACATTTTTTTCTTGTTAATTTATTTGTTCGTTTATTCATTAATACATTTGAAAACAGATATGTGTATTTAAACAGTCATTCATTCGGTAATTTCCTTTTTGCCTGTATTGATTTATCATACACATTTTTAAACTTTTACAAACCACGATTATATATCAGTTAACATTAGTTACAAAAGAAGACACGACAGTACTTCCGATCCCACCGCATGATGCGAAAGAAGAGAACAATAAAGACAGAACAGAACATTATTGTAATCTATCCAAAACAAAACCCTTTTATTGATTTATGCAATATGTTTATTATTTATTGATTTATTTATTTATTATTTATTTATTTATTTATTATCTATTTATCTATTTATTTATTTATTCATTCATATATTTGTTTGTATATTTATTTACAATACGATTTACTACGCGGAAAAAAACCCCAACAGCAACATATTTTCAGAATTTTACCTCAAACGCTTTTAGTCTGAAACCCCTTACAGCTGCTTATTGTGACAGAAAAATGATGCAACCGTAAGTCTCTGACCGTATCCTGTCTACTTCGTTTCCATCACACAAGCGATGGTACGTTTATTTATTACAATAAAATCTACCCAGAGAAAAACAACAACACATTTTCATAATTTTACCTCAAACGCTCTGAATCTGAAACTCCTCAGAGTTGCTGTATTGTGAGAGAAGAAAAAAAAAATGCAACCGTTAGCTTCTAACCGTATTCTTTCCACCGCGCTTCCAAGCGAGGATACGGTTATTTATTTATTTATTTATTTATTAATTCATTCATTTCTTTATTTATCTATTTATTTATCTATTATTTGTTATTTTATTTATCTATTATTTATTTATTTATTTATTTATCCATTTGTTTATTTGTTTGTTGTAATAAGATTTACCAAGTGAAAAGCAGCACGTTTTCAGAATTTTGCCTCAAACGCATTGAACCCGAAACCCTTTAGAGTTGCTTATTGTGGGGAAAAAAAATGCAGCCCTAAGCTTCTAACCGTATCCAGTGTCTACTTCGTTTCGAACACACAAGCCACGATACAGCGACATTCCACTCGGCGACACCACTTAGTGTCACGGTGTAACGAGACAGTCATGTCGATT
>CM060313.1:19755871-19758371 GCA_030674185.1 Monoplex corrugatus | reverse complement strand
ACAGAAAGACTGGCAACTCGCTTTGTTTCTGTGCTGTTAAGGCGTGATGAAATGATGAAGACAGCTCCTTGGGTGAAGGTCTCTGTGCATTCTTGTCTGGCCAGACGAGAGATATATACAGAAAGACAGGCAACTTGCTTTGTTGCTGTGCTGTTATCGCATGATGAAGACGTACAGCTCCTTGAATGAAGGTCTGTGTGCTCTTTTGTCTTGGTCAGACGAGAGACATGTACAGAAAGACAGGCAACTCGCTTTGTTCCTGTGCTGTCATCGCTGAAGAAGACAGCTTCTTGTATGGGTCTCTGTGCATTCTTGTCTTGATCAGACCAGAGACATACATAGAAAGACAGGCAACTCGCATTGTTGCTGTGCTGTTATCGCATGATGAAGACAACTCCTTGTGTGAAGGTCTATGTGCATTCTTCTTGGTCAGACGAGAGACATATACAGACAGACAGGCAACTCGCTATCTTCCTGTTATCGCATGATGAAGACAGCTCCTTGGGTGAAAGGTCTATGTGCATGCTTGTCTCAATCAGATGAGAGACATGTACAGAAAGACAGGCAACTCGCTTTGTTTATGTGTGCCTGTTGTCAAGAGCCGTGGGACACACGAGCACTGGTGTTTTTAATTTTTTTTATTTGTTCCAACGGAGAGCCTCACCCCACTCAGACGATTCCATTTGTGCTCCTACTAAACCTGCCAGCAGTTATCTTCTTTTAGCCCTTGCAAGACCCAATGCTTTGCGAAGACTTTTTGTTTGTTTGTTTTTGGAAATTTCCATGTATAGTGCTTAGTCAGAAATGTTTTGCTTCTGTTGTTGTTTTCAGCGTTCTGATTCTTCTCGGATCCGCGTATGCACATAATTTTGCCCGCACAACGTGGGCGGTATTTTTGCTGTACAATCTGCACGCTCCCTGTTCGTACGTGCACGCTGCGTGTTTTTATGTTTTCATAAGCCACCAGACATTCACATGACTTACAGGATCATAAACATGCATATATATTTTACGTTCTACGTGTATATACACACACGAAAAGGGTTACGCTTTTAACAAGTCTGCACACACATATTGACTTGGAAAATTGGAAATGTCTTCTACCTCTACCTACTTCAACAACATCGTTGACGTCTGTGGTCTGGGGGTCCAGGATGTCTGTGGTCTGGGGGTCCAGGATGTCTGTGGTCTGGGGTCCAGGATGTCTGTGGTCTGGGGTCCAGGATGTCTGTGGTCTGGCGATCCAGGATGTCTGTGGTCTGGGGATCCAGGATGTCTGTGGTCTGGGGATCCAGGATGTCTGTGGTCTGGGGGTCCAGGATGTCTGTGGTCTGGGGGTCCAGGATGTCTGTGGTCTGGGGGTCCAGGATGTCTGTGGTCTGGGGTCCAGGATGTCTGTGGTCTGGGATCCAGGATGTCTGTGGTCTGGGATCCAGGATGTCTGTGGTCTGGCGTCCAGGATGTCTGTGGTCTGGGGGTCCAGGATGTCTGTGGTCTGGGGATCCAGGATGTCTGTTTGGTCTGGGGTCCAGGATGTCTGTGGTCTGGGGATCCAGGATGTCTGTGGTCTGGGGATCCAGGATGTCTGTGGTCTGGGGTCCAGGATGTCTGTGGTCTGGGGGTCCAGGATGTCTGTGTCTGGGGTCCAGGATGTCTGTGGTCTGGGGGTCCAGGATGTCTGTGGTCTGGGGTCCAGGATGTCTGTGGTCTGGCGATCCAGGATGTCTGTGGTCTGGCGATCCAGGATGTCTGTGGTCTGGGATCCAGGATGTCTGTGGTCTGGCGATCCAGGATGTCTGTGTCTGGGGGTCCAGGATGTCTGTGGTCTGGGGATCCAGGATGTCTGTTGGTCTGGGGTCCAGGATGTCTGTGGTCTGGGGGTCCAGGATGTCTGTGGTCTGGGGTCCAGGATGTCTGTGGTCTGGGGGTCCAGGATGTCTGTGGTCTGGGGATCCAGGATGTCTGTGGTCAGGGTCCAGAATGTCTGTGGTCTGGGGATCCAGGATGTCTGTTGTCTGGGGTCCAGTTTCTGCGTCCTGGGGGTCAGGAGTCTGGAGTCTGGGTTCCAAACAGTCGCCCACGAGTCTAAATCGTGTACCTGTGAAAGCGTGTGACATTACGCTCTTTCGCCGACCCGGAGGAAGAGGTGAGAGGGAGGTTACCTATCATGCAGGAAGTACCGGCAGATAGAACTCAGACCTTTTGATAGAGTCGGACGTTTACCACTTGACTATCGACTCGAAATTGCCAACAACGACACCAACATGGGGACTCTGCCACTCGGACAATCATCACAAACAGCAACCACACAAATGTGTATCCATGCTGAGTCTCTGGAGGCCAATGATGAAGCGTCTGCTGTCCAGTCTATTTCTGCTGTTGCTTTCTCTCTCTCTCTCTCTCTCTCTCTCTCTCTCTCCTCTCTCTCTCTCTCTCTCTTCTCTCTCTCTCTCTCTCTTTCTCTCTCTCTTTCTTCTCTCTCTCTCTCTCTCTCTCTCTC
>CM060313.1:19733371-19743371 GCA_030674185.1 Monoplex corrugatus | reverse complement strand
TGAAGGTTACCTATCTGGCTTCATAGCAACCCCCACCCACCCCCACCCCCATTTGCAATTTAGTTTCGATTTGAGTTTCTCAAGATGACGACTCCGCGTTCAGAATGGATTCCACATGGACTAACGTCACAGGTGCCGTGTAGTGGAGAAGATCCAGAATGATCACGGCACAAGCCTTCAGCCTGCACATAAACCCACGAGCTTGCCAGGTCCTGAGGAACTACCTAGATAGTAGATGTGTGCAGACCTGCCAGTACCTACACCCTTTTCCAGTATATACGCATGCAGAATATCAAACATGTACGTTAAAGTTCATATAAGTCATGTCAGTGGCTGGCTTATGGAAACATGGAAACACACAGCATATGCACGGCCACCAAAACAGTCAAACTATTTAACAACATAGTGGAGTGTGGTCAAGCTCGTCTCACAGCTTGAGTTATCCGTCCTTCACTAAAATGTGTGTCTATGAGTAAGGTACAGTGAGTTCAAATGAGTTTGGAGAATAAAGATATGGGGAATAAAGAACGGTTTATAATCCCTAATATAACAAATATACAAAGCAGCAACTTGACTCTACTCGTACGAATTGGGTTATGGAAATTGCCGTAAAGGTTACCTATCTGGCCTCATTGCACCCTGACCCCCCTTCTGCAATTCAGTGGAGATGTGAGGGTATAAGCTTAGTTTTGATAGTGTGTTGGAGAGAGGTGTGGTGGTTATGGCCATTGAAGTGGTGCAAAAATGGAGAGGTAAGGTAAGAGAAAATGATAAACAACATTCGGTAGGCAGATGACACCGTGCTAATTGCAGAAAATGAAAGGGACCTACAAAACCTTGTGAATATACTAGAAATAGAAAGCAAAGGTAAGGGGTTGGAACTAAACAGCAGGAAGACTGAAGTCATGGTGATCAGTAAAAAAACATGAAATCCCCTCATGCAAAATAACAGCAAATGGCACAACCTTGACACAGATTAATAAGTTCAAATACCTGGGAACGGTCATTTCATCAGACGGCAGATGCACATCGGAAATAGCTGGCAGAATCGGCCAAGCCAAAACAGCATTCAAGAAGATGACAAGCATTCTTACCAACAAATGCCTATCAATTAACATCAGAAATAGAGTCCTTGAATGTTATATAGAACCAATACTGTTGTACGGATGCGAATCGTGGACAGTCAGCAAGCAAAGCCAGAGCAAGATTTAGGCAGCCGAGATGTGGTTTCTCAGAAGAATGTTGAGAGTTCCATGGACAGCAAAGAAAATAAACGAGACAGTCTTGGTGGAGGCAGACACAAGTAGATCACTCATAAGGAAGACTAGGAAAAGACAAGCAACATTTATAGGCCATTTTATGAGGAAGGGGGATTTGGAGCACCTGGTCACAACGGGGAAGCTGAAAGGAAAGAGAGCACCATGTAGACCAAGGAAGAGAATGCTGGACGGACTTGCAGAGTGGCTGGGGATGAGGAGGGTGGGGGAGATGCTAGGGGCAACGAGAGATAAAGATGGTTGGAGATCCATGGTCGCCAACGCCATGCGGCAGGGCACCTGATGATGATGATGATGAAGGTAAGAGATGATATAAGGGCGAGCAAACACAAACACAAACGAAAGAAAACAAAACACCAACCGAGCAACAAACAAGACAACAAACAAATATGCAAGCAGAAATTTTCCACTTGTGTCAGCACTATGCACAAAAATACAATATGCATTTAATTCTTCCCACTAGTTTTTTTTTCATATTTGTATTTTTTTTTACTTCATAAGGAAACGCGATTGTAGGTATAGCTTTATCTAACCATGTAATAAGCTTTCTTCCTGTATTACGTTTGCTTATCCACCGCCTGTTAATGGATGAAATTAGTGAAATGACTTTTCGTCATACGTCTGTCTGTTGTATTTTATTCATTCGGTTGTATTTTATTCATTTATTTATTTTGGTCTACTTCTCATGTTCTTTCTTTTTCTTCCTCTCCAGGTTTTCTTCTTGTCATCTCTTCGTCTATCCGTATGTCTCTATTTGCCTGCCTGCCTACCTGTCTGTCTGTGTGTGTCTATTTCTCATTGTCTCTCTCTGTCTCTCTCTTCGTCTCTCTCTCTCTGTCTCTCTGTGTCTGCGTGTCTGCCGGTCTGTCTGTCTGTCTCTCTCTCTATCTGTCTCTCTCTCTGTGCATGTCTGCCTGTCTGTCTGTCTGTTTCTCTCTCTCTCTCTCTCTCTCTCTCTCTCTCTCTCTCTCTCTCTCTCTCTCTCTCTCTCTCCTCTCTCTCCCCTTCTCTCTTCTATTCTCTCAGGAAATCGGAAATTAAGTTAGCACATGGGAAAGCCTTAAAGCGATATGTTGCCAAATGCCTTTGAGACAGTTCCAGTATTAATTTCGTTTGCAATAGCTCTTGCTCTGTCTGCCTCTGAGACATTTTTATGACTGCTACATTTTTCTATAGCTCTTTTCTGTAGAGAATCGATAGAATGATAGTCTTGCGCTCGTTCACGAATATAAGGTTTCAGCTTTTGTGAAGTTGTCAGTATATCAGTGTACTTATTTCCATTGGTGCTTGCATGTCCTGGAGTTTGAACCTTTGATTATGTACAACAATACAAGACAGGCGCAAATTTTCGGCCAGCTGGCCTTTGTTAAGCGTAAGATCACAAACAAACAAACACATGATTTTTGTAAATGGCGTTTGTTTGTTTATGATCTCACGCTTGACAAAGGCCAGTTAGCCGAAAGTTTGCGCCTGTCTTGTCTTGTTGTATGTAGTAAATACGCGTTTTTGTTCTTTTTTCGTGTTTTTTTTTTTCCCGATTCCTGTTTGCTTGAATACGGGCAGTCACATTGTTTTGGACTTTGATTGTGTGTTTAATGGTTTATTTGTTTGTTGTTGTTGTTGTTGTTGTTATTATTTTTTGTGGACTTCAGTTGCATGCTAGTACATGGAGTACCTTTTCTTTTCTTTCCTTTTTCTTATTTTTTACGTGCTTCCTTTTGCTATTCTTCACTGATCCTTATTTCAAGACATGATATATATATTGGTGAAATACTAAGCATAACCTAACATCAGCATGTTTAACTATAAACGAACAGCTTGGTATTTTTAAAATTTTTGTTGTTGGTTGGTCTGTGTTTTATACCGTTTATAATCTTCTGTCTGTATGTTTATCTGTTGATGGACAGTTGATCATTTTCTCACAAACGTGGTATCTCACCTGGGTTTTTCTCTGATCTGATGGTTTGTTTGTTTATTTGTTTGTTTGGCTGGTTGGTTGGTTGGTTGATTGGTTGTTGGTTGGTTGGTTGGTTGTTTGGTTGGTGGTTGGTTGGTTGGTTGGTTGGTCGCCATATCATTGAAGAGTTTATTTTCATTTCTGACTGTAAGTTGTTGATGATGCTAATGTAATTTCTAGTAATTGTTTTATCTCCAAAGTAATGTTCACTCTCAGACTCTGTCGCTACTATTGAACTTTCCGAAATGTATGAGACTGTTTCCAGGAAAGCTAATCTCAAATACGGCTTTGTTTTCTTCTTTTCTTTCTGCATGAACATTGTCTATGGTACTGTATGTTGGCAATTTTTCTTGATTGTTTCATCTCTTTACTAATGTTGAAATCTCACATATAGAGATAATTTTTCGTGGCTGTTTTATCTCTTAACTTATGCTAAAATCTCAGATTCTCTTCCTTCTACTGAACACGCTAAAAACTGTTTTTCAGATGAAAACTATCATTGTAATCAAATGAAGTAAATTGGAACCCACCCTTCCTGGCTTTCTCCCATGTATCAGGATCTCAGGAGCAATGGTTGAGGTTCACAGGAGCCGTTTTTGGCATTTGTGAACTGACTCCATATACAGCAAAGAAAACAAATGAGACAGTTTTGGGAGCAGGCAGACACAAGAAGAACTATACTGAAGAAGATTAGGAAACGGCAAGCAACATTTATGACCTTTTATGAGGCAAGAGAAATTAGAGCACCTAGTCACAACAGGAAAGCTGGAGGGAAAAGAGCACCAGGTAGACATAAACACAGAATGCCCTACACATACTTACTCACACACATACAACACACACACACGCACAAAACAACATTTTAAAAGAAAATTAACAACAGTCTGCAACAGATATACAACACAGTGACACTTCACTATCATACAAAAAACGTGAACGTCTATTTGTGACCTCCCACCACGAAATCAGTCTTAACTAGCATTTTGGGCATTTTGAGATATACATATCACTGGAACGTGTACATTCTGCTGATTATTTTGGTATTTGAATAAAGCTTGTACTCAAAAAAATGTAGAAGTTATGCATGTTTAAAATCATTAAGTTGTTTGACGGCTATTTTGAGAAAACGGCCTCTGAAGTTTTTGTGTGCTCTCCTACACATTTTCCTTAAATTTCTTTATATGGTGGCTTTGACCCAGTTTGTTTCTAATTTTCGCTGTCATTATCTGAAAGGTGTCCCAAAGAGCTTTCTGTCAGTATATTACATGTGCGGGTACTGTGCAGGTTACGGTTCATAATTAGAGACAAAAATAGGTAATTTTGGTAGGAAATTGCGTTCTTTCTGCTGCGATCAGTGTATTAAAATACCGATTTAAATTGATTAATAATATTTTTTCAAGAAAAACATTTCTGTGGGGGATAGATTATATAGTCTACAGAAATCAGTTTTGAAAAAAAGTCAAAACACCCTAGATAGACCCTCAGTCACCTTTTCAGCTCCTAGTGCTGTTCAACTGACTGCGAGTTAAGACTGAGTTCGTGGTGGGAGGTCAAATTTATGCACAACAAAGGTCATATAAGAACATGTTTAAAACATGCATCATAAAAAAACAGAATCTTCACCAAAGCCGCACAGCCACACAGACGCAACCACTTTTGACCTATGACAATTTACGATCATTAAAACAAGAACAATCAAACTTAGTTTATATATAGAACAAGCCCTTAGGTACACAGTTCCATTGTGTGTCATGTCATTGTCATCCAATAATTGCAGACTCGCATTTCAGACTACGATGACGTGAACAAGCAAAACGCAAAACAAAAATTGAACCTTTTGTCATGGGAATTGCTTCGTAATTAATCATGGCCGCACTGATACCCATGTACAAAACCAAATGCGGTATCACTCTTTTCATGAAATAATAAAAGAAATGCACTGTAGACCTTTTCCGTTCTAATGTCAAAGAAATACTTTTTATGCGCCAGAGTCCCACAATTGTAAAATGCCAACTGTAACACACACACCACACACACACACACACACACACACACACCACGCACGCACGCACGCACGCACGCACTGCACCACACACACACACACACACACACACACACACACACACAACACATACACTCATTTCCTTTGTCTTATTCATTAATGTATTCATTTTATTCTTTTATTCAATTTCTTTGACTTATACACTTGAATGTTTGTTGCTACATCATTATACACTGCATGTCTGTATGTATGGTGGGGTTGGGGGGGGGGGGTTGGTGTGAAATAGCAAAGAATATGTTATATGCCATTGGAGGTATTGTTGGGGATTGTGATGACTGATACAGTTGGGGGGAAATAATTAAGTTTTTATCTTTACACTTTACCCCTACATACTGTCTGAGATCTTTGGACTACTATTCTATGTCATTACATGTATATTATATATATATATATTTAAATATATATATATATATATGTGCATAATAGGAGAGAGAGAAGAAGAGAGAGAGAGAGATAGAGAAAGAGAGAGAGAGAGAGATGAAGCAGCATGTGCACAGAAAAGACAACAAAATGACGTAAAGTTTTCCCATATATATGATAGGCATCATATATCATCATATATATATATAGCATATATCATATATCATCATATATATATAGCCACAGCAGAAAGTGCACGTCATGACCAAAACGCCTCCTGGTGCAGACTATCATCTCCTGAGATGTAAAGAGGCCGACGATATATATGATACCTATCGATTAACATCAGGAAGAGAGTTCTTGAATGTTAAATAAAACCAATACCGTTATACGGTTGTGAGGCGTGGACAGTCAACAAGTAAAGCCAGAACGAGATTGAGGTAGCCGAGATGTGGTTTCTAAGAAGAATGTTGAGAGTTCCATGGACAAGAAAGAAAACAAACGAGACAGTCTTGATGGAGGCAGACACAAGAAGATCATTCATAAGGAAGATTAGGAAAAGACAGGCAACATTTATAGGTCATTTTATGAGGAAAGGGGAATTGGAGCACCTGGTCACAACAGGAAAGCTGGATGAAAGAGAGCACCAGTAGACCCAGGGAGAAGATAATGGACGGGCGTGCAGAGTGGCTGAAGACAAAGAGGGTGGAGGAGGTGCTTGAGGCAACAAGAGATAGAAACAGATGGAAGGCCATGATCGCCAACTCCATGTGGCATGGCACCTGATGATGATGATGATGATGATATATATACATATGATATATATGATATATATACATATGTACATATGTATATATGATATATATATATATATTGTACATATGTATATACATATATATATGTACATATACATATATATACATATATATATACATATATATATTATACATATATATATATATGTATATATATATATATGTATATATACGTATACATTGTGTATGATCTTGTGTGAACAGGGTATCAAATGGAAGACGATTTTACAACTCCTTTCTTATGACAGAAAAAAAACTTAAGTTTTTTTTTCCAAGGAAAAAGAAACACCAAGTGTTGTATACGTCCTCTGCTTGAGAAAGATAAATATCAAGAATCACTGAAGAACCAGATCTGACACAAAATGAACAATCCTCGGCATTTTCGTTAAAACCATTCATTCGCTGGAGCCGAGTAGAAAAATGTCATCTGTGTGTTGCAAATAGACACAGTCTGTCTGAACCAGTAGAACCATTCGATCCAAGCTTGGGAAAGTAATGACATTCTCACGGTAGAACACTTTAATCAACCACCAAATACCTCAATGTCCACACTGCATATCTGATCAATCCATTTATTTCGTCTCCTCTGAATAGTCATTCTCTCCTCTTTTCAAAATTGGCAATGGAATCACTAGACTGAAAACGGCAACTATACTTTAGTCTCAGTTTGTCGCTGTAAAACACGATTACCATTAACAAATACATGAAAACATAAAAGAGAGAATCATGTGATGAAAAGGTGATGGTTACCCCATAAATATGAGAATGATGAGTAGTTCTGTAGCAGAGACCTCTTGCTTTCCAAGGCCGCTATTTTGAAGATTGTAGGGCAGTGCCTTATGGGGGTAGTATAAAGTGTGTAAAACTAGTTTTCCGGCATGATCGTCTAAGAAGTGTTTGATTGTGTAGATCGAGTATACTTTCCTACGAAAAAACAAAAAAAAGATTTTGCACGATTTAGTTAAGTGAATTGTCCGAGGAATATTATTGTCAGTTTCATCAGCTAACATTGACGACTATGTACATTATATTTCTGTCATTTGATTATCTGTAAGACCAGATAGAGAGAGAAACATCAGACAGAGACAAGTACAGAGGTGGTGTGTGAGTGAGAGAGTGAGAGACTGAGTGACAGACAAAAATAGCTACAGACACATGAAGACAGACAGTGTCCAGACAAAGAGGCGAAGAAACAGAAAAAGAGCAGAGAGTCCCAAGAAAGACTCAGACAAACCGGTTTACAGACACATACATACAAACACACACACATACACTCGCACAGACAGACAGACAGACAGACAGACAGACACACACACACACACACACTCGCACAGGCACACATATACACACATACACGCGGCACACACATACTCAAACGTACATACACACATACACACACACAGACACACACACACACAGATACACACACACACAGACGCACACACAGATACACACAGGTAGCACACAGACACACACACACACACACAAACACCCACACAGGTACACACACACACACACAAACAAACAAACGCTCACACACACACACACAAACACTCACAGACACACATATACACACATAGACACACACCCTACACACACACACACACACACACACACACACACACACACACACACACACACACACACACACACATACACACACCCCTACATACGTAATTACACATCGCACGCACACATAGACAGAGACACACACACGCAGACACACACACACACACACACACACACACACACACACACACACACACACCAACCAGCAAAAACTAAAAGAGTTTCAGAGATGCGCTTCGTTCATGAGTTCCAACTCCCAAGTGGACTCGAACATACAAGTGGGTGTTTATGTATACATGTATACACAAAGCCGTATTTTTCATTCTGTCGTGAAAGCAGTCATATTCCATTTTCCAGGATGTTGGGTATTTTCGTGTTTCTATAAGTCATTGTATAGTGACATGGCTTACAGGATATATCATATGCACGCTTTAATTGTGTGTGTTTGTGTGCGTGTGTGTGTGTGATTGTGTGAGTGTTGTGTGTGTGTGTGTGTGTGTGTGGCGAGCGCGCGTTTGTGTGTGTGTATGTCTGTTTATATGTGTGTGTTTGCGTGTGTGTATGTTTGTGTGTGTGTTTGCATCTTTGTGTGTATGCGTGTCTGTCTGTTTATATGTGTGTGTTTGCGTGCGTGCGTGTGTGTGTGTGCGTGCGTGTGTGTGTGTGCGTGCGTGTGCGTGTGTGTGTGTGTGTGTGTGTGTGTGTGTGTGTGTATGTGTGTGTGTATGTGTGTGTTTGTGAACTGCGAAATCGTAAAAAAAAACTTCAACATTGGACCACGAGGCAGTATACAGGCAGTTTCGAATCCAAACCTTCAAACTGAACGACCCAACTCCCAACCACACAGCTATCGAGCTCATCACTGAGTGGGAAAAACGAAACAAAACAAAACAATGAGTGAGTGAGAGGGGAAGTGAAAAAATAAGGGCAAAATGAAATGAGTCGAAAAAAGAAACCTGCAAAGACAATGTTGTGTGTGTGCGTGTGTGTGTGTGTGTGTGTGTGTGTATGTGTGTGTGTGTGTGTGTTGTGCGCGCGCGCGCGTGCGTGCGCGCGCGAGCGCGTGTGCCTACGAACTGCGAGATCGTAAAAATCTTCAACATGTGACCACCCGGCGGTACCTACGCAGATTCAGACCCAAAGCTTCAAACTGAAAGACCAAAGTCCCAAACACACGACTATCACGCCCATCATGAAAACAAACCAACCAACAAAACAACAACAAACAAAGGGACAAACAAACAAGCTAAACAGCCAATGAGTGAGAGAGGAAGTGTAAAGAAAAAGGCAAAATGAGTCGAAAATAAAAACCCTGCAAAGACACTGAGACAAACTCAAACAAATATAAGTGCACAAGCGAAACATATCCATACTCAGAATTATCGCGTTACGTCTGACACGGTGCACTTTTAAGTTCAAGAAAGAAAAAAGAAACTTCCCCCAGTTTTGGGCTAGCAATGTGTGTTCAAAGAATCATTAATTTTCTCCAGCTGTCTGGTTCACAAGCAACTTCAACTTGACCCTCTACAGTTCAAATCCAACCCAAGGATTTCATCTCTTCCTTTTGCGGTCCAGACTGAATCGATACCATCCAAAATCTCAAACTGCCAGTCAGTTCCACCACCCCATCTCATCTCCGCGCTGCATCCACCAGCATAATCCTTAGTTAAATCTGATTGAAATACACTACCGGAAGTAAACGAATTATTTCTGCTGGACGTATGCGTCAAGAGAAGTATGCCAAACGAACGAAATTGTCAAGCCATATAAAATCATCTTCATTTCTTCTGTAGCTTGATCTCCTGGTTGATTTTGAAATGTGACCCGTTTTTACACAAGAAAAGGGGATTCTTCTTCTTTTCTTCTTCTTCTTCTCGTTCTTTTTGTTCTTGTTCTTCTTGTTCTTCTTGTTCTTCTTGTTCTTCTTCTTCTTGTTCTTCTTGTTCTTCTTCTTGTCTTC
>CM060313.1:19700871-19720871 GCA_030674185.1 Monoplex corrugatus | reverse complement strand
GGGCAAGAAAGGGGTCTTCCATTCTCTCTTGGTCCAGTACCTGGGCTGGACCTGGTTGGTGCACGTTGTGTGGCTGTGCCCCGGGGTTTGTCATCTCCCCACCTTACCACTCAGTTTGTAAACAAGATGACTGATGACTGGGTCCGAATGAGTCATGCAATGCATAGATAGCCCCCCTTGGCTTGATGAAATGATTATAGAGTGGAGTCAGGAGTTTGGGAGGTGATTGTCCAGAGAGTGGCGAGGCATCGGTGCTCTGGATTCCATCCACACCCTTGTGGTGTTTCTTGTGAACTATAGCTGAATTTTGTGCTTGTGTGCCTGTGTAAGAGTGGCTTTTTTTAACATAGATGTATAATTCCTGCCTTCAAGTCTGCCTGCATAAGATTGAATCTGACCTCAGACACACAATGCATGTGTGACTTTCAATTCATCAAGCAGAGAATGGGTACCTAAATTGATTCAGGCGAGTACAAAACACAGAGTTGGGCACCAGTCTCAAAATCCTTCAGTTTCAGTGTCAGTTTCTAAAGATGAGGTCTTCACGCTTGGAATGAAATGGGTTCTATGTGCACTAACGTCACAGGTGCCATGTGATGGTGATCATGACACAAGCCTTAAGCCTGCACATATACCCTTGAGCTGGCCAGGTCTTGAGATTCTGCCTAACGTATGTTTTACCTAGTCTACATTTTTCAATACTAGTATTGTATCATTGTATCATTAGAACAATCTTGGTTTCATGTGCATGACATGAGTATCTGTGTATCTTGTTTTTAATGACAAGAGCAAATAAATAATATAAATGAATAATTAAAGGTCTAAATCACAACACGACTAGCCACTCGATATAAACTCATTTCACATCACAGAAGGCATACCCACCCACCCCAGTCAGTGCACAAAGCCTAAGCTGCCTGTCAACTAGATGAAAACAATATTTCCTTAATCATAGCCCCGCCAGTCTGTCGTCCACTTCTGAGAAATAAAGTAAAATAAATAAATAAACGAATAAATAAAACATAAATAAATCAATAAATAAACACACAAACAAATAAATCAATAGATGAATCAATAAATAAAAGAGTGTGTAGATAAATAAACAAGTAAGGCATGAGAAATAACAAATGATAGTAAATACACACATACACATACATGCCCGCACATACACACACACACACACACACACACACACACATATATATATATATATATATATATAAATATATATATATACACTCATACATACACACTAACAACAACAAAAACAACAACAGCAACAACGACAGCAACATCAGCAGCAATAATGCTGGCCACAAGGAAAGTCAATGTCTCCACTATGTCACTCCCCTTTGACCCCAAGGTTGTGGCACATTCTTTACGTCTTTTTAACTGCAGTAATCTTTTCTCCAACAAATGCCTATCAATTAACATCAGAAAAAGAGTCCTTGAATGTTATATAGAACCAATACTGTTGTACGGATGCGAGGCGTGGATAGTCAGCAAGCAAAGCCAGAGCCAGATTGAAGCAGCCGAGAAGTGGTTTCTCAGAAGAATGTTGAGAGTTCCATGGACAGCAAAGAAAACAAACGAGACAGTCTTGATGGAGGCAGACACAAGTAGATCACTCATAAGGAAGATTAGGAAAAGACAAGCAACATCTATAGGCCATTTTATGAGGAAAGAGAGCACCAGGTAGACCCAGGGAGAGAATGTTGGACGGACTTGCTGGGGATGAGGAGGGTGGGGGAGATGCTGGGGGCAACGAGAGATAGAGATGGTTGGAAGTCCATGGTCGCCAACGCCATGCGGCAGGGCACCTGATGATGATGATGATGAATCTTTTCTTATTTGTATTTCTTGGATGTACACTAGTGATATCTATCTGGTGGTGACAAGTATAGCTGAGTGGATATCAGGTTGCATTTAATAGCATTTGTCAGGTATGTCTTCATGATGTCTATCTGGTATTGACAAATATAGCTGACTAAATTTCAAGTCACATTTTTCATTTGTGTTAAAATGTGTTAATGATATCTATCTGACGGTGACAAATATAGATGACTAAAAATCAAGTTTCATTTACAGACGTTTGATTTCATCATTGACATAGAGAAAAGACAGCAGCATGACAGTGTAGGTTACATGAACGAAATGGACGTGCAAGTTTACAGTGTAATCGTTAAAGAGTTTCGTCACAATGTCACAAACTCACTTGTGCTAACATTCACGCATCGCTCACATTCACAAGGTCATGTTTAATATGCACAAAGACAGGAAAACAACAACTCTGTGCAATTCTTTAATTCAATAACATAAACAATACTACCGTTTTTGAACAATGCTACAATTCACAAGTAATTATGCGCGCGCGCGCGCGCGCACACACACACAAACACAGACACAGACACACAGACACAGACACACAGACACACAGACACACAGACACAGACACAGACACAGACACACACACACAGACACGCACACAGACACACACACACACACACACACTCTCTCTCTCTCTCTGTCTCTCTCTCTCTCTCACACACACACACACACACACACACACACACACAATTCAATTAACAAATCGCAAACAATATTCTAATTCTAAAATGTATTTCCACACAAACCCAATCTACAAAATGTGTCTCCCCAGGCACATTGAGTCTTACATTATGATGACTTGCTGCTCCACCTCAACAGATGCCTTCAAAAAACTTAGTTTTTTTCTTGAGGTAATCAAGACCTTTGTAGACCAAAAATTGAAATAGATGAAAAAGTACAAAGTTTCCTGAGCCTGCTACACCTTCCACTCAGATGGCGCCATCAAGGAATCGTTTCTCTGGAGGATTCATGTCATTCAATATTTCTGTCTGCAATAGGTGGATGTAGTCTGGTCTCACCAGAGTAGAGATTAACAATTAGATTAATCAAACAAATACCCAAAACTCCGCTCTCAAAACCCTCTTCCTCCTCATGGTATATAACAATAAACCGTAGAGAAGAGGATCAGGTTGTAATAAAGTTCACTTGTGGACAAAAAAGCACATTATTCACTCTGAACAATCGACAACACATGAATTGAACACAACGCCATGAGAACACAAGCACAACCAATATTCAGTTCACATAATCTTCTGCTTGAGTTCTCCGTTTATATGCTCAGGCCATGTCTACCTATAATTGTCGCCGTTTTTTAATTCTAGTTCCTGTCAGCTTATCACAGAGCTTGGTGCTCAGAGATGTAGTCAGCTTGTCTCCTAACATCTCACTTTCTACAAGCGGCCCACTGTGATGATGCTTAGCTGTCTGGTCCTCTTGACAGCAATGCCAGGCTGTTGAAGATGTCAGTTTGAACTTACAGTACAGTTCATACAGACATTGACCCAGTCGTGGAAATGACTATCGAGTGGAGTCGAGAGTTTGTGAGTTTGTGGAGTGTGATCAGGATCACCTGATGTTCTCTGGACACATGATGGTAATCATCTCCTTCTGTTTGTGGCTTAAGGAGCGATTTGATGATGATCTTCTTTTCGCTGTAGCTGACGTATTCTTGGGTTAGTCTTCATGGGCTCCTCTTTCTGCCACCCCATCAACTGTCTCCTTTCCTGGTATCACACAGTGAGCAGGGATCCACTGGAGGACACCTCTTTTGGGTCTTCTGAGTTCTTGGCAGATCTTGGTCATCTGGGGGAGAGCTTGTCATTCCCTAGGGTCTGGAGGACAGAGAGAGCATCTGACTGGACCACTACTTGATAGCATATGTCATCTGTATTATGTATCACGGGGGTTGCCTGTATGAGTGGCGCTACTCAGTAACTGGTGCAATGTTGACTCTATGACCATCTATGTGTGTGTATATATATATATACACACAGATGTATGCATACACACACACATATATATATAGAGTCCCTGGCATGGTGATAAGGATACTGGTACATCCATTGGTCACATTGGTGGCTGACCCATTGTTACACACACACAAACACACAGTATATACATATCTATCTATCTATCTATCTATCTATCTATCTATCTATCTATCTATCTATCTATCTGTCTATCTAGCTATCTATCTATCTGTCTGTCTATCTATCTATCTATCTATCTGTCTGTCTGTTTGTCTATCTATCTCTCTCTCTCTCTCTCTCTCTCTCTCTCTCTATATATATATATATATATATATATATATGTGGTGTGTGTGTGTGTGTGTATATATATATACACACAGATGTATGCATACACACACACATATATATATACATGTATACAGAAAGATGGAGAGAGCCAGGGAGAGAGAGCGAGAGAGAGAGAGAGAGAGAGAGAGAGAGAGAGAGAGAGAGAGAGAAAACAGACAGAGACAGAGAGAGACAAAGAGAGACAGAAAGAGAGAAACAGACACAGAGAGAGAGAGCCATGCCTCTTGTGGGTAACTCTCTTCTTTCATGGCCAGCGTGAGAGCCTGGCATGCTGTGTCATCAAACAACATCCACCAAACTCTCCACTCCAATACACTGACATTCCACCACAATTCCTAATCATCATTTATTCATCAAATTCGCTCATGACACACAGTCATGGCAGTTGCTTTGAATGTTTCACTGTGAGAACTTTCAAACTTTCATATGCTTTGATCGATTGACTCATCTGGACCAGACAGACTGTCTATTTGCAGCAGACGACCTTTTTTAACTGTCTTTTCAAGTTGTCTTCTACAGCAACTGAATGGTTTAATTAAATAGAAGAACGAATTGATTTTATGTCAGATCTGGTTCTTTTCTAATTCTTTGTCCTTTTTTCCCCCCTCAACAATGTTTTAGTAGATATTTCGCATTTCACAGTAGTATTTGTATTCGTATTTATTGCTTTTGTCACAGTGGATTTACCGTTTAAAATTCTGAATGTTCTCCCCTTTGAGAGCGCGTCACCGCAGTGCAGCGCCACCCAGTTTTTTTTCAAAGACGTCAGAAAGGCAAGAAATCTAATTGGCCTTCAAGGAGAGGGACCTGGCAAATCAAGCTATCTCTCCAATATTTTATACCAAGGCATCTAGGCAAATGCCCTGCTCTTCACGATTTTCAACTGCCGTGGGATCTTTAGCGTGTACAGGCTAGAAGACACACGACTCTGACTCGTTTTTCGTCCCATTGCGAAGAACTAGACGTTCAGTTTGATTTTCCAGACAAACTGAGGACAAAAGTCGAGGTCTTAACGAGAAACGAACCCTCAAACCTCGAGTTTAGTTATTGGCAGGCGAACGTCTGCAGGTCTGTTATTCACAAATTCATTTCATTTTGACACAAAAACAAAGTCTCTTGAATGCTTTCTTTGACAGTTTCTCCTAAAATAATTCACACAACATTCTGCATTCTGCTTGTACGTTAATAACAATGCTGACCTATAATAGTCACTCAGCAATTGTTAAACATAAAAAGCTCAGCAGCTAGTTGTAAATCTTGTCAATTCATGTGGATGTAGTCTGGATGCTGCCAGTGACTGTGTCTTCATTTGACGTGATGGCATTGATCTAAAACAGTGTCAGTTGGTACATACTTGATTCTGTTTGTAGCTCAAGTTTAGCTGTGTGTGCAGTTTGAACTGGTGTGGTTTCAGTGATTTTTTGTCGTTGTTTTTGTTCATTTTCTGCCTAAAGTTGGTTCTATTTATAGCCTAAATTTAGCTTTTTTTGTTTTTGTTTTTTTTTTGTTTTGCTGTTTGGACAGGTATAGTTTAAATGAGTTGGTTTTTGTTTATCTTCTGTTTAAATTTGATTCTATTTTGTAGCATAATTTTAGCTGTTTTTGCTGTTTGAACTGGTTAATTTAAATTGATTTTGTTTATTTTCCGTCTAAATTTTATTCTATTTGTACCCAAGTTTAGCTGCTTTTGCTGTTTGAACTGGTATAGTATAAATGAGGTGGTTTTCTTCATCTTCTGTCCTAAGTTGATTCTGTTTGTTGCTTGATTTAAGCTGTGTTTGTTGTTTGACCTGGTATGGTTTAAATTAGTTGTTTTTTTGTTATCTTCTGTTTTAAGTTGATTCTATTTGTAATCCACATTGAGCTGTTTTTGCTGTTGAAACTGGTATAGTTTAAATTTGTTGGTTTTCTCTATCTTCTGTCTAAAGTTGATTTTATTAACAGCCTTGGTTTTGTTCGTCTTCTATGTCAAGTTGATTCTATTAACAGCCTAAATTTAGCTGTTTTTGCTCTTTGACCTAGTATGGGTTACATCGGTTTGTTTTTGTTTACTTGCTGTTTAAATTTTCGTTTGTTTTTTTCCCTTGAAATTTTGTTATTGTGTACACGTCCTGCGTTAGAGAGGGTTGGTCTATCTCATGCGGGCCGTGCCCCATTCAGGACGTAGCCGATCATGTGCCACCATTCATTTGTGTCCTCCATTCTTCTGACCAAGTCGTTGTTGCTGGAATCGCTGCTTGTTGCTGCACGTAGACTCGAGACGTATGTAGTTCTATGTCTTCCTTGGTCTCTAGCACCCTCTATTATTCTGCTGACTGCAAGATTTTCCAGAGTGTCATGTTTATATATATGCCCAGCCCCCACCCCCCATCACCCCCCCCCCCAAAAAAAAATCATTTCTCTCTTTCTAATCGTTCTCAAAGGTTTTCTTTTTCTCCAACTTTCCCAAGAACATCTTCACTTGACATCTTGGCCATCCACAAAATTTTAAGCAGTCTTCTGTATATTCATATCTCCATAGCTTGGTTGGTTGGTGTAGACATAACTTTGTCACCTTCCAGTCTGCATGAGTTAGCATCAAACCTGAAAAAACGTTTAAACGTTATTGTTGCTCACGCCTGGACTACTGCAATGCTCTTTTATCTGGCCTACCAGCTTCTCGTCTCCTTTGCCTGCAACGCTTACAAAATACAGCTGCCCGCCTCGTCCTTAGAAAGAAAAAAATTGATCATGTTAGTCCCCTCCTTCGGTCTCTGCATTGGCTTCCTGTCGCTGATAGAATCAAATACAAAATAGACACCTTATGCTATAAATCTACTCATCATTCTGCTCCATCCTATCTCTGTGACAAGATCAAAATTCGTACATCAGCTCGCACCTTGCGCTCTTCCTCTGATACTCTTACCCTACAAATTCCCAAGGTTAGACTCTTAACCGTTGGTCAGCGCTCTTTTTCTGTCTCAGGACCAGCTGCGTGGAACAATCTTCCCCTATCGCTCCGGACCACATCTATTCTTTCCGCATTTAAGTCAGGTTTGAAAACTCACCTCTTTCCACGTCAATGAATTTCTGAGGCCTTTTTCGCCGTTTTTTTCTGCTATTTTTCCATTGTTCATAATTTCAGCATTGTATGGACATTTATGCCTATTTTTGACTTAATTGATTGTTTTACAAATGTTCATCTTTGAGTGCGATCCTGCGTGTGATTGGTGAGTGAGCGCGCTTTGATTTGATTTACCAAGATTTAGCGCGATATAAATATTGTAATTATTATTATTATTATTAAATCCCAGCTGACTGCAAAGAGCCATATCAGGGCTCATTTTTGTTGTACCGATGACACGTTTAAGCGTACATACTCCATTGACCTATTGAAAAATGGGTTTTTGACCCTTTTCATCATAGGGATAAATCGTCTTCATTTTTTTCTGACAAAGTAGTTTACAATGGTTTCAGTGTAAAGACAATTGTTGACTGAATATTTCGTGGCAGTTTCCAAAATAGTGATATACAGTAACTGTTTATTCAAGGGCGGACGGGGGAGGGGAGAGAGAGAGAGAGAGAGAGAGAGAGAGAGAGAGAGAGAGAGAGAGAGAGAGAGAGAGAGAGAGCTAGAGACAAAGAGAGACAGACAGATAGACAGACAGGCAGAGACAGAGAGAGACAGAGACAGAGAGAGTACAAACAGGCAGACAGGAGCCAAGAGAGACAGAGAGAAAGATGGAGATGAGAGAGAGACAGAAACGTAGAGGATAGACAAAGAAGGAGATAGAGAAGGGGGCAGAGACAGAGAGACAGACAGACGGACAGACAGACTGACAGGCAGGCAAAGACAAAGACAAAAAAAAAAAATGACAAAGTTACAAACCAAACATGTGAAATGGACGAGCAGGGTTTACCGTGTGATTGTTGACGTCTTTTGTCACAGTGATAGTGGCTGCTTTGAGTGTTTCATAGTGAGAAGTTTTATTACTTTCCCCAAGCTTGGATCAATGGACTCTTCCAGCTTAGACAGACTGTGTCTATTTGCAGCTTGTGGGCGACATGTTTACTCTGCTGCTCAACTCGTCTCATACGCTCGTACAAGCATTGACTGACCTAATTAAAATACCGTGTGATTTGATTCTTGTCCTCATTTTTCTAATACCAGTATTTTACAATGGTTTCAGTATAAAGACAATTGGTGACTGAAATTTCCGTGGCAGTTTCCAAATGACTAATTTAGTTTTTTTTAATCAAGGGTAGGTGGAGAGAGAGAGAGAGAGAGAGAGAGAGAGAGAGAGAGAGAGAGAGAGAGACAGACAGACAGACAGACAGACAGAGTGAGAGACAGAGTGACAGAAAGAGAGAGAGAGGACAAACAGACAGACAGACACGAACACAAAGAGACAGAGACAAAGATGGAGATGAGAGAGAAAGAGAGATAAAGAGAGAAAGAGAGAAAGAGAGATAGAGAGATAGAGATAGATAGATAGAAAGAGAGATAAAGAGAGATAGAGAGATAGAGATAGATAGATAGAGAGAGATGGAGATAAACAGAGAAAGAGAGATAGAGAGATAATGATAGATAGATAGAGAGAGATAGAGACAGAGGACAGATACAGAAAGAGATAGAGAAGGGGCCAGAGATAGAGAGACAGATAAATAGATGGACAGACAGACTGACAGGCAGGCAAAGTCAAAGACAAAAAAAAATGACAAAGTTACAAAGCAAACTATGAAATGGACGAGCAGGGTTTACCGTGTGATTGTTGACATCTTTTGTCACAGTGATAGTGGCTGCTTTGAGTGTTTCATCGTGAGAATTTTTATTACTTTCCCCAAGCTTGGATCGATGGACTCTTCCAGCTTAGACAGACTGTGTCTATTTGCAGCTCGCGGACGACTTGTTTACTCTACTGCTCAACTTGTCTTCTAGAAGCACTGACTGACCCAATTAAAACGCCCTGTGATTTGATTTTTCTGTCAGATCTGATCGTTTCTTTTTTGTTGTTGTTGTCATTCCCATAAGTTCTTATCTTAATGGGTTACTTTCTTTTTTCTCTTCCAAGAACTTGTCAGCACACTGTTTTGCGCTGGCTCAAAGAATCTGAAAGATTAAAGATGGCAGGTCAGGTGGAGTTTATATGGAAGTTTCCAAGTGTGCTAAATCCTTCTTGAATACCTCTGTAAGCTCTTAACTCTTGTTTTACATGAAGACTGCAGAGAAAAGTTTGTATTTCATCATTGTAAACTTGTTTCTTACAACAAACGTATTATTTCTTTAGATTTGGCACCCAAAAAAAAATCTTGAATACTTGACTTGACATTTTCCCCTGAAATGGATTATGAAACATCTTGATTGTTTTTGTGTATCTCGGTGTTGCTCTTAAAATAAACAGCAGGGCATGTATTGAATGATAAAGGAAAACAACATTCAGAAATTAGTTCTATCCTTTTATTGTTATGATATTGTTATCCATTGTTGCACAGATGACAAGTCTGCAGATATGGAATGGTATTGATTTAACGCAGTGTCATTGTGTGCCTATGCTAATTCTGTGTAAACATAGCCTGACTCTAGCTGTTGTTATGATTTCAAATATCATGGTTTAACCTCTTGACTGCGTCTGCTGAACTTGTTCGTCAGCAAAGGGGTTGTACAGTAGTGCAGTTGACGAAGCTACTCGACACTAACACCTACCATTGCGTCACTGCCTCCTACTTTTAGTCTGTTGTTGATAAATAACTCGTGTCGTTCAACATGCAAATAATATACCAAAGGAAAAAAAGATGTTTTCCTTCTTATTGGTACGCAACACGCAGTTCTTTTCCGTTCCTATTGCTACACATGCAGTGATCTCTTTCTTTCTCATAGCTACGCAGTAAGTGATTTTTTTTCTTATTGCTATGCAGTACCTGATTTTTTCCCCATCACCTTCTTACAGAGCACATAATCATTTTTCCTTTTCATTGCTACACAGTAAGTGATTTTATTCTTCTAATTGCTACGCAGTATATAGTATTTTTCCGTCTCATTACTACGGAGCACGTGATTTTTTCCTTCTCATTTCCACACAGCAAGTGATTTTTTTCCTTGTCATTTCTACGCAGCACGCGATCTTATTGTCTTTGTCACTTCTATGCAGCACGCGATCTTTTTGTCTTTGTCACTTCTATGCAGCACGCGATCTTATTGTCTTTGTCACTTCTATGCAGCACGCGATCTTATTGTCTTTGTCACTTCTACGCAGCACGCGATCTTTTTCCTTCTCATTGCTACACAGCGCGTGATATTTCTTTTTTCCTTCTCATTGCTACACAAGCACGTGATATTTCTTTTTTTATTTTTCAATGCTACACAGCACGTAGTCTTTTTCCTTGTCATTTCTATGCGACACGTGATTTTTTTCCTTCTCATTGCTACACAGCACGTGATATTTCTTTTTTCCTTTTCAATGCTACACAGCACGTAGTCTTTTTCCTTGTTATTTCTATGCGACACGTGATTTTTTCCTTCTCATTGCTACACAGCACGTGATCTTTTTTCCTTTTCGTTGCTATACAGCACGTTATTTTTTTTAACCTTCTCATTGCTACGCGACATGTGATTTTTTCCTTCTCATTTCTACACATCACGTGATCTTTTTCCTTTTCATTGCTACACATCACGTGATCTTTTTCCTTTTCATAGCTACACAGCACCTGATTTTTTTCCCCCTCCTAATTCATACGCGGTACCTGGTTTTTTTTGTTGTTGCTTTTTTTGGCTTTTTTCCTTCTTATTGCTACGGAACAAGTGACCGTTTCTCCTTCTGATTGATACACAGCACGTGGTCCTTTCCCTTCTTATTGATACACAGCACATGGTCCTTTCCCTTCTTATTGATACACAGCACGTGGTCCCTTTCCTTCTGATCTATACACAGCACGTGGTCCTTTCCCTTCTTATTGATACACAGCACGTGGTCCTTTCCCTTCTTATTGATACACAGCACGTGGTCCTTTCCCTTCTTATTGATACACAGCACGTGGTCCTTTCCCTTCTTATTGATACACAGCACATGGTCCTTTCCCTTCTTATTGATACACAGCACATGGTCCTTTCCCTTCTTATTGATACACAGCACATGGTCCTTTCCCTTCTTATTGATACACAGCACGTGGTCCTTTCCCTTCTTATTGATACACAGCACATGGTCCTTTCCCTTCTTATTGATACACAGCACATGGTCCTTTCCCTTCTGATTGATACACAGCACGTGGTCCTTTCCCTTCTGATTGATACACAGCACATGGTCCTTTCCCTTCTTATTGATACACAGCACGTGGTCCTTTCCCTTCTTATTGATACACAGCACGTGGTCCTTTCCCTTCTGATTGATACACAGCACGTGGTCCTTTCCCTTCTTATTGATACACAGCACATGGTCCTTTCCCTTCTTATTGATACACAGCACATGGTCCTTTCCCTTCTGATCTATACACAACACGTGGTCCCTTTCCTTCTGATCTATACACAGCACGTGGTCCTTTTCCTTCTGATTCATACACAACACGTGGTCCTTTCCCTTCAGATTGATACACAGGACGTGGTCCTTTTCCTTCTGATTCATACACAGCACATGGTCCTTTATCTTCTGATTGATACACAACACGTGGTCCTTTCCTTCTGATCTATACACAGGACGTGGTCCCTTTCCTTCTGATCTATACACAACACGTGGTCCTTTCCCTTCTGATCTATACACAGCACGTGGTCCTTTCCCTTCTGATCTATACACAACACGTGGTCCTTTCCCTTCTGATCTATACACAGCACGTGGTCCTTTCCCTTCTCATCTATACACAACACGTGGTCCTTTCTCTTCTGATTGATACACAACACGTGGTCCTTTCCTTCTGATCTATACACAACACGTGGTCCTTTCCTTCTGATCTATACACAGGACGTGGTCCCTTTCCTTCTGATCTATACATAACACATGGTCCTTTCCCTTCTGATCTATACACAGCACGTGGTCCTTTCCCTTCTGATCTATACACAACACGTGGTCCTTTTCCTTCTTATTGATACACAACACGTGGTCCCTTTCCTTCTGATTGATACACAACACGTGCTCCTTTTCCTTCTTATTGATACACAACACGTGGTCCCTTTCCTTCTGATTGATACACAACACGTGGTCCTTTCCCTTCTGATCTATACACAACACGTGGTCCTTTCCCTTCTGATTGATACACAGCACGTGGTCCTTTCCCTTCTGATCTATACACAGCACGTGGTCCTTTCCCTTCTGATCTATACACAGCACGTGGTCCTTTCCCTTCTGATCTATACACAACACGTGGTCCTTTCCCTTCTGATGTATACACAGCACGTGGTCCTTTCCCTTCTGATCTATACACAGCACGTGGTCCTTTCCCTTCTGATTGATTACAGCACGTGGTCCCTTTCCTTCTGATCTATACACAGCACGTGGTCCTTTCCCTTCTTATTGATACACAACACGTGGTCCTTTCCTTCTGATCTATACACAACACGTGGTCCTTTCCTTCTGATCTATACACAGGACGTGGTCCCTTTCCTTCTGATCTATACACAGCACGTGGTCCTCTCCTTCTGATCTATACACAGGACGTGGTCCTTTCCCTTCTGATCTATACACAGCACGTGGTCCTTTCCCTTCTGATCTATACACAGCACGTGGTCCTTTCCCTTCTGATCTATACACAGCACGTGGTCCTTTCCCTTCTGATCTATACACAACACGTGGTCCTTTTCCTTCTTATTGATAACAACACGTAGTCCCTTTCCTTCTGATTGATACACAACACGTGGTCCTTTTCCTTCTGATTGATATACAACACGTGGTCCCTTTCCTTCTGATTGATACACAACACGTGGTCCTTTCCCTTCTGATCTATACACAACACGTGGTCCTTTCCCTTCTGATCTATACACAACACGTAGTCCCTTTCCTTCTGATCTATACACAGCACGTGGTCCTTTCCTTTTGATCTATACACAGCACGTGGTCCTTTCCCTTCTGATCTATACACAACACGTGGTTCTTTCTCTTCTGATCTATACACAACACGTGGTCTTTTCCCTTCTGATCTATACACAGCACGTGGTCCTTTCCCTTCTGATCTATACACAACACGTGGTCCTTTCCCTTCTAATCTATACACAACACGTGGTCCCTTTCCTTCTGATTGATACACAACACGTGGTCCTTTTCCTTCTGATCTATACACAACACGTGGTTCTTTATCTTCTGATCTATACACAGGACGTGGTCCTTTTCCTTCTGATTCATTACACAGGACGTGGTCCTTTATCTTCTGATCTATACACAGCACGTGGTCCTTTATCTTCTGATCTATACACAAGACGTGGTCCTTTATCTTCTGATCTATACACAGCACGTGGTCCTTTATCTTCTGATCTATACACAACACGTGGTCCTTTATCTTCTGATCTATACACAACACGTGGTCCTTTCCCCTCTGATCTATACACAACACGTGGTCCTTTCCCTTCTGATCTATACACAACACGTGGTCCCTTTCCTTCTGATTGATACACAAACACGTGGTCCTTTCCCTTCTGATCTATACACAACACGTGGTCCTTTCGTTCTGATTGATACACAACACGTGGTCCTTTATCTTCTGATCTATACACAGGACGTGGTCCTTTTCCTTCTGATTCATACACAGGACGTGGTCCTTTCCCTTCTGATTCATACACAGCACGTGGTCTCTTTCCCCTCTGATTCATACACAACACGTGGTCCTTTCCCCTCTGATCTATACACAGCACGTGGTCCTTTCCCTTCTGATCTATACACAATGCGTGGTCCTGTCCCTTCTGATTGATACACAGCACGTGGTCCTTTCCCTTCTGATTGATACACAGCACGTGGTCCTTTCCCTTCTAATTATACACAGCACGTTGTCCTTTCCTTCTTATTGATACACAGCACGTGTCCTTTTCCTTCTTATTGATACACAGCACGTGTCCTTTTTCCTTCTTATTGATACACAGCACGTGGTCCTTTCCTTCTCATTGATACACAGCACGTGGTCCTTTCCTTCTGATTGATACACAGTATGTGGTCCTTTATCTTCTTATTGATACACAGTATGTGGTCCTTTATCTTCTTATTGATACACAGCACGTGGTCCTTTCCCTTCTGATTGATACACAGCACGTGGTCCTTTCCCTTCTGATTGATACACAGCACGTGGTCCTTTCTCTTCTTATTGATACACAGCACGTGGTCCTTTCCCTTCTGATTGATACACAGCACGTGGTCCTTTCCCTTCTTATTGATACACAGCACGTGGTCCTTTCCTTCTGATTGATACACAGCACGTGGTCCTTTCCTTCTGATTGATACACAGCACGTGGTCCTTTCCCTTCTTATTGATAACAGCACGTGGTCCTTTCCTTCTGATTGATACACAGCACGTGGTCCTTTCTCTTCTTATTGATACACAGCACGTGGTCCTTTCCCTTCTGATTGATACACAGTATGTGGTCCTTTCCCTTCTGATTGATACACAGCACGTGGTCCTTTATCTTCTGATTGATACACAGTATGTGGTCCTTTCCCTTCTGATTGATACACAGCACGTGGTCCTTTCCCTTCTGATTGATACACAGCACGTGGTCCTTTTCCTTCTGATTGATACACAACACGTGGTCCTTTTCCTTCTGATTGATACACAGCACGTGGTCCTTTTCCTTCTGATTGATACACAACACGTGGTCCTTTCCTTCTGATTGATACACAACACGTGGTCCTTTCCCTTCTGATTGATACACAACACGTGGTCCTTTTCCTTCTGATTGATACACAGCACGTGGTCCTTTTCCTTCTGATTGATACACAACACGTGGTCCTTTTCCTTCTGATTGATACACAACACGTGGTCCTTTCCTTTCTGATTGATGCACAACACGTGGTCCTTTTCCTTCTGATTGATACACAGCACGTGGTCCTTTTTCTTCTGATTGATACACAACACGTGGTCCTTTTCCTTCTGATTGATACACAGCACGTGGTCCTTTCCCTTCTGATTGATACACAGCACGTGGTCCTTTCCCTTCTGATCTATACACAGCAAGTGGTGCATTTACGTTCTCATCTATACACAGCACGTGGTCCTTTCCCTTCTGATCTATACACAGCACGTGGTGCCTTTACCTTCTGATCTATACACAGCACGTGGTCCTTTCCCTTCTGATTGATACACAGCACATGGTCCTTTTCCCTTCTGATCTATACACAGCATGTGGTCCCTCTACATTCTGATTGATACACAGCACGTGGTCCTTTCCCTTCTGATCTATATACAGCACGTGGTCCTTTAACTTCTGATTGATACACAGCACGTGGTCCTTTACCTTCTGATCTATACACAAGCACGTGGTCCTTTCCCTTCTGATCTATACACAGCACGTGGTCCTTTCCCTTCTGATCTATACACAGCACGTGGTGCCTTTACGTTCTGATCTATACACAGCACGTGGTCCTTTACCTTCTGATCTATACACAGCACGTGGTCCTTTACCTTCTGATTGATACACAGCACGTGGTCCTTTCCTTCTGATCTATACACAGCACATGGTCCTTTCCCTTTTGATCTATACACAGCACATGGTCCTTTCCTTCTGATCTATACACAGCATGTGGTCCTTTACTTCTGATTGATACACAGCACATGGTCCTTTTCCTTCTGATCTATACACAGCACTGGTCCTTTCCCTTCTGATCTATACACAGCACGTGGTCCTTTCCCTTCTGATCTATACACAGCACGTGGTCCTTTTCCTTCTAATCTATACACAGCACGTGGTCCTTTCCCTTCTGATCTATACACAGCACGTGGTGCCTTTACCTTCTGATTATACACAGCACGTGGTCCTTTCCCTTCTGATTGATACACAGCACATGGTCCTTTCCCTTCTGATCTATACACAGCATGTGGTCCCTTCTACATTCTGATTGATACACAGCACGTGGTCCTTTCCCTTCTGATCTATTAACAGCACGTGGTCCTTTCCCTTCTGATTGATACACAGCACGTGGTCCTTTACCTTCTGATCTATACACAGCACGTGGTCCTTTCCCTTCTGATTGATACACAGCACATGGTCCTTTCCCTTCTGATTATACACAGCATGTGGTCCCTCTCCATTCTGATTGATACACAGCACGTGGTCCTTTCCCTTCTGATCTATAACAGCACGTGGTCCTTTCCCTTCTGATTGATACACAGCACGTGGTCCTTTACCTTCTGATCTATACACAGCACGTGGTCCTTTCCTTCTGATTATACACAGCACGTGGTCCTTTCCCTTCTGATCTATACACAGCACGTGGTGCCTTTACGTTCTGATTATACACAGCACGTGGTCCTTTCCTTCTGATCTATACACAACACGTGGTCCTTTACCTTCTGATTGATACACAGCACGTGGTCCTTTCCCTTCTGATCTATACACAGCACATGGTCCTTTCCCTTTTGATTATACACAGCACATGGTCCTTTCCCTTCTGATCTATACACAGCATGTGGTCCTTTACCTTCTGATTGATACACAGCACATGGTCCTTTTCCTTCTGATTATACACAGCACATGGTCCTTTCCCTTCTGATTATACACAGCACGTGGTCCTTTCCCTTCTGATCTATACACAGCACGTGGTCCTTTTCCTTCTATCTATACACAGCACGTGGTCCTTTCCCTTCTGATCTATACACAGCACGTGGTGCCTTTACCTTCTGATCTATACACAGCACGTGGTCCTTTCCCTTCTGATTGATACACAGCACATGGTCCTTTCCCTTCTGATCTATACACAGCATGTGGTCCCTCTACACTCTGATTGATACACAGCACGTGGTCCTTTCCCTTCTGATCTATATACAGCACGTGGTCCTTTCCTTCTGATTGATACACAGCACGTGGTCCTTTACCTTCTGATCTATACACAGCACGTGGTCCTTTCCCTTCTGATCTATACACAGCACGTGGTCCTTTACCTTCTGATCTATACACAGCACGTGGTGCCTTTACGTTCTGATCTATACACAGCACGTGGTCCTTTACCTTCTGATCTATACACAGCACGTGGTCCTTTACCTTCTGATTGATACACAGCACGTGGTCCTTTCCCTTCTGATCTATACACAGCACATGGTCCTTTCCCTTTTGATCTATACACAGCACATGGTCCTTTCCCTTCTGATCTATACACAGCATGTGGTCCTTTACCTTCTGATTGATACACAGCACATGGTCCTTTTCCTTCTGATCTATACACAGCACATGGTCCTTTCCCTTCTGATCTATACACAGCACGTGGTCCTTTCCCTTCTGATCTATACACAGCACGTGGTCCTTTTCCTTCTAATCTATACACAGCACGTGGTCCTTTCCCTTCTGATCTATACACAGCACGTGGTCCCTTTCCTTCTGATTGATACACAGCACGTTGTCCTTTTCCTTCTGATCTATACACAACACGTGGTCCTTTCCCTTCTGATCTATACACAGCACGTGGTCCTTTCCCTTCTGATCTATACACAGCACGTGGTCTGTTTCCTTCTGATTGATACACAACACGTGGTCCTTTCCCTTCTGATTGATACACAACACGTGGTCCTTTACCTTCTGATCTATACACAGCACGTGGTGCCTTTCCTTCTGATATATACACAGCACGTGGTCTGTTTCCTTCTGATTGATACACAGCACATGGTCCTTTCCTTCTGATCTATACACAGCACGTGGTGCTTTCCTTCTGATTGATACACAACACGTGGTCATTTCCCTTCTGATCTTTACACAGCACGTGGTCTGTTTCCTTCTGATCTATACACAGCACATGGTCCTTTCCTTCTGATCTATACACAGCACATGGTCCTTTCCTTCTGATTGATACACAATACATGGTCCTTTCCCTTCTGATCTATACACAGCACGTGGTCCTTTCCCTTCTTATTGATACACAGCACGTGGTCCCTTTCCCTTCTTTTTGATACACAGCATGTGGTCCTTTCCCTTCTGATCTATACACAGCATGTGGTCCTTACCCTTCTGATTGATACACAGCACGTGGTCTGTTTCCTTTCGAATTGATAAGTAGGACGTTGTCCTTCTTAGTGTAAAAAAAAGAATCATTTTCCTTTCAGAAAATGTATATTTTATTGTGTTTTGGGTAAACAGTATATGAGTTACAAGCTATAAAAGGCACAACCTGTTACCATACCAGCTCAGGCAAAATAACTCAGCACCGAGCCATTGACCTAGTTAGTCAAGACAGCTTCAGCAGTCATAGGATTAAACTAGTAAGGTTTGTGTGTTCTCCTCTCTATTTTTCGAACACCAGAAGAGTAGGACTCACATTACGCTAAAAAAAAAAGTAACGAAATTTATGTCTTTCTCTGAGAGGTCACACAGTGTTTCTTCGACATGAAATAGGCTATGAAGCATCCATGCTGATTAAAAGAACTGAAAAGGGGAAACGACTATTATCAGCATCACAGCTACAGTCATACATAGAACAAAAGGGTAAATCTGATTCAAAGGTCACTTTACTTATGCTTAGAAGAAATAAAGCATCTCACAAAATATGGCTGTTTACATGTATGACATTGTCGTCGAGAAGTCAGAATGGGGCTTAAAGGAAAAAAATGGAAAAAAGATTATGAGACGAACACTGACTGAGAACTGACAACTCATTCTAATTATTGTAATCTGAAGGAACAACATGTGTAGCTCATAGACGTATCTCGGTTTCAGGTTAGTTTCTCAAAATAGCGCCTCTACTTTAGGAATAAATTCTACATGCATATGCACTTACTCCAAGTATGCCATGTAATTGATAATATGCAAAATGATCATGGCATAAGCTGTAATCCTGCGCATTAACCTTACGCCTTTGCAATATCTGTAGGGTATACTTAGCCTATATTATGTTCATTGTCTACATTTGTATCAGTTTGTCGTTGAAACAACATAGGTTATATGTGATCCTCCACCACAAAATGAGTCTTCATGTGCCACTTGATGATATTTAGATTTAAACACTTCCTAAAAGTACTTTTTCTGCTCTTTCTAATGGTACAAACTGTTTTTGGATGCAAGGAAAAATAGACCGGGTTCATTTTAGGGAACAAGGGAGGGCAGGCATGGAAAATTGGGTAATTTTCCGATTGTTTTAGTCAAATTGCTAGCGGTAGATGGCTTGAAATGCATTTTTTTGTATCAAAGAGGTAAAACATTACAATAAAACTTTGCATATGTGCACATTAAAGGTTTTACTGTAAGATAATGCCAAAAGCTGAAAACTGATGCTTACACCCCTTCTGTCATATTTTGGGCCGTAGCCGAAAACGGGGTTTGGCACAAGACGACTCATTTCGTGCTGGAGCGTCACATATTTCAGAGAAGTGTATCTGTTCATCTGTGATGTCTTATGAAATCAAAAGAAAAAGAATAAGTTATAAGCCAAATAATCTGGACTCACAGTATGAGAAGACTGTACCAACGCCGCACAAATTCGCCGTAAAAACCCACATGCGGTGGATAGTATGATATAGTAGAATAGAATAGAATAGAATAGAATAGAAAACGTAACAAAATGCAAATGCAATGCAGTGTAATGTGATTTAAAATAATGTAATAGATTAAAATACAATGCTGTTGTGGTGTGGTGTTTTTTGTTGTTGTTGTTGTTTATTTGTTTTTGTTTAGTCAAGATAAGTGTTCATAGATCCAATATAGCCTCCAAT
>CM060313.1:19688371-19693371 GCA_030674185.1 Monoplex corrugatus | reverse complement strand
TTGCAATCAATTGCGACAATTAAATGTAATGGCAAAATTTTACGACAAATCGTGACAGTTGGATCGAATGGGGAAATTTGGCAACGAGTTGCGACAGTTAAATGAAATCACAAAATTTTGCGATAAATTGCGACTCTGGGGTGTAATGGTCAGGTTTAGCCACGACTGCATTTTCCCAGCCATTCCGTCACCTTTTAATTGCGAGCCGGCACCGGCATCGCCTGCGAGTACTATTTTTGTCCATGCAGGGTCGACCAAAGTCCATATCACTGGCTAGCCTTTGTGTTCTGGCATTACTGATAAAGAAGGTAGCCGAGTGCAGTTTTCTGTGTGTATTGTGAATTTGTGCAATGATCTGCATTATTTTCGTCACTTTACCTGTGTGCATTCAGTGCTGTGAATATTCATTGTTCTGAAGAAGTGATCTTTACTTTTTAGGATTACCTTGTCTTTGAGTTTTTGTAGAAATTACTAATGTGATGATCGACTGACATCTCCAGGTTGCTCTTTGTTCAGTATAAAGTGAGATTATTTTCGTAGTAGTGACGGAAGTATAGTGCAATTTACAATCTTTACATAAATTCCTGTTTTGGCAAGGTCTGATTCGTGGTCTTCAGTGCTTTAACTTTCTAAAATTTAAAAAAAATCGTTGTCAGCTGTTTGTTTTCATTCTTTTTTAGAGGCTTACATTTGACTAAAATCGGGTGTTGGCTGTTGCCTGACGAAGGCACGCGCTGCGCCGGCTATGGGCCCTAAACTAGGCCACGCGCGTGTATTAATTAAGCCAGTCTTTATCCAGGGCAACCTCCGACACATCTCTCTATCACTCTCTTCCTCTCTCTCTCCCTCTGTCTGTCTGTCTCTCTCTGGAGTTGCGTCTAACATTCATCTGTGTGTGTGTGTGTGTGTGTGTGTGTGTGTGTGTGTGTGTGTGTGTGTGTGTGTGTATGTGTGTGTGTGTGTGTGTGTGTGTGTGTGTGTGTGTGTGTGTGTGTGTGTGTGTGTTGTGTGTGTGTGTGTGACTGCTGCGTTCTTTCAAGATTTTTAGAGGGACTGAATGTAGAAAATGATTGAGATCAGCACCAAGTACTGGAACCTAGGTCAATCTGTAGGTCTAAACGAGTACTTCCATGCGCGCCTGTGCTGAAAGGGGTGTGGAGAGAGGAAGGGAAAGGGAAAGGTGCACGCTATTGATAACCAGCAGGGCAGAACCAAAAAGTGCGCCAACTGAAGGGGAAAGGTGTGGCAGAACGATCTTAGATGTCTGTGGGGCGAACTAAAGAATCTCGGATTTGTGCGCCGTGTAGCGTCAAACTGCGACAGTTTACGCCAACAGCGACAGTTGGATGAAGTACTCGATTCTTCCACTCTCTCACACACCCTCGCAGCTTTGTTTTTTAACCCCTCACTTCCGTCAAATGACTCGACTTCACGTGTGACAAGCTATCTATGATCTACGACAGGCGAACATTTTGTGCCCAACCCCTGTGAGAACGGGAGAGCGATCCTCTCCATAATTATTGTGAACGCTGCTACGTCATTGAAGGACAACCTCCATAAATCATCTGACAGCTTAACATTTGGGTGTAAATTGACTCAGCCATGGCCACGGGCAGAGGACACCGATACTGAAGGACTACAGACACTGGGGGACGTTGTTTGTATGTTGTGATGATCGATGGTTGGGATCGTATGATGATCATCGTGGGATGATGATGATGATGATGATGACGATGACGACGACGACGACTATATATGATGACAATGATGATAATGACGATGATGATAAATGATAAAATAATAATAATAATAATAATAACAATAATAATAATAATAGTAGTAATCATGATAATAATAATAATAATAATAATAATGAATATAATATAATAATGTAATAATAATAATAATAATAATGATAATAATAATGATAATAGTAATGATAATATAATGACAATGTTAATAATGATAATGACAATGTTAATAATGATATAATGATGATGATGATGATGTTTGGGGTTGATTGTATTGATGATGAATGCAATAATAATAATTACAATGACGTAGATGATGCTGATGATGCTAATACTGATTATACGCTGATATAACAATAACAACAACAACAACAATAATAATATTAATGATAATCATCATCATCATTGTCATAATAATAACAATAGCGATAATACAATAATAATGAAAGTAGTCCTACTATTACTACTACTACTGTTACCACCACCACTGCTACTATTACTGCTATTACTCCTGCTGCTGATACTACTACTACTACTACTATAACAATATTGATAACAACACTATTCATCATCATCAGGTGCCTTGCCGCATGGAGTTGGCGATTATTGACTTCCATCTGTCTCTATCTCTTGTTGCCTCAAGCATCTCTTCCACCCTCTTTGTCCTCAGCCACTCTGCAAGTCCGTCTGGTATCTTCTTCCTGGGTCTATATGGTGCTTTCGTCCCCTCCAGCTTTCCAGTCGTGACCAGGTGCTCCAATTTCTCCCTCCTCATAAAATGGCCTACAAATGTTGCCTGTCTTTTCCTAATCTTCCTTATGAATGATATTCTTGTGTCTGCCTCCATAAGACTGTCTCGTTTGTTTTCTTTGCTGTCCATGGAACTCTCAACATTCTTCTTAAAAACCACATCTAGGCTGCCTCAATCTTGTTCTGGCTTTGCTTGTTGGCTGTCCACGCCTCACAACCGTATAACAGTATTGGTTCTATATAACATTCAAGAACTCTCTTCCTGATGTTAATTGATAGGCATTTGTTGGTAAGAATGTTTTTCATCTTCTTGAATGCTGTTTTGGCGTGGCCGATTCTGCCGGCTATTTCTGATGTGCATCTGCCGTCTGGTGAAATCTTGTTAACCTGTCTCAAGGTTGTGCCGTTTGCTGTTATTTTACATGAGGGGATTTCATGCTTTTACTGATCACCACGTCTTCAGTCTTCCTGCTGTTTAGTTCCAACCCTTACCTTTGCTTTCTGTTTCTAGTATATTCACGAGGTTTTGTAGGTCGCTTTCATTTTCTGCTGCCAGCACGGTGTCATCTGCGTATCGAATGTTGTTTATCATTTTTCCTCCAACCTTCAATCCAGGGTCTTCCTCTAGGTTTCTCATGATGTTTTCGCTGTAAAGTGAAAACAGATCTAGGACTAAGCACAACCCTGTCTGACTCCTCTTTTGATGTTTTGGAAATAGCTTATATCGTTTTCTATTCTCATTGCAGCTGTTTATTCTCAATACATATTTCTGATTATTTGTAGATCTTTTTCCATCAATATTGAGTCTTTCTAGTTGGTTGATCAATTCTTCATGTCTTACCCGATCGAAAGCCTTGGAATAATCAACAAAGCATAAATATAAATCCTTATTCACCTCGACTGACCTCTCTATGATAGTTCTTAGGATGTATATGGCATGTTTCATACTAGGGCATCCGGGCAAATGCCCTGCTCCTCACGATTTTCAACTGCCGTGGAATCTTAAACGAGCGCAGGAGTCACATGGATCCGATTTGTTTTTTTGTCCCCTTCCGCAGGACTAGATGTTCAGTTCGATTTCCCGGTTAAACTAAGGAGAAAATGACGACGTGATGAGGAATGTTCTGAGCTTACGGTTTTTGTGCTCTGTATCTGCTTCTATGCTAGCTGAATGGGCAGTTCAAACTGTGTTAGATTTGAGAAGTTCTACAATACATGGGAGATAATTCCTAAGAGTTATGTCCTTTGATTAATATTATAAAAATTCTCCCTGCTTCCCTCGTATTTCTAAGGAGAAAAGTCGAGGCTTCAACGGAAAACGAACCCTGGACGTCGAGTTTAGTTACTAGCAGGCAAACATCTTAGCCATAATGCCACTCCTCCACTTTTACGGTGAATGGAAAAGCTTCATGAAATAAAGAGAAGAAAAGGTGTACGTATTATCTACACACCATTATATGTTTTAACGATTTGATGCCTGGCTGTGTATGTTTATGATCATATAATCTACATGACATTTATGTTTCATGTCTGTGGAGAATAGTTTATGGAAATGTGCAGATCTAAAAAACAACAACAACACAACTGCTGTCTAAAATTGGAATTTATTAGTTGTAGCAATAGTCAAGAAGTAGCATTTATAATCATCCGAAGTAGTATTTAAGAATTGGAATATATCTGCCATAGGATTATTCAACTTTGATACAATTATTACTTTCCCAAGTTTGGATCGATTCATTCTTCCGGACTAGACAGACTGTGTCTATTTGCAGCACACAGACGACTTTTTTTTATTCTGTTGTTCCCCTTGTCTGCTACATCAACTGACTGGCTTAATCACAACACCGAGTGAACTGATTTGTGTCGGATATAGTCCTTTTTGTGATTCTAAGACATTCATTTTCTGAAACAAAAGATGTACAAAACATTTGGTATTTCATCACTGCTGTTCGCAAACAGCTCTTTATTTGACTTTGGAATACAATGATGTGGGGTGCTTTTGTTGACAGTGTCACCTGAAATGAATTTATACCAGCATTTCACCCGATGGTATTTGTCGATACTGCTCGTGTGATGATCGATAATTGTCAGTGATTAAAACATTCTGCTTGGTCATGTCGTTTTGGTGTAGGCTAACATATTTATATTGATGACGCTTCTGCAGCCGAGGGAACGGTATTGATTTAACTCATTGTCGTGTTCTATGTTAAGTTTCTTATTGACCTGTTTTAGGCTTCGCTAGCTTCCAGTGTATGACAAAATTCAATACCACCGTAAGTCCTATTGCCAAAACTGATAGAATGAATTTGTCACTGTATAATAACACTTTCACTTTAATCTGTTTAAAATATGGTGACCTACAGTTGCATCCCTGAAATTTGTTGGCTAAGGTCTTCCTCATTTTCGAAGGATCAGCCACTAACCTAAATCTTATTCTTGTAATGATCTGAAATGTCATTGTATAAAACAAGTATTTGTTTGTGCATATATATAACTTAC
>CM060313.1:19665871-19678371 GCA_030674185.1 Monoplex corrugatus | reverse complement strand
GAGCGTTTGAATGTGGACAGAGAGGGTGAGTATCTAAGAGAGCGAGGTAACTGATTCCAGATGGTTGGAGCTTGATAGGAAAAAGAACGCTGCCCAAACCTTTTAGTGCGGACTATGGGGATACTATAGAGACGGGTATCAGATGAGGACCGCAAAGCTCGAGATGGCGTGTAGAGATGTAACAGATGGGTGAGATACTCAGGACAGGAAGACTCAATAGATTTGAAGCAGAGGCAGGCAATCTTGTAGGATATTCTTTGCTGAACAGGGAGCCAGTGGAGAGAACAGAGCAATGGCGTAACATGGTTAAATTTTGAAGAGCGGAAGATGAGACGGGCAGCATGATTTTGAACTTTCTGAAGTTTGTTAATGAGATGAGAGGGGGAACCAGAAAAAAGAGCATTACAGTAATCGAGACGGGATAGAACAAATGCACAGACAAGAGCCTTTGTCGTGTCTTCTGAGAGGAGGTGGCGGATAGAAGCAATTCGGCGGAGTTCAAGAAAACAAGTCCGACAGACGTTGCTCACATGCTGGTGGAAGGACAGGGTTTGATCAAGAGTTACACCAAGGTTACGGGCAAAATGGGAGAGAGGGATAGATGAGTCAACAAGTGTGACAGAGGTTGGAAGAGAGGGGTGATTTTGGAGTTTGGGTGGGGTGATCAAGATCAATTCGGATTTCTCTTCATTTAATTTCAGTTTGTTTTCAGTCATCCAATCCTTCAGGTCAGCTACACAAGATTGGGTTTTCTGGATCATGATGGGAAGGTCAGGGAGAGGCCCAGAGACATACAGCTGATTGTCATCCGAGAAAGAATGATGCTGAAGCAGGTGTTCTTGGACAATAGAGGAGACAGGGTAGGTGTAGAGAATGAAAAGTAGGGGGCCCAGAACAGATCCTTGTGGCACTCCGTAAGTCAGACAGGAAGGATTAGAAGAAAGACCATTGACAGAAACTACTTGCAGACGATTGGTGATGTAAGATGTACAAATCAAATCAAATCGCAGATTCTCATCTTTCACTAAAACATCCACTCACAATGACAAAAATTTTAATGGAACAGAGCACATGCTTGCAGGGACAGGTAGAACAGGACTGGAATGGGACGGAGGCTGGGCGTGTAGAGGGGAGAATCACGGTTGGACAACTTGACCAGGTGTCATTCCACATAAAGATTCAAACCAGACGATGAATATGACATTTTTTGTGATCATCATCATCATAATGATGACAATGGAGACATTGCATGGAATGGGGATCGTCAAGGTATTCCTGTAGAGAGAGAGATAAGAAAGGACAATACGACCAGGGAAGGCCAGAATAAAGCGATGCAAGAGTACACTTGAACGCCAACCTCATCAGCTGCGGCTTCAGCATCTCACCTGTCTCACCTGTCGGCGTCAACAGGTTCAGTGTTGGCCAAAGCACTCTTTGACACCACCACTCTCCTCCAAACGGCTCTGTCTTGACTTTTGTGGACAACTTCTTGAATATTTAGGCCACTGATGTTGGTTATTTTCTTGATGTATGAGGTTGGAAGTCTGCCTTTCTTCGTTTTTGCCTCTGTCTTTCCTTCAAAAAATGGTTGCCATCATTATATAATTGTTCTATCTCTTCATGTGAGCTGGTGGATGTAGGGGCAGATGCCTGGATGGTGTTTTAGGCAAATAGATTAGTGTTGACAATTATCTATCAGTCATTAATTGTGTTGTAGCTTTTAAGTGCTGTGGCACGCTGTTTATCCAATTTAACGGCGGCCCCTTACATGGCTTCAACATCACCAACTGCAAAACGCTGCTCGAAACAGACTGTGCTGGTGACAGCAATGCACACAGGGCACAATCACTTTTGAACAGCACAGTAACAGAACAGCTGCTGTTTCTAGAGAAACATGACTGGCAGAAACATAATGGAGGGCCACAGAAACAAAACAGCTGCTATATCAAACAGAATAGCGACCGGCAGACACATAATGCAGAGCAACAAAAACAGAACGGCTGCTACCTAACAGAAGAGCGACTGGCAGAAACAAAACGGAGCACCACAGAACCAGAACAGTGGTTATCTAACAGAAGAACGACTGGCAGAAACATAGCACCACAGAACCAGAACAGTGGCTATCTAACAGAAGAACGACTGGCAGAAACATAGCACCACAGAACCAGAACAGTGGCTATCTAACAGAAGAACGACTGGCAGAAACAAAACGAAGCACCACAGAACCAGAACAGTGGCTATCTAACAGAAGAACGACTGGCAGAAACATAGCACCACAGAACCAGAACAGTGGCTATCTAACAGAAGAACGACTGGCAGAAACAAAACGGAGCATCACAGAACCAGAACAGTGGCTATCTAACAGAAAAGAGACTGGCAGAAACAAAACGGAGCATCACAGAACCAGAACAGTGGCTATCTAACAGAAGAACGACTGGCAGAAACATAGCACCACAGAACCAGAACAGCTGCTATCTAACAAAATAGAGACTGGCAGAAACATAGCACCACAGAACCAGAACAGTGGCTACCTAATAGAAGAACGACTGGCAGAAACAGCACCACAGAACCAGAACAGTGGCTATCTAACACAAGAACGACTGGCAGAAACAGAGCACCACAGAAACAGAACAGCTACTATCTAACAGAAGAACAACCAGTAGAAGCAAAATGGATGGCCACAGAAACAGAACAGCTGCTATATCAAACAAAAGAACGACCGCAGAAACAAAACAGAGTGCCACAGGACTCCTACCCATGTTGCTCCTGCAGAAAAAAAACGTGCCTACGGTAATTGATCTTGCATCCCACATGAAGACCCACAAAAGGCAGTGAAGGTCAGTGTGAGTACTCTGTCTGATCGACGGGACAGTCCATCGCATGTTGAGAGCGCCTCGGTTGAAATATTATGGCTGTTGCCATAAAGAGCTGTATAGTGTGTGTTCTTGATCACCCAAGTGTGACCTTTATATTTTCATATAATGAAGGGAAATTGATTGAAGTCTTTTGTCATCAAAGAACATCAAAAAGTCGCATCAAGTGAAAGGGGATAGTGGTGGGGGGAGGGGGATAGAGTGTTGTACATGATTGTAAATGAAGAATGGAGAATTTGCCGTCCCTCTCCCCATGCGATAAACATGAATAAGTAATCAGGTTTCCACCACTACAAGCTCGTTGTGTTTATATCAGATGTATGCATTGCTGAAGGATAAACCTGTAAAAAAAAAGCATGTTGTGAAAAATGCATCAATAAGCGACATTAAAAGCATGCTATTAATTGCACTACACACACGCTTGTGAGCGTGCAATCGAGCGTATGTACGAACGCGCACACACACACACACACACACACACACACACACACACACACACACACACACACACAAACACACACACATTTACACAACGCACACCAACATGAACACAGACGCGCGCGCACACACACAGACAGACGCACAAGCGCACATACACACACACGCAGATGCACACACACACACACACCACACACAAACACGCACCCACACATGCACATCGCCCACTTACACATGTGCACACACACACACACACACACACACACACACATATATATATAAACCGTGCACACACACACACCACACACACACACGTACACACACACACGCACACACGCACACACACACACACACACACACACACACACACACACACACACACACACACACACACTCAAAACTCGCCCATAATCAGGCTTTCCCCGTTTATTATAGGGAGAGATTGAACAAGTTAAGAAATATAATTAAAAACCACGACCACTTTCTCTTCCGAAGAGAAAAACACGTATTAGGCGTAATAGAAGTCGTGAGGTTGAATGCATGAGGCACTATTGTGCAGAGGGCTGAGAGAATTGTGAGACTGAGAATTTTGCTTGTATTTTTTTGTTTTCTGTTTAGTTTGAGCGTGTTTTTGTGTGGCTGTCTGTTTGTGTGCTAATTTCTTTTATTGGTTTTATAACTCTTTTTCCTTTTTTCACGATTTTCGTGTCCCTCGAAGGCGAAACCATCATGACACTTTCCCATACACCGTTAAAGGCTTGGTTTATTCCGTTACAGTCCAAATGGACGAAAAAACGAGTCGGACCCGTGTACCTTCTCTGGCTTGCGCACGGTGAAGATCCCACGGCTGTTGAAAATTGTGAAAAGCAAGGAATTTGCCTGGATGCCCTGATATAAAACATTCGGGAGATTGGTTGACTTCCCAGGTCCCTCCCCTTCGAAGGTCAATTAGACTTCTTGCCTTTCTAAAGTCTTGGTAAAAATTGGGTGGCCCTGCACTGTGGCGACGCACTCTTAATGGGGAGAGCAGCCTGAGTTTCACATGGTAAATCCCTTGTGGCAAAAAGAAATGAATATGAATATATGAATATGAACATGTTATATGCAAACAACAACTTTAGTACATGTCGTGAAGGTAACACATGTATTCTCCGTTGAAGAACATTGGCATGGAGATTTGCTCTGTGTTGAACTGGCACAATAGAAAATTTCTGCTGGCATGGTATAGTTTAACTTAAGGATTGTACTTAGTTGTTTTTGATAAAACATGTGTCTTTGGAATGTCTTGCATTTATGAGAAACTATTTGTAAGCTTGGTGATAAATTTAAATATTCTGACTTTTTTTTTCATAGTTTCGCTCACATCAAAATGTACACGATTTCGTAAGAAAAGATTACCTTAATGGATCGTCGATCGTTCGTTCCCAGCTGAGTCTATATTTGCTTTGCCAGAGAAAGATTGAATGTTATTTACAGACTAAAGGTGCCACTGTGTCATCCACCGACAAACATCATACATCTTGTGAAACCAAAGATTCTGACGTGAATTCACTCGAACCCATATGGGGCATGGCAAAGGGAATTCGACACGAAAGGGCCACACACTCAGTGGGCACTTTCTGTATGTTATGATGATTGATGACTGTCAAGATGTTGGCGATACTGTCAGGGGATCCGTTCTTAGTCATCACACAGCAGGCTTGGTTCGTGCTTTTAGTTTCATGAGGTTTATCTGCCAGAAGGGTGCATCTTCCTCCTTTATTCCTTTTGTGATATCCCCATTCCGGCAGGTAACGCTCGATAATATATTGTGATGTTAACCGGGTCTCTACGATATTTACAACCTGCAGGATTAGTCAGATAATTGGAATAAGCACACCAACCGATGTGATGAAGCGAAGAACTGATGCGATCAGGATTCAGTCGTTCCAGTTATCAATCTATTATATAAATTACAATGTTACTTGTGTTCTGAAATTGATTCTGTTCCCTGCTGTTCTGTTGTCATCTGCTCCATTTGTCTGTCTGTCTGTCTGTCTGTCTGTCTGTGTGTAATCCTGTCTGTCTGTCTCTCTCTCTCTCTCTCTCTCTCTCTCTCTCGCTCTGTTTCTCTGTCTGTCTCTGTCTCTCTCCCTCTGTCTCTGCCTGTCTGTCTCTCTCTGTGTCTCTGTCTGTCTGTCTGTCTCTTTCTCTTTCTCTCTCTCCTTCTCTCTCACTCACTCTCTCTCTCTCACTCACTCTCTCTCTCTCTCTGTCTCTCTGTTTTTTACATTCATGCTCTCTCCTTTTCTGTTTATCTTGCTTTCGTCTCTGTCAAACGCTCTCTCTGTGAATATATGACTGTGTACCTCTGTTTCTGTCTCTCTCTGTCTGTATGCATGTGTCTGTTTGGCCGTACTGTCTTTGTTTATCTCGCTCCCTCTCCACAGCAGAATGTTTTCCTTTAATTCTTAGGTTTGCAGTATCAAAGCTGGCAGTCTCTTGCTTTCTAGACGTGTTGATACAATATAAAATAATTATCTGGGCAATCTTTCTCAACTAGAGCTAGCAAAAAAAAAAAAAAAAAAAAAAAAAGAAAGAAAAAGAAAGTCACGCATTGGCCTTTGCTATCATGACAGACTCTGACCTGATTGCAAATAGACATAAAAAGCGGTACATCTTGATTCTGAAGGACTGCAATACAGCACATGTGTTTGGGGGAAAGCTAGCTTTTTCCTATGTTAAAAGCTTCCTCAGAATTAATTAAAGACTAGTCTATATAACGTGTGGCCGAATGGTCCAAAATGATGACATGCGAGGAATGGTAACGGGTGGACAGTGAAATGGACATTTCTTTAAGGCAGTTATACTACTACCGCTACTACTACTGCTGCTACCACTACTACTACTGCTAGTACTATTACTACTACTACTACTGCTACTACTACTACTACTATCGACATCATCATCGCCGTCATCGGCGTCGTCGTCACCGTCATCATCATCATCATCATCATCATCGTCGTCGTCGTCATCGTCGTCGTCGTCGTCATCATCGTCGTCGCCATCATCATCGTCATCATCATCGTCGTATTTATTATCGTCATTCTCATCATCATGATTTCTTCTGAGTCTTCTCAGATCATTGATAACACCACTGCTGCTAATACCGCTATTGCAGCTTCTACTACGTTTCATTCTACCACTATCACGTTTACTACAACTACTACGACTACAGTCAGAAGCCAGTGGTAAACAAAAGGGTAGTCTTCTAGGAGACAACCGTTAAATAGGGACAAAAACGTTGCGGTGTCATCCACAACTGTTATACTGCCGTCCGCCCACAAAATCAGAAATTATTTCCAGACACCCTACCATCCCGATGTTGTCAAACCTGATATTTACTGTAAGAGATTCTCTGAGCCCCCTTGACATGTTACCTCGGTGGTCAAAGATGCTGGTCCTATATTGATTAACCTTTTTTCAGCCATCATCTGCACAACCTTAACCCTTTCATTCCCTTCACTGTATCCAACAGCTTTCGGTGCGCTGTCTTGGCTGAGAGTGCATGAAGTTGGTGTGTGGATAGGGTAAGGGCGTGCGCGTGAGAGGGTGAAGTTTTTGCTTTGGTATCATCGCTGAAAATGCAGGAAGCTGGTAGATAGGGTGACAAAATGAAAGGGTTAGAGAAGGGAAAAGTAAAGAAATGAAGGAAGAAGGGAAGGGGGATAATCTTTTCAAGATAGAGTTTAGTAGTCGATGAGAAACTGGTGCATGTTAGCAAGTTATCAAGAAACACCACGAGGGTCCGGATGGGACCTAGAGCACCAATGCCTCGCCACTCTCGGGACAATCACTTCCCAAGCTCCCGACGCCAATCGACAGTCATTTCTTCAAGCAAAGGGGGCTGTCCGTGCGTTGCATGACCCATTCAGACCCAGTCATCAGTTACCTTGTTTACAAACCGAATGGCAAGGTGGCGGAGATGAAAAACTCCGGGACATAGCCACACAACGCGCACCAACCAGGCCCAGCTCAGCCTCTAGACCAAAGGAGAATAAAAGACCCCACTCTCGCCCCGCTCTAGTCTTTATATCTCTTTCGGCAGCCCTGGAATTGAGGGAAGTAGGGAAGGGGGGTAATCTGTTTAAGATGGAGTTTAGTAGTCGGTCAAAAACTTGCGCATGAGTTTCAGCGGTTCCTATCACGTGACAATGTACAGTTGACATCGATTAATGGGATGTTAGTCTCACAAATCGTTTTTCAAAAGGATTTGCACAGTAAACAGAATCAGGGAGAGAAAAGATGAAACATCAAAAGACTAAGATTTGGAAAAAAAAATTAACAATAACATGGTAAACGGTATAACCAATCACATAAACACACAACATGGCAAACAGTATAACCAATCACATAAACACACAACATGGCCAACAGTATAACCAATCACATAAACACACAACATGGCCAACAGTATAACCAAAACATAAACACACAACAAGGCCAACAGTATAACCAACACATAAACACACAACATGGCAAACAGTATAACCAATCACATAAACACACAACATGACAAACAGTATAACCAATCACATAAACACACAACATGGCCAACAGTATAACCAATCACATAACACACACAACATGACAAACAGTATAACCAATCACATAAACACACAACATGGCAAACAGTATAACCAATCACATAAACACACAACATGGCAAACAGTATAACCAATCACATAAATGCACAACATGGCAAACAGTATAACCAATCACATAAACATACAACATGGCCAACAGTATAACCAATCACATAAACACACAACATGGCAAACAGTATAACCAATCACATAAATGCACAACATGGCAAACAGTATAACCAATCACATAAATACATAACATGACAAACAGTATAACCAACCACATAAACATACAGCATGGCCAACAGTATAACCAATCACATAAAGGCACAGCAACAACAAAAGACAAAACAAACAAACGGCTAACGAAACGACCCAGTCAACCAACAAATCAAGCAGCCAACGACACAAACAAACAAACAAACAAATATCACAAGCAAAATTTCAAAAATGTAAAAAGTGGGCAAAAAAATGTTATGATTGAAATTTCTAGTACCATTAAAAATTCACTGTTTCTTCCCTGTATCATTTGTCAGTCTGTCTGTCTTGTGTCTATGGATTTTTTTTCTCGTTATAAAATGGGATCGCAGAACATTTGGTCCAGCAAACTTTATTATCGTTCTTGCCGACGTTGTTGAATGTTTACATTTCTTTTCAGTACGCGAACCATGCGTAATAATCTAGAACGGCTGGGAAGTGGGAAAGTGTATCAGTAGAGTATGCAGGGCTTAAAGATACACACGAAGTTGCTATCAGTTACAGACATGGTGGCTATAACTGCCTTAAGCTCATGGAATTACCCCGCAGACAGCCTAGAGTTGTTTGACGATGGCAATCCATGTTTTACTGTAAAGGATTCATTGCTCTTGTTGACATCGTGTCACACTGGTCAGTGGTGTTCGACCATGTATGGGATACACGAGAAATAGAGGAAAGAGAAAGAATGGACTGGGAGGCAACTAGGGGAGATAAGAGGCGGTAACTATGTAAGGGAGATAAGCGGCGGTAACTATGTTTCAGGCAGACATCAGGAGAGAGAGGGGGAAATCGACTCGTGTATCGCAGAGGTATCTGTCCTGCGCACAATGTTGTGTCTTACTGTCATCTCTACTCTGGATACAACTTCATTCCTCGTCTTTTTTTCTGTGATATATGTACACACACACACACACACACACACACACACACACACACACACACACACACACACACACACACACACATATATATATATATATATATATATATATATATATATATATATTGTGTGTGTGTGTGTATTTACATACACATACATATACATATAGACATAGATAGATAGATAGGTAGATAGACAGGTAGATAGATAGATAGATAGATAGATAGATAGATAGATAGATAGATAGACAGACAGGCAGACAGACAGACAGATAGATAGACAGATAGATAGACAGATAGATAGATAGATAGATAGATAGACAGACAGACAGACAGACAGACAGATAGATAGATAGATAGATAGATAGACAGACAGACAGACAGACAGACAGATAGACAGACAGACAGACAGACAGGCAGACAGACAGACAGATAGACATACAGACAGACAGACAGACAGATAGACAGACAGACAGACAGACAGATAGATATCTTGTACAATGACGACGTTAGAGAAAAGATTGAGGATGAAATCTTAAGGAACTTGGAAGGGAAAACGTGCCATCAGGGTATGTAGGGTTAAATCAGTTTAACCCTTTGCATCCCTCACCCTGTCCATCAGCTGCAAACATTTAATCCTTTAACTCTCTTAACCTATCCTGCAAGAAGCTGGTGGATAGGGAGAGAGAATAAAAGGGTTGAGATTTTCCTTTGCTATCTTAGTTAAACAATGCAGGGAGTTGGTTGAGAGGGTCATTGAGTGACAGAGTTAAATGTTACAGTCCGTGACAGACATACGAGCTCGTAACATTTGCACCGCCACCAGACCTTGAAATTACCCCACCTAAACATCAAGTCGTTTGATGATATCAGGCCCCATCTTTGTTGTTCAAAGATGTCTGGCTCCTTCCTTACATGATGCAATTCCAGTCAGAGATATTCGATCCTGTATCCTGTAAAGGATAAAGGGAATGGGAAGAGAAGGGATGGAATAAATGCAAAGACTGATTGTGTTACCGTGGTTCAGACATATGCTGTGAGGGCAGACGGAAGTCAACTGGTGTATTGCTGAGGTTTCTCCCCTTTTCATAATGATGGAGCTGATATTCGTCTCGACTGTGGATGTAACTTTATCCCTTTATTTTTCTTAGACTTATGTCATGGATGTTGTCTGATGAGAACATTTGTAGAAACTTTGCAATCAAAGACAGACGTAACTGAAACGTTTGCTTCCAGACTGTAGAATTGTCCCTGCGTAACCTACATGACCCTGACAGATCAGGTCTTATTGGAAAACACTTATGACTCTGTGTTTTCATGATGAAGTATCGTTCAGTGGTGTTGGTTCTGCTTGGATTTAGCAGGAAGAAAAGATTAAAGAAAGAACAAGATGGAACAAAACATACCTAAACAAAAGTGACCACCCATGTTCCAGCACATAGGACCACAAAAACACAAAAATAAAATCAGAACGAATATTCCTCGTGACAAGACAAAAGACAGGCATTAGTTTTTGATCAGTAGGCCTTTGTCAAGCGTACACATGAGACAACACAGAATAAACACACACAATTCAGGGGAACAAACAACGAAACTTACAGGATGTTTCGTCGAGCAGGAGACAATGACTGACATGAAATCATGAAGTATTTGTCAGTTGTGTTATATTCCTGATATAATTTTGAGGATAACATTTTGTGACCCGAAGTATTCACACCGTCAAAGTGAAAAGAAGACAAGATAGGAAGACTTAGATCCACAGTTTGAAAGATGTTGTTGGTGAGTGGTGTTATATTCTTGAGACAACATGGAGACAAAATATTGTTACGCCAAGTATTTATACTGTCAAACTTCGAAAGAGACAGAAAAGAAGACAGACTTGGATCCACAGTGTGAGACTGTTTGTCAGTCATGTTACATTCCTAATGCAATTTTGAAGGCAATGTTTTGTTACGCGAGGTATTCACACCGCCAAACTGTGAAAGAGACAGAAAAAAGTAACACTTGCATTGACAGTGTGACAGAGACCTTGTCGTTACACGTTTCTTGTCTTAAAGCTTTTCAGCTCGTTGATGACCATCAGCTATTTCTCCATACAGTATCAGTGATGGTACAAACAGACAGAGGCAAGAAAGAAAGAAAAAAAGGTTTAGGATGGAGACAGGAACAAGTATCACTTGTCACGTAGGTTTCAGTTCATCATCATCATCATTAGGTGCCCTGCGGCATGGCGTTGGCGATCATGGACTTCCATCTGTCTCTATCTCTCATTGCCCCTAGCATCTCCCCCACCCTCCTCGTCCCCAGCCACTCTGCAAGTTCGTCCAGCATTTTCTCCCTGGGTCTACCTGGTGCTCTTCTTCCCTCCAGCTCCTTCCTCATAAAATGGCCTATAAATGTTGCCTGTCTTTTCCTAATCTTCCTTATGAGTGATCTACTTGTGTCTGCCTCCATCAAGACTGTCTCGTTTGTTTTCTTTGCTGTCCACGGAACTCTCAACATTCTTCTTAGAAACCACATCTCGGCTGCCTCAATCTTGTTCTGACTTTGCTTGTTGACTGTCCACGCCTCACATCCATACAACAGTATTGGTTGTATATAACATTCAAGAACTCTCTTCCTGATGTTAATTGATAGGCATTTGTTGATAAGAATGCTTGTCATCTTCTTGAATGCTGTTTTGGCTTGGTTTCAGTTACGAATATGCTACACTAAAGCCCCCCCCCCTCTCCCCAACTAGAGGTACTATCCCTCTATGGACACCCCATACACCCGACGTGACAGCATCACCGAGGCTCGAGCAAAGAGGAAGGCAGCAGTAATAATAAAAATAATAATAGTAAATCACTTTTATTTAGCGCTATTCTCCTTCACATAGGTAAAGACTAACTGCGCTTTACATTAATTAGTTCATTTTTTCCCAATCAGCCCTATGCCTAGTGGTCAATTATACTAACTCCCACTCCTAGTCCCTCCCGCCACAACACGCACACACTAGCACATCTGTTGTAAGCAAGTACTAATATATATATTACTGAATCAGAAAGATCAAAAATCATGTTTCTTTACTGGTAGTATTTATCAAAAAGATGAGTTTTGAGGCCCGCCTTGAAAGAAGAGAGAAATGATGAACAGCGGAGAGAAAAAGGCAGATAGTTCCAGACAAGTGGGGGCCCGGCAACGGAAAGCTCGGTATCCTATGGTTTTGTATTTTGATTTTGATTTTGCCAGAAGCTTCTGGTTGCTTGACCTGAGACTGAGTTCAGGCCTGTTAATTTTTAAGCACAGAAGAGAGGTAGATAGGCAAGGTACCATCAAAATGCCGATAATCCAGAGTAGCGGCACCCAAACCTCCAGGCCAGTTTCCCTGCCCCATTGCATATGTCTTTGCCGTTCCCACATTGGACTCCATAGTCATCTCCGTGTC
>CM060313.1:19638371-19660871 GCA_030674185.1 Monoplex corrugatus | reverse complement strand
CACTCTGCAAGTCCGTCCAGTATTGTCTTCCTGGGTCTACCTCGTGCTCTTTTTCCCTCCTGCTTTCCTGACGTAATTAGGTGTTATAAAATGTCCTATAAGTGTTGCTTGACTTTTACTAATCTTCATGAATGGTTTTTTGTTGTTGTTTTTTTTGCATCTACCCTCTTCAAGACTGTCTCGTTTGTTTTCTTTGCTGTCCATATAAACTCTCAACGTTTTTCTTAAAAGCCACATTTCACCTGTCTCAATCTTGTTTACACTTGTCATAAGTCAGACAAACTCTAGTCTGATAACAGCAGGCTGAGCAACCTGGCGAATAGACCTCTAATCGAAGTAGACACGAGGAGAATGGACCTTGCCTCGAGACAGCTACAGGCAGAAGCACAGAACAGAGGAATATTGAGGTCTCTAGCTGACGGCCTATACAACAAAAGTGAAAAGTATCGGCTGAGCTTGACTTTTAAAAGGTTCATCACATAAATCGGTGTAATGGCCAGGTCCTCTTCTGATGAATAGGGAAAGACATAGTGTGGCGAAAGGTGGCCATTAAGAAAAATATTACAGGGTTAATGTTTAGGGCAGAGATGGGAAAAACCGAAGTTCCTCTATCCTTTGATGAGAGTAATTCAGACACATCGTAGAGCCAGTTCTTTTTTCAGAATGGTTTACACGATACAATTATATTACATACCTTGAGCCACATACAGTTACTGCATGAACAGAATGTTTGCAGAAACGGATGGCTTAGGCGTTTTCAGGATGCATTGCCCCATTTTATGCTTGGTGCAACGTATTGTGTGAAAACGTTGCTACATACAGCGAAAGCAAAATCATTAGATCTGAATTCTCGCTAACCTCGTCCATTTCTGTACAGCATTAAAACCACACAAGAAAAAGAAATTGATAGCAAAGCTCAGTAGGGTACACAGGGATGAGGTTTATATACTGGAAGGTAAAAAAATGAAATAATAAAAAGAAGAATATAGACAGTTCAGATTGGACAAGTTTTGGGTGCGTGGCTTTCTTTCCCTTCCTTCATCGTTCACTATCTCCTTCTTCCCTTCTTTCTTTCTTTCTCTCTCTCTCTGTCTCTGCCTCTGCCTGCCTGTCTGTCTGTCTGTCTGTCTGTCTGTGTCTGTCTGTCTGTCTACCTCTCTCTCTCTCTCTCTCTCTCTGTCTCTTCACTTCTTTCTGTCTGCCTCTTTCTCTCTCTGTCTCTCTGTCTCTCTCTCTCCTTTTCTTGCCCACTCACCCACTCATTCTCTCTCTGTGTCTCTCTCTCTCTTTCTCTCTCTTCCCTTCTCTCTCTCTTTCTCTCTCTCTCTTCCCTTCTCTCTCTCTTCCTTTTCTTCTCTCTCTCTCTTTCTTTCTTTCTCTCTCTCTCTCTTCCCTTCTGTCTCTCTATCTCTCTTCTGTTTTCTCTCTCTCTTTCTCTCTCTCTCTCTTCTCTCTCTCTCTCTCCCCCCCCCTTCTGTCTATCTCTCACTCTGTCTTGCTCTCTCTTCCTTTCTCTATCTCTCTTTCTTCCCTTCTGTCTCTCTTACTCTCTCTTTCTCTTCCCTTCTCTCTCTCTTTCCTTTTCTCTTTCTCTCTCTTCACTTCTCTCTCTCTTTCTCTCTCTCTCTCTCTGTCTTTCTGTCTCTCTCTCGCTGTGTGATTGTATGTCCTCTACCCCCTTTCTCTCTAATGACTTCCAGTTTGCAGGACGCAACAGTGGTCCATCATGTTCAATCCTGCATGATTGAAAGAAGAAAGGAGCAAGAAGGACAACGCAGACAGGAAAACATGGCATGGGGACAACAATGGAAGATGGATTAACTGTGTTCACCAGTTTCAATGTAAAGGGAAAGAAGAGGAATTGGATTGTAAAAGGTATTTGCCTTACGCCATTATCGTCACAAATTATAATCTTGCTCTCGCTTTCAGTCTTTACATCTCTCTTTGTGAGTGATCTTTGCTGCCTGTTTATTCCCAACATCATATTGTATCACAATTTGACAAACATATTGTATGTGTATATTGGTTCTGTAGTCTCTTTGGTTAAAAGCTCACATTGTGTTTTTAACTACAAACTAAACTGAATGACCTGGTTGTGGAAAATAGTGCATTGGTGTAAGGAGTAGAAACTTTAAAGGAAAAGAAGTACTGTACTCAGTTGCAGGCATGATTGCAATTGTTTTCAATGCATTATAAAGAATATATTGCGTATGACACACTTATGCTAATGCTAATGTCACCTAGTTCTGTAAAACTTTAAATTCCAAAACGAGGTTATGACAATAAATGGGAATGAGGTTTAATGGAAGATAAGACTAAATATCTAATGATTGTAGAAGTTTAAATTGGACAAAAACTCTCTATTGCATTGTCTTCATTTCCAATTCTCTCTCTCTCTCTCTCTCTCTCTCTCTCTCTCTCTCTCTCTCTCTCTCTCTCTCACTCTCACTCTCACTCTCTCTTTCTCTCTCTCTCTGTCTGTCTCTCTGTCTCTGTCTGTCTGTCTCTGCTCTCTCTATGTCTATGTCTATCTGTCTGTTTGTCTATTTCTCTGTGTCTCTCTCTCGCTCTCTTTCTGTCTCTGTCTGTCTGTCTCTCTCTCTCTCTGTCCATTTCACTCTCTCGCTTTGACTGTCTGTCCCTCCCTCCCTCCTCCCCCCTCTCTCTCTAATGACTTCCAGTTTACAGGACGCAACAGTGGTCCATCCTGTTCAATCCTGCATGATTGAAAGAAGAAAGGAACAAGAAGGACAATGAAGACAGGAAAACATGGCATGGGGACAACAATGGAAGATGGATTAACTGTGTTCACCATTCTGAATGTAAAGGGAAGGAAGAGGGATTGGATTGTAAAAGGTTATTTGCCTTACGCGATTATCGTCACAAATTATAATCTTGCTCTCGCTTTCAGTCTTTACATCTCTCTTTGTGAGTGATCTTTGCTGCCTGTTTATTCCCAACATCATATTGTATTACAATTTGACAAACATATTGTATGTGTATATTGATTCTGTAGTCTCTTTGGTTAAAAGCTTGCATTATGTTTTTTTGCTACAAGCAAAACTGAATGACCTGGTTGTGGAAAATAGTGCATCGGTCTGAGGAGTGAAAACTTTTACACTTTTACAAGAAAAGAAGCAGTGCACTCAGTCGCAGGCATGATGGCAAATTGTTTTCAATGCCATATAAAAATACACTGTGTATGACACACTTATGTTAATGTGTCCCAGTTCTGTGAAACTTAAAATTCCAACAGAGATTATGATAATAAATGGGAATGGGGTTTACTGGAAGATAAAAATAAAACAAATAGCTAAAGATTTTAGTGGTTTAAACTAGACAAAATGTCTTTAGTACATGGTCTTCATCCCTGAATCTCTCTGTGTCTCTCTGTCTGTTTCTCTGTCTTTTTCTCTGTCTGTCTGTCTGTTTGTTGTCTGTCTATCTGTCTGTCTGTCTCTGTCTCTGTCTCTGCCTGTCTGTCTCTGTCTCTGTCTCTGCCTGTCTGTCTCTGTCTCTGTCACTTTGCTGTTTCTGTCTGTTGCTTTGCCTCTCTCTATCTGTATGTGTCTCACTGTCTCTGTCTCAGTCTCTGTCTCTGTCTGTCTGTCTGTCTGTCTGTCTGTCTCTCCTTCTTTCTCTGTCTCTGCCTGTCTGTCTCTGTCTGTCTCTGTCTCTGTCTTTCTGTCTCTCCTTCTCCTCTCTCTCTCTCTTATCTCTGTCTCTGCCTGTCTTTCTGTTTGATTGTCTCTCTGTCTGTCTTTTTTTCCTGCAAGCATTATTTTCTATTCCTGAAGTATTATTTCTTGACAAGTTAGTTTTGACTGCTTTCTTCGTGGATAATATAATCCCTTTGGCCAAATGTTTGTAGTTCTTTTTTATGATATGGAAACTTGAAACGTCTGGTGGCGGAACATATGCGTGAGACAAGATATCCAAAAGAGACAAAGCGTAGCAATCAGCAACAGACATAACGGTTACAGCTGCCAGAAATCCATGGAAGCACCCCCTTGACAATCTGCAGTTTGATGATGATCCATCGCTTCATGTTGACATCAGGCCACTGGGGTCAATGCTACCGGGCCCTATATTGATTATAATAGAGGGCAGAGGCAAAGACTAGGGAGAGCAAAGGGGGGGGGGGTGACCATGTTTAGGATAGAATTTCTGAGGCAGACGAAAATTGGCCCATTTATCGTAGAGTGTTTTCCTCTGTAATATGATTGTAGTTGACATATGTCACAGGGATGCATGCTGACGGTGGTTTGTATATTTCAGGAATGCAGAGAACAGTTGCTACCAAGGAAGCGGGATTGTCATGGTTAGGGCTCTCATTTTCCAATCTGGCTGTATGGGTTTTGGTCTGGCCCATGAGGTTTTGTGTATGTGGTCTTCCGCACATTTAGCTGTCAATGGACAGCTGACCATTCTTGGGTTTGGATAAGTAAAGCAAGCGAAAGAAACACATAAGATCTGTCATAAAAAAGCTGACCTGAACGTAATGAAGTCTGTGTCAACAATTTGGTAATAATTCAGGCTCACTTCCTTTGGTCAACATATTTCTTTGAAATGTTTTGTATACAACATTTGTAATGAATACGAAACAATATTACTAAATGAAAAGTCATTTAAAGTCGATCATTACTGAAGAAGATCAAGAAAAGACAAACAACATTTATAGGACATATTATGAGGAAAGGGAAATTAGAGCATCTGGCCACAACAGGAAATCTGGAGGGAAAGAAAACGCCAGGTAGACCTAGGGAGAGAGTATTGGACGGACTTGCAGGGTGGCTGAAGACAGAGAGGGTGGGAGATGTACTTGCAACGACAAGGGATAGATTCATGTGGAGGGCCATGATCGCTATGCGGCAGGGCACATGATGATGACAAGTAGTATTATGTACAGGCGACAAGGCATGTGATGATGATGATGATGATGATGATGATAATGAAAGTGGTGGTGGTGGTGGTGGTGATGAACTCCTCAGCATAGTCAAGCAATACCGTATGCAATGCTAACATATATACTGATTATGACATATGAAAGACAGTTATAATCTGCTTAGAACACATTGACTCCCGCATCCTATCCACTGAGTGCAAAAACTTAACCCTTTGATTCCCTCACCCTGGTGGATAGGGTGAAGGAATCAAAGGGTTAAGTTTTCACTTTGCAAGCATAGTGGACAGGGAGGGATGCTGGTGGACAATGTGCGAGTGTCAAAGGGTTAAAACACACTTACTCTTCTGGAATTCACGAAGAGTAGGACTGATTCAATACAATATAAAAGGTGAAAAAAGTGATACAACCCAAGGCTAGTTTTCAGCAAACATGGAATCATAATAGAACCCATTAGCAGAAAACTTGCATTCAATTCATTTTCGAGTTGCATTATATTCTTCCGTTCTTTCATGCTATTGCTTTCACACATACAACAAGCTGAACGTATTTCATTTTGGTTGGTTGGTTGGTTGGTTGGTTGGTTGGTTGGTTGGTTGGTTGGTTGGTTGGTTGGTTGGTTGGTTGGTTGGTTGGTTTGGGTTGGTTGGTGGTTGGTTGGTTGGTTGGTTGTGTGTTGTTGTTGGTTGTTGGTTGGTTGGTTGGTTGGTTGGTTGGTTGGTTGGTTGGTTGGTTGGTTGGTTGGTTGGTTGTTGGTTGTTGGTTTTTTGGTTGGTTGGTTTGTTGGTTAGTTGGTTGGTTTGGTTGGTTGGTTAGTTGTTGAATTAGTTTTGTTTTGTAAGGTCTGTATTTCTTCTTTGTGTACGCAAAATCTCAAATCATTTGGATATGGACAATTGCTCGTCAGTATGGGGACAGAGACATTGCATGATACAGTGCGTTGCTATCAGCAGCCGACATAACACTAACGTCTTCTGTAAGACCATTGAATTACCTCCCAGACATCCTGAAGTTTCGTGTTAGACCGCCATCGTTACTGTAAAGGGTTCGTTGCTCCATGTTTGTATCAGGCCACTGAGGCCAGTGACACTGGGTCCTATATTGATTATACAGGGCACGGGTAGAGAGCGGGGGGAAGGGAGACAGAACACAGGGAGATGTCCATGCTTGGGATAGAGTTTCTGAAGCAGACGGAAATTGGCCATTTATCATAGTTGTCTCTGCTCTGTATTATGATTGTAGTTGACATATGCCACAAGAGTGCATGCTGACACTTCTCGTATTTCTGCAAAAGACGAGGTTTATAAATTTAGAAATGAGGAAGATAGTTGCAACTAAGGAAACCCGACAATGTCAAAGTTGGAGCTCTCAATTCTCATTCTACTTATATGAGCGTTAATTCTGGCTCACAAAGTTTTGCTCTGAGCTGTGAATGGGCACCTGACCATGCTCTGGGTTTACATAAATAAAATAGCAATGGAAAGGAATACTATCTGAAATATAAAAACTGACGTAAGTGTACGGAGGCCTGTATGACCTCTTGATTGATGGTGTAGTCTTTTTGGTTATACGTTTTTTCAATGTTAATTTGTATTCGACTTTGTAATATGCACAGAACGTGGCTATATCTAAATAAAATGATTTTCATTCGATAGTTCCATATATTTGTATTCAACATTTTATTGAACACAATGTAAAGTTATAGCATTACACCAAAATGTAATTTACATTTGATAGCCCCATTACTTACAATACACTAACACTTCAGTATAGTCAAGCAACGTCAAAGAGAATAATAACATGCAATGTGATCATGCTTTATAAAAGACAGTCATCAAATTAAAACACACATTGTCTTCTGGAATACATATTGAGGTACAACGTTACTGGCTTTATAGACTACAGGACATAAAACTAGTGGTACAACCCAAGGTAATTTTTCATTGAACACTCAGCAGAAAACTGTACACAATTCAATTTATATTTTGCTTACATGCTTCTTAGAGAAAACTATGCAACATTCAACTTACTTGTTGCATTATATTTTTCTTGCTCGTGTCTTGTTTTGTTACATAACTACACGTTCTGATTCTGTTTATCTGTATTTGTAGTTCATATTTGCTGGAACGCCGGTAGTCCTTATAATTTAGAATTTACATTCTTCTATTACACGCCTTAAGTACTCTGCACTCAAATGATTAATGTCTCAATGTGTTTCTGTTCGTATCAAACGTATTTTCATATTTCTCAATCTACATCGATGCCAAAAACATCTGGTTATAAAAAACAAAAAAACAATGAGTCTATCTGGGGATAACGATGTTAAAGAAAACATAAAGCTGCAAACAGCAACAAACATATCTGTTACAACGTCTATGAGCCTATGGAATTAGAATTACCTCCCAGACTTAACTATGAACGGTTCATTACTCCATGCTGACATCAGAACATTTGATCAATGATAAAAACTGGGTCCTACAATGATGATGGATGAAGGAAGAAGCTGCGTGTGGGAGAAGGGAGATGAACTCAAGGGAGAAGGGTTAATATGTTGAGGGGAGTTTTTGTGGCAGACGGAATTGGCTCATTTCTCATAAAAGGTTGTGTTTTGTAGTATGACTAGAGTAGAATATGTCTCGGGGGTGATTGTTGTCCTTATCCGTGTAGGCAAAAGATTTGTTGTGTAAATTTGCAACTAGGCAAGTCTAGTTGACGCTGGGATAAATCTTTCAACTTCTAGTGGACTTCAAATATTTCAGCCTGGGTTGAACTACACGGGTGTGATTTCCACAGTGAAAATTACAATTAGCTATTTGGAAATAATACAACATTAACGATTAACACTGACTGGGAATGTGTTTGAGTAAATAGTAATCATGGAAAATGAAAAATAAAATCAAAAGTAAATTTTAGAGAACCAATAATTCCTTTTAGATAGGAGTCTCTGTCTTGATCTGTGCCTCTTATTCCCAGCATAAATTTGTATTTTGCTTTTAAAACATGCCTTTAATTTGTTCTCTTTAATGATATTCACACTCCCATTTGGTCTACATTTTGCACTTTACAGAACCCCCCGAAATCTGGGTATGGAAAACTTGTATCAGTATGGAAGATAAGACCCTAAGGGAAATAAGATACTGCGATTGGTGACTTACATAATAGGAAATAATTATGTTTGAAACAAGTTATAACGCAAAATTGTAAAATTTGAATCTACCCTTACTTGATCTATTTCAGGACAACAAAACAAAACAAAAAACCAAGGAAATGCAAGTGACAATTATATATATATATAATTATATATATATATATATATATATATATATATATATATATATATATATATATATATATCGTCGTCGGCCTCTTTACATCTCAGGAGATGATAGTCTGCACCAGGAGGCGTTGTGGTCATGACGTGCACTTTCTGCTGTGGCTGTGCAGGCCGATTCTTGAGTGACAATCTCTGTCACATCTGCCACATACATATTGAGTCGCTATTGTCTGGTTTCTGGAACGTTGCTTGCGAAGAGCCCTTTTCTCATCTGCGCTTTCCGCTCTCCTCCTCTCCGCATTCACAACGCCTTGCTGAACGGCTGTCCGCCACGCTGCCCTGTCTTCCGCCAAAGTCTCCCAAGAGCCTGGGTCAATCCCTGAGCTTCTAAGGTCCCTTTTGCATGCGTCTACAAAGCGTAGCTGTGGGCGTCCTGGAGTTCGCTTCCGGTTTGCCAGTTCGCCGTAGAGAACGTCTTTAGGTATGCGTCCATCCTCCATTCGACGCACATGGCCAAGCCAGCGTAGTCGGCGTTGGCTTAGAAGGGCAAAGATGGTCTGTAGGCCCGCACGACGGAGGACCTCTGTGTTGGTCACCTTGTCTTGCCATTGGATGCCGAGGATGCGTCGCAAGCAGCGGAGATGGAAAATGTTGAGCCTCTTTTCTTGGCTGGCGTATGTGGTCCAGGCTTCACTTGAGTAGAGTAGTGTGCTCAACACACATGCTCTGTACACCTGCATTTTGGTGTTCGCAGTGAGACTACTGTTGGACCAGACCCGCTTGTTCAGTTTAGCCATAACAGATGAGGCCTTGCAATTCTGGCGCCGATTTCAGCATCCAGAGAGAGGTTGTCACTTATGGTGGACCCCAAGTACTGAACTTGGTGGACAGTATTGAGGTCGTAGTCTCCAATGTGTAGAGATGGTGGTTCTTCACAGCCTTGGCCTAAGATCTCAGTTTTCTTCAAGCTGATTGTGAGACCAAACTCTCTGCAAGCGTGGGCGAAGCGATCAACGAGCCTCTGGAGATCTTGTTCACTGTGGAAGCCAGCGCAGCATCATCTGCGAAGAGAGCTTCTCTGATGGTCTTCTTTTCCACCTTGGTTTTGGAACGAAGCCTGGCAATGTTGAAGAGCTTTCCATCGGTCCTTGTATGAAGATATACCCCTTCTTCAGATCTGCAGAAGGCATAGGTCAGCAACATCGAGAAGAAGATCCCGAACAGAGTGTGTGTGTGTGTGTGCGTGCGTGTGTGTGTGTGTGTGTGTGTGTGTGTGTGTGTGTGTGTGTGTGTGTGTGTGTGTGTGTGTGTGTGTGTGTGTGTGTGTGTGTGTACTTGGAAACATCGTTTGTAACAAAGAAAAAAGCATTTGCTTGTCAAACATTTCAATTGGACAACAGTTTTCTTTGCATTCTCTCTATCTCTCTGTCTCTGTCTGTCTGTCTGTGTATCTGTCTGTGTGTCTCATCTCTCTCTCTCTCTCGCTCCCGTTCTTTCTGTTTGTCTGTCTGTCTGTCTGTCTGTCTTCTCTCTCTCTCTCTCTCTCTCTCTCTCTCTCTCCCCTCTCTCTCTCTCCCTCTTTTATAGTCTCCTTCTACTTGACTGTTTTCTGTTATTCCCAACACTAGATCGTACTTTGATTTGACAACATTGTGTGTCCTAACTGATTCTGTAGTCCCTTTGACCATAAGTTTACATCAAGTTCTCCTTTACCAGTATAGAAACCCAAATGCTTGGATGTGAAAAAGCGTATGATGAAGGAGAGAAAGACCTTTAAGGGAAAAAGAAACGATGCAATCAGCAGTAAAGGTGACTGTTAGGGCTCCCATCAACCTCATGGAAGTACCGCCTAGACAATCTACAGTTTCACAATAACAGACCTAACCTGTCACTGTAAACGGTCTATTGGTCTATGATGACATCAGACCCCTGTAGGAAATAACATTCTGTCTTTTATGTATTTAGGAGACTTTGGAGAGAGAGAGGCCTGGACAGTGGAATTTGGAAAGAGAGCCAAGAGGAGGTAATTTGTTACAGATTCCGTTTCAGAGGTAGATATGGAATTGGCCCACGTACCTTAGAGATTTCTGGCTTTTCATATAGTTTTGACTAACTTGTGTGTCTCAGCTATTCATATATTGAGCTCTTTCATTCGTGTGGAAGATCGGTTTCATATATTTACGATTGCAGAAAACATAGACTAAGGAGGCCTGGTTGATGCAGGAACTAAACTGTCTATATTCCAGTCTGACTACAATGATCTGAGCCTGGTTTGTAGCAATGTGTACATGCAGTCTTTAGTCTAACATATTGTGAAGAGAAACCTGGCTTCGTACTGGCTGGGAAAAGTCAAGCAAGAAGGACGGGAAGTAGACAGTTCTCATGAAAAGGACCAAATGTGCCTTCCGACCTGCGCACGCTTAAGATCCCATGGCATTTAAAACTTGTTAATAGCGGGGTATTGGTCTGGCTTCCCTGGCAAAAATTTATTGGAGAGATAGGTTCATTCCCCAGGTCCCTTCCCTTGAGGTCTGATTAGCCTTCTGCCTTTCTAAAGTCTTGATAACAAAACCAGAAAGAAAACAAAAAAGTAAACAAACAAACAATCGAAAAAGAAAAACAAAACAAAAAACAAACCGAGAAAAAAGAAAGAGAGAATATGTAGTTGTGAAAGAGAAGATGACAAGTTGGGTCTAGAGTCATTCGTCGAACACGCTTGAGTGTATTCTAGCTCAGCATCTGATGCGTGGGTATGCGTGAGAAAGAAAGAAAGCGAAATAGAAAGAGAGAGGCAGAGACAGAGACAGAGACAGAGACAAAGACAGAGACAGAGACAGACAGACAGACAGACAGACGAACAGACAGACAGACAGGACAGACAAACAGACAGACACAGAGACAGACAGAGAGAGACAGAGACGGAGACAGAGAGAAACAGACACAGAGGAAGGATGACGGCTTCGGTCTGAGATGACACACCCTAATCTTCTCCTGTCTTCCCCTTCTCAGTTTGAGTGTGTTTTTGCCCTACAGATTTGATCGTTGTTGGCGATTGCTTTGATGAAAGATGGTTTGATGCTTGAATCAAGATTTAGACCCTTAAGAATATCATCATGAACATTGTTACTACTACTACTACTACTACTACTACTATTATTATTATTATCATTAGTATCATCATCATTATTATTATAATCATCATAATCATCACATTCTTTTTGTCATCACATCATCATCATCATCATCATCATCATCATCGCTGTTATTATGATTGTGATTATTATATCATTATCATTATCATCATTATTGTTATTATCATTATTGTTATATTATTATTATTATTATTATTATTATTATGTATATTATTATATTATTATTATATTTATTATTATTATTATTTCTTATCATTATTATCATTATTATCATCACTTGTTATTATCATTATTATCATTATCATTTTGTCGACATCATCATCATCATCATCGTCATTGTCGTCGTCGTCGTCATTCTCATCACCATCATCAAAATCATCATTGTTTTAATTATTACTATTATTGTTATTATTATTGTTATTATTGTTATCATTACCATCATCATCATCATTATCATTGTTATTATTATTATTATTATATTCATTACTATCATTATTATTATTAAATTGATAGTGTGGTCCTTTTGGTTAAAACTCTATATCTAGTCTCTGTTTACAGAGGAATCTGAAGCGTCTGGGCATGGAAAACATTGTACATGTGTGAGAGATAAAAATGTTAGGGGAGATGGAACGTCGTAATCAGATACAGACATGACTGTTACAGCTGCCATCAGTCTGTGGAATTAGCTCCAAGACATCCTACAGATGGAAGATAACAGAGCCGGTCTTATAGTAAATCGTTCGTTGCTCCATGTTGACATCAGGCCACGGCGGTCAGCGATACTGGGCCCGCCATTGATTACGTAGTTATAAAAAAAGAGAGGGAGTATGAAGAAGAGAGAGGAAGCAAAACGGGTGAATAATTTAAATATAGGGTTTCAGAGGCAGATGGATATTGGCCTATACATCATTGAAGATTATGCTTAGTAATCGATTTAGATGGTACTGCTTTAGGTATAAACCTTTTTCTATAACTATAAGGAAGATTAGGAAAAGGCAGGCAACATTCAAGGCCATTTTATGGGGAAAGGGGAATTGGAATACCTGGTCACAAAAGGAAAGTTGGAGGGAAGGAGATCACCGGGTAGACCCAGGGAGAAGATACTAGACGGACTTGCAGAGTGGCTGAAGACAGGGAAGGTGGAAGAGATGCTTGAGGCAACAAGAGAAAGAGACAGATGGAAGTCCATGATCGTCAATGTCATGCGGCAAGGCACCTGATGATGATGATATAGAGAAAAGAGGGTTGTTCAGCATTACCAAATACAGAAAAGAGGGTTGTTCAGCATCAATACGGCAATACCAAATGAAAAGAGGTGTTAGTTCACGAAAGAGGTTGTTCACATTACCAAATACAGAAAAGAGGTTGTGATCGGGGGTTGTTCAGCATTACCAAATACAGAAAAGAGGGTTGTTCAGCATTACCAAATACAGAAAAGAGGGTTGTTTCAGAACATTTTACCAAATACAGAAAAGAGGGTGTTCAGTTACCAATACAGAAAGAGGTTGTTCAGCATTACCAAATACAGAAAAGAGGGTTGTTCAGCATTACCAAATAACAGAAAAGAGGGGTTGTTCAGCATTACCAAATACAGAAAAGAGGGTTGTTCAGCATTACCAAATACAGAAGGGTGTTCAGCATTACCAAATACAGAAAAGAGGGTTGTTCAGATTACCAAATACAGAAAAGAGGGTTGTTCAGCATTACCAAATACAGAAAAGAGGGTTGTTCAGCATTACCAAATACAGAAAAGAGGGTTTGTTCAGCATTACCAAATAGAGAAAAGTGGGTTGTTCAGCATTACCAAATACAGAAAAGAGGGTTGTTCAGCATTACCAAATACAGAAAAGAGGGTTGTTCAGCATTACCAAATACAGAAAAGAGGGTTGTTCAGCATTACCAAACACAAAACAAGATGGTTATTCAGCATCACTAAACACAGAAAAGAGAGTTGCTCAGTGTCTTTAACATAGAAAGGAGAGTTGCTCAGCACGTTCAAATACAGAAAAGAGGGTTGTTCAGCATTACCAAATACAGAAAAGAGGGTTGTTCAGCATTACCAAAAACAAAACAAGATGGTTATTCAGCATCACTAAACACAGAAAAGAGAGTTGCTCAGTGTCTTTAACATAGAAAGGAGAGTTGCTCAGCACGTTCAAATACAGAAAAGAGGATTGCTGAGCTTGCGTAAACATAGAAAAGAAAGTTGCCAGCAAACGCAAATACAAAAATGAGGGTAGTCCTACAATTGCAAATACAGAACAGAAAGTTGCTCAGCACTTTCTCTTACAGAAAATAAAAGGATTGCTTAACATGTGCAAATATAGAAAAGAGGGTGATTCTGTATTTCCAAATACAGTGAAGAGCATAGGAATAGAGCTCTCAGCTACAATCTTATTTCAATGGCTTGAGGCATTAACAAAACTTTATGCACGCAGTTTCCAGTCTATCAAGCGATGGAAAGATACCTGACTCTATTCTGGGCTGGGAACTTAAAGTAACGAGGGAAAGTAGATAGGACCACGCTCAAAACGCCGATTGAAGTGTAGTCAGGTCACTACATCTTTGTCAGTCAATTGCCACAGGATCGATACATTACCACAATTGTCTAAGTCATACGTATCTTAGAAACACTAAGAAACAACATTAGTGTTCAATGGCGAAGCACCAGCCTCGTGTTGTTCACAGCAAGCCACTGTCTGAAGCCACAGAGAGGTTCGGGTCACCAGCATAGAGATAAACCATCCCCTACAACTGACAGTTCATTGTTCTAGAACGTTCCCTGGGGATAGCGGCACTCCCTCGGAAGCGGTGCGTAACACTGATATGTGTCATGCTTAATTCACTCGTTTACTTGTGGACTTGTAACCAGGAATGGATTCTTCTTCTGGCACTATCCCACTCAGTCTCGAGAAATGTTTAAGTTTTTGTTTTCGATTTTTGCAAGAAAGAAAAGCATACCTAATTACTACAAACAGTCATAGTGACTATGTACGGATGCATGCATACACCAATAACGTCAAAAGTATTTTCTCACAGATATGTTGTTTTACAGGAGTATATTGAATAAAAGCAAAGAAACCAAGCAGGTGGTTCGAGTGAAACTCTTGTTACAGATCACAATGTTTTGTAAAAAAAAGCAGTCAGCTTTAAATTCTTCATAGTTTATGTTTGTTAGTAAGAATGTTTTCAATGCCGTACAGTTATTCGAATACCTCTCGAACAAATTATTCTGTCATTTTTTTTAAATTATCTCCGGAACAAATGAATCTCTGAAATACAGTCTCTATGTTTGCATTAGAAATGTAATACTTTGCACACAGCAAGATCAACATTGATTCTGATTTGAACTATCTCCCGTGTCCATGTTTTTCTCTTTAAGCGTTAGTGAGTTGGCATTGTCACAAAGACTTTTGATGGCTGTCTGAAGTTGTTGCCAGAAAAAAATGTATACTTCTGCAATTCCACGACAGATGATGTGAGCTGTCTTGTTTGTTTCTACAAAATGAGCAGACGTTATCATTTCGTACCCTCATGTGAATCAAGGTACCATTTGCTATTGATATCCGTTAAATTCACCTAATTTGAAATCATCTGAGTTCAGCTTTTCTTTCTTTTTATCTTCGGACTTTCTTTGAAATACTGCAACTCTTCCAAATTCTTCATTAAATTCACTGTCACTTGTCACATCGTTTTGGCTTGTCCTGATCTTCAGTTTACATCTTATAATACCACCACCACCACCATCATCATCATCATCATCATCTCATCATCATCGTCGTCGTCGTCGTCGTCATGATCGTCGTCGTCGTCGTCGTCATAGTCTTAGTCGAAGTCGTCGTAGTCGTCATTGTCGTCGCCGTTGTCATCGTTATCACCATCTGTGTCGCTCCGCCGTGTCGTCATCAAAATTGTCGTCGTCGTCCTCGTCTTCAACATCATTGTCATCATCATTAGTGTCATCATCGTTGTCGTCATCATTAGATAACGATTACAGCAACAACAACAACAAAACTGGTATCATTACGCTATGTTCCAGATGGAAATCCAATAACGTGAGAGAAAAGATAACAGCAAACAAATCCCCAAGAGATCAGTAGCCACACGATCGATACATTATCACGCATGGTTGCCAGTTGTTGTAGAATCACCGAGATACAACACTTGCTCAGTGGCCAAGCTTAATTCAGCCTCGTGCTTGTCCACAACAGGTCACTGTTGTTTCTGCACACATCGTTCAGAGCATAAATATTGTCTGAAGCCACAGAGAGGATCCGGTCGCCAACATAAGAACAGTCCACACTCTTCAACTGGTTATCCATCGTTTCCAGAACGGTTACTGAGGACAGCATCTGCCTGCTGTGTTATTTATATTCATGTTCATTCTTCGAGGAGAAGAGTGGCAGAATGGTTTAGACATTCGCCTGCCAACAACTCAGCTCGAGGTTCCAGGGTTCGCTCCCCGTAGAGGCCTCGACTTTTGTCCTCAGTTTGACCGGAAAATCGAACTGAACGTCTAGTCCTTCGGAAGGGGACGAAAAACGAGTCGGACACGTGTGCCTTCTGACTGAGCACGCTAAAGATCCCATGGCAGTTGAAAGTCGTGAAAAGCAGGGCATTGACCGGCTGCCTTGGTAAAAATCATTTGAGAGATAGGTTGATTTCCCAGGTCCCAACCCTTGAAGACGGGGAGGGAACTGGGAATCAACCTACCTCTCCAACGTTTTATACCAGAACTTGTGGAATTATCACGCAACGGAATATTTTATATTTCATCTCCTGACGCTATCCTTCTGTTACATTCAGAATAAAAAGGTTGGCAACAATTTTCTTTTTTCATTCTTATTCATTTTGAATCGATCAGACCCCCTGTCCTCCCAGTTTGCGTGTGCTTTGTGCTCTGGAGTTTTGATTGTAAGCTTGGTGATTATTTTGGTGAATGATGAGAGTGTGCGCTTTGTTTGATTCTTGCCTCAAGATTTGGCGCCGTATAAACGCCATTATTGTTTTTATCATTATTGTTATTATTATTATTATTATTATTATTATTATTATCATTATCATTATTATCATTAATATTATTATTATTATCATTATCATTATTATTATTATTATCATCATCATTATTATCATTATTATTATTATTATTATAATTATTATTATTATCATCATCATTATTATTACTATTGTTGTTGTTGTTATATCAAGATGTGCTATCACTTCCTCCTAAACAGACTTCAAACTCCAAACTGCAACAAATCTCCTATGTCCATGAAAGAGAGAGAGAGAAGGGTGGTTTGGAGAGGAGAGAGAGAGAAAGGAGAGAGAGAGAGAGAGGGAGAGAGAGAGAGAGAGAGAGAGAGAGAGAGAGAGAGAGAGAGAGAGAAAAATCCAAAAAGGCAACAATCGAAAAAGTCATTTGTGTTCATAAAGCTTCATCTCTGAAAGACATTTCCCATTTTGTCTATTTCTATTACCTTCAAATCTATCTATCTATCTATCTATCTATCTATCTATCTATCTATCTATCTATCTATCAATATATCTATCTATCTATCTGTCTATCTATCTATCTATCTTGTCTGTCTGTCTATCTATCTATCTATCTATCGACTATCAATCAATCAATCAATCAATTCATCTATCTATCTATCTATCTATCAATCTATCTATCTATCTATTTATCCACCTTCACCTTCCACTGAGAGTCAGACTGAATCGGCCGGTACTACTCTTCCCCATGCTCTCCCTCCCTCCAGTGACACTCAGCTTGAGACAGCCACCACCACCCTTCCCCCTACTCTCCCACCTTCCTTAGAGACCACCACAGAACCAGTCCAGTCCCATTGTTCCCCTATAGCCGACGACAATGTCCCGTCAACCACTACATGTGATCCAGCAGCAAACAACACCACCCCCAAAGCATGTACACACAATGCTTTTACAGAAACAATCAAACATCTTCAGGAACAATTGAACACTGCCACACTCGCCATCGCCACAATGCAAACACAAATTCAGACACTCACAAACCAACTGTCCAGCATAGCCAAACAGACTGAAAACAACACTCAGTGTGTAAGTGACTCAGAAGTAAGGCTGAAAAACACAGTGAAAGTAGTGAAAGAAGAACTTATGAGTCAAATACAAGACACTAGAGTATACTTGCCAAACTTGACGATCACACCAACAAACTGAAATCCCATCAAGGACAGTCAGCAAAACTTTACTTGTGACATCAAGAAACAATTTCAAACACTCAACACTTGCCAACACCTACAACAGACAGAGACATCAGTACAACAAACAGACAAACCCACTAATCAAACAAAAACCCCAACCCACCACTACATGTAAGTCTACCACCACAAAGGACATGTATAACATAAGTACAGCCAACAAGTTTGATGTCCTCTCTGACACTGACAGTTCTGAACAACCTCACGCCACTGTCCCCAGTCCCTCTCAGCCATCATCAACCACTGTCACCAAGAAAACAATGGCTGACCCCCCATCCCCTCTCACTAGTCTCAGGCAGAAAACCATTCCCCCTAACTGTAATACTCTCCTGTTGGGTGACTCAGTCTTGGAGAGAGTGGATGAAAGGAAGATGTCAACAGGTGGTAACATTGTCAGGAACCTCTCGGTATCTGGCCTGACAGTCCATCACCTTAGCCAGTGGCTGTCCTCTCGCCCACCATCCCACGACATAACACACGTCACCTTCCACGTCGGCATCAACAGCTGCAATGATGGACCTGTATCAGGAGAGCAATGGGGAAGATTACTTCGTCTCCTGAGAAAATCTTTCCCCAGTGCTACACTTGCAGCTTCTTCCATTGTCCCTCCCTTTGGCCAACACCCCTTGAAAGAAGCTGCATCACGGTCCACAGCCTCACTTCGGCGCTCCTGTGAACAAGAAGGAATACTGTTCATCAACAACACCCCTTCCTTCCTAACCAAATCAGGTGCACCAAGAAAAGACATGTACCGTGATTCAGTTCACTCAAGTGCTAAAGGATCTAAATCTCTTGCACTAAACATCCGTTCCTATGATGTTCAAAACCCCTGTTATGGCCCCAATTCTCCACTACGCCCACCTCTTATCCCCCCCCCCAACAGCCCCCAAACCCCTGCATTACCAACACCCATCTCCAATCTCTAACAATCTACAACACCCACCTGCAGTCTCCAGCCATCGACAACACCAATCTCCAGTCTACAATCACCTACAACATCCATCTCCAAACTCCAAAAATCTACAACACCTGTCTCCAGTCTACAGCCATCTACAACACCCACGTGCAGTCCCCAGCTGTCTACAGCACCCATCTCCAATCTCCAGCCACCCACAACACCCACCTGCAGTCCCCAGCTCCAGCCATCTACAACACCCACCTGCAGTCCCCGCTGGTGTCAGTGCGGAGCAGAACAACACACAGTATCATGTTGAATTCCCCTGCATACCTACAAGACAACCCAAATCACCTGCAGTTCAACAAATACTGGGACCAAGTGCTACAGCAATAACTTCCCAACAAAATTGTGTAGATCCTGCATCTATTATCAGTGCATTAGTGCAGGTGTTAAAACCTTTTATGAATTAATCTTCTTTTATTATTTTCATTTCTCTACCTATTTGTTTATTCATTTATTCACTTATTTATTTAGCTATTTAGCTACTTAGTTTACTTCCTTACTTTTAAATATCTGTCTATACCTCTTCTCCACGTTCTTAATATTCATTTGCTTCTGCTGTGTTGTGACCTGCTGCCATCTCCACCTTGTTGGTGTCGCGTATTACCTGGAAACAACTTATTTACATTGATACTGTGTTCTGCTATAACTGTGAATGAGACTGACACTGAGATTTACAGACATAATTATTTGATTGACTTAGTCAGTTCAACCGACGGTAGAAACTGACTTGTTTTGGGTGGTGTTAATACCACCTAATTTTCTACAGCTGTGTCTGCCTGTGCTCAGTGTTAGGTGGATACAAATATTGCACTGCGAGAGACGCTCAGTATATCCTCAGTGCGGCCTTTATTTTATTTTAGTTTACTTACTTATCTTTTTGTTCTGAGTTTTTTTTCCTCTGAAGACTGACAGTGTGTATACCTGTAGTCAGTCTTGGCTGAACTGTTAAGAAAAAACAGACTCTGCACTGTTACATTTTGTTTTCATCAGTGTATAATATTTTCATTGTTCATACTTTATATTAGGTGTAAACCAATTTTTCTAATTCTACCCTCTCTTCATATATTTCACTTCTGCGTGCAGACGCAGTGTTGAAATAATCAATGACCACATTCATTCGAAAAAAAACAATTTGCGTGTTGGTCATGTTAATGTCTATCATCTCCAAAACAAAGTATCAGATCTGTGCGTGTTCCTACACAAACAAAATTATTACCATTTGTACGGTGTGACCGAGACACGACTAGCACCTCATATTACAGATGAAGCTATAGCAATCCCAGACTATTCTGTAATCAGGCGAGATCCCTCATGCCATGGAGAAACTGGAGTTGCGCTTTACATCCACCGAGATATTCAACAAATGACCAACAGACGTTGTGACTTAGAAACCAAAGAAGTTGAATGTATCTGGGTGGAGCTAAAGCCTTCTGCAACAACTCCACCTTTACTTATCGGTATTTTATATAGAAATCCCAGGAGCACATACGAATGGCATGACCACTTTCTAAAGATGATGGACAAACTGTGTCAACGACATACAGATATTCTAATGTTCGGTGACTTTAATTTTGACCTACTCACTCCACAACCCGCATGGCAGTCAACGACCACCCTGGTTGGCCTAAAACAATCAATCAAAGATCCAACAAGAATCACAGCAACATCAGAAACACTCTTAGATCATATCTATACAAACAAACCAGAGGCAATAATTAATGCAGCTGTAGATGATTTAAGCATAAGTGATCATCAACCTGTAAACTGCATCTGGTCAGCCAAAGTCCAAAAAATAAAAAAGAATAATCATACATGTATAACATATAGATCATTCAAACACTTTGATGAGGATGCATTCCTCTCTGATCTTGGTAGAGTAGAGTTCAGTAGTGTGTTTAGTACTAGTGATCCTAACGAAGCCCTAGACATTTGGTACAACTTGTTCACGACTGTCCTAAAATAAACATGCCCCACTACGACGGAAAAGAGTAAAGCATCCAACAATGCCCCCATGGCTGTCAACAGACATTATCAATGCGATGTCATTACGAGATAAACTCAAGAAAGAAAAACGCTTCATTGAATACAAAACGATGCGTAATAAGGTAAAATCAATGGTCCGTCAAGCCAAGAAGTCTCTCTTTGATCGACTGGTAAAAAACAGTAAAGATGTATCATCACTATGGAGAGCAATGAACTTAGTTATTAAGGGAAGTGGGAAAAAGCTCCCAAGCACGCCTCTCAGTTTCACAGCAAACAAATTCAATGATCATTTTTGTCAGTATCAGAATTACTAACCCGTCCTATTTCTAACTGTGATCAATATGTCCCCTCTGAAAATCTGATTAACTTTTGCAAAGAGAGGACCAATAATACAAGTTCATTTAGTATTCCCAGTATAGCAGTCCATGAAACTGGAATGTATATAAGTAAAATGAATAATAAAAAATCATCAGGACCAGATGAAATCAGTCCCAAAATACTAAAACTGTCTCTGCCCTACATCACGGAACCACTTACATATATTTACAACATCAGCATAAAAAACAACGTATTCCCCAGAGCTCTAAAACAGGCCAAAGTTGTACCCTTACCAAAAACAAAAGATCTTTCACAAATAAATAATTACAGGCCAATTTCTCTTCTCTCTGTCCTGTCAAAGCCTTTAGAAAAACATATCCATAAACATATTTCAGACTACCTTGAAACCAAAAGTCTTCTTCACCCACTGCAATCTGGTTTCCGTCAGAACCACTCTTGTCATACAGCCCTAACACGGCTTGCTGACACCTGGTTATTAGTCATGAATGACTGCAAATTAACTGGAGCAGTATTTCTAGACTTTAAAAAGGCTTTTGATCTCGTTGATCATGATATCTTACTAGCTAAATTACGAACGTACCTTGCCAACGACTCAACAGTTTCATTTTTCAATTCCTACTTTCATGAACGCAAACAAAAGTACATCTTTATGGATCATATTCATCCGAGGGTCATGTGAAATGTGGCGTTCCTCAAGGATCAATCTTAGGACCCATTCTGTTTTCTGTATTCATAAATGACTTACCACTTCATATATCTGAATCCCACAGTTCACTGTGATATGTTTGCTGACGACGGAACAATCCATACACAAGACACAAGCATAGCGACTGTAAACACACGTTAAAAAGAGCCTAAATGAAATCTCTGATTGGTGTGCTAAAAACGCCATGGCTTTGAACCCTACGAAAACTGAATGTATGGTTATATGCACACGCCCAAAACGGCAGCTTGGCCCTCTGTCACTCAATCTGTCTTTGAGAGGTAATTCTATTGCACAAATACGTGAACACCGTCTACTAGGAGTTCTCATTGATCATAATCTTACCTGGCAAAACCACATTGATTATTTATGCAGGGTTATCTCCAAGAACTTATTTATTCTGTCAAAATTAAGATATGTAACAGATACAAAACACGCCAATTATTTTATAATGCTCATATTAAATCGCACATAGATTATGCCTCTACACTGTGGGATAGCTCATGTGAAGTTCATCTAAAAAAAATTGAACACCTTACATAGGAGGGCAGCAAAACTTATCATGCCAGATCCCACTTTAACAACAGATGAAAAACTTAAACAGTTAGGAATCCTCCCTCTAAAGTCACACTTAATGTTCAATAAAGGTATCACAATGTTTAAAGTATCAAAAAGGAATGTTCCGCAATATCTTCTCAATTTGTTTAATCAGAATGTGCGATCATACTCAAACTCAAGACAAAATCAATTCAAAATTATCCGTCCAAGAATTGACATATATAAAAGTAGTTTATCGTTTTCTGGTGCACAACTATGGAACACCCTCCCCCCAAATATCACAAACACTCAATCACTCTCTTCCTTCAAAGTTACTTTATTTAAATACCTGACGTCAGTTCGTAGATTACCTCAGTTAGCAACAATAACGTCAGCTGCCTTTCAACCT
>CM060313.1:19603371-19610871 GCA_030674185.1 Monoplex corrugatus | reverse complement strand
CAAAATAGTAAGCATTTTACCTTGAATGCCAGTTTTGAATAAATCAAACCCTAAAATGGGACGTTTGATACTATCATACTCTTTGCAAAACTCTATGTACGCAATGTCCATTTTGCCATTTTTTTGGGATAATGACGTCTGCACACAAGCATAGAGAGTGAAAACATGATCAATATTTGAGTAATTTCTGTGAAATCTACATGTAGCTTGACTCTCCTCTGTGACATCATCTGTCTTAGACCAGACTGATAATCGTTTGTTCAATACCCAGGTAAATACCTTGCTCAATGTGCTTGTCAAGAGTATTCCTCTGTAATTATCTGGGTAATCTGTACTTCCCTACAAAGTTGATTTGTACTCCCGAAAGAGAGAGAGAAGAGAGAGAGAGGGAGAAAGAGAGAGACAGAGAGAGAGAAAGAGAGACAGACAGAGACACAGTCAGAGACAGAGACACAGAGAGAGACAGAGACAGAGAGGCAGAGACAGAGAGAGACAGTCAGACAGACAGAGACAGAGACAGGGAGAGAGTGATGGGGAAGAGAGAGAGAGAGAGGGAGTGAGAGAGATGGAGAGAGAGAGAGAAATAGAGGCAGAGAGAGAGAGAGAAGGGGAGAGAGAGAGAAAGACAGACAGACAGAGAAAGAGAGAGAGAGAAAGACAGACAGACAGAGATAGAGAAAGACAGACAGAAGGAGAGAGAGAGACAGACAGACAGACAGACAGAGATGGAGACAGACAGACAGACAGAGACAGACCCACAGATGAACAGAGACAGAGTGATAGAAAGAGAGAGTCAAATAGACAGACAGACAGACAGACAAGCAGAGAGACAGGCAGACAAACAGACAGAGAGAAAGAGAGAGAGGCAAAGAGAGAAAGAGGGAGAGCAAGAGAGAGAGAGCAAGCGAGAGAGAGACAGAGAGAGAGAGACACGGGAGAGAGCGGGAGAGAGAGAGAGAGAGAGAGAGAGAGGGGAGAGAGAGAGAGAGAGAGAGAGAGAGAGGAGAGAGAGAGAGAGAGAGAGAGAGAGATCGCATGAAGCTGGTAGTTTAAACACAACAAGGTTAACTTCAGAAGGACATAGTGTTCTGCTTGGACATTCAAAGTAACAGGCGTCCATTTCGATCTGAGATCGAAAGAAAATAAGTCGACGTCTCCGTTCAATTTTCTCTCTTTCCTTACTTTAAGTTTAAGTCCAATTTTTACCCCACTTGAATAGCATGACCGATACTGTTCTTATTCTGACACACCCACGCTCCACCAAACCATGGATTGTCTTTTATCTGTAATTCCATAACGCTTCAGTAATGAGGTTCTTTTAGAACACTTGTTGCGGTCTTGATGGTGGGGAGTCTTCAACTGTGGGTGGAATATCAAGAGAATGCTCAGAAAAATACCAAAAGTTAAACTGTTTTCAACACGCACATCAGAGTATGCCTCTCACCGCTGCCAGGTCATTTTTTTATATTTAGCTTTTCCTATAACAGGGGGAAATCATGGCCACAAACAGTCTGAATGGAGGCAAGCTATACGCAAGGGAACAGAAGTTTATGAACATGACAGACAAAGCAGCCAAGTGGAAAAGCGTGCAGCAATAAATGCCAGAACCAACTCTGCAGAGAGTTCCATTGAGTGTCCAGTATGCGACCGCTTGTGTGCATCAGACTTTGGCCTGAGATCCCACATGGGGGTACACGAATAAAGTGCTAGGTGGGACTTCATCGACCAAGAAAGTCGACCATCTACAACCGACGAAAATATACCCACTCACTGCATGCGACGCCATGGACCAAGTGAACGTACTCTTGGTGTAGACATCACCAGCACGTTTTTCAGACACTCATATGAACCACTAACATCGACGAATTTCATCAATTTTCAGTTTCAGTTTCTCAAGATAGTCTTAGCATAAACTAGGTCAAAGGTATATGAATATTGGCGGTATTATTCAAGATATTTCAGTAGTGTATCTGATGACATGCCTATAAAGTTGATGGATTCCAACAGTGGCCCTAGCCCTCTCAGCTGATACGGTACCATACAAACCCTGTAGGAGATGGTTGGGGAAGAAGAAAACATAAGAAATCTCGAACTGATGGACACTTAAACCCACATCCCTTTAGTCCTGAGTTCAGTGCACTATCCATTACATTACAACGACTACAGTTTTTCCTTTTTTTTTCTTTTGATCCCAGTTCTTTCCATTACATTACAACGACTACATTTTTTTTCCAATTTTTTTTTTTTGATCCCAGTTGGGTTAAAGGAGATAAAGTCTGCAATGGAGGAAAAAGAAAGAAAAAAAGAGGAAAGGAGAAATATGATCCTAGCACAAATTAAATAATTTTTTTAGACTTAAAAGGAGTATAAATTACACGTAAACTTTCTCTTATGTGCTACAAATCATCCTGAAAGTTACCCCTTTTCAGTTTGGTTTTCAAATGAGCTTTCAGACTTTGATGTAGACCCTAATACAAGAAATTAGCATAAATATGTCTTCATTGAAAAGAATATTCGATGGATGTTTTATTTGATATATAAACAAATATCATATTACATAGATTTTTATTGGATAATGGAAGAGTGTTTGGATTGTGTTCGACAATTTTTAAAGATACCTGGACAGGTGCCAGAAGTGTGGGTAATCAAACAAAATTATATTGAAGTCATACAGCTAATTTCCCTGATAAATCGTGTAAACTGAAGAGGAATCACCAGTTAATCTGCTTTCTGTCAAATACTGCCTTTGTATAATAACTTTAAATGAGTCGCAAACACTTAACAGACCATATTCTATGCTGAGGCTATATCTTTTCTTTATTAATTTTCTTTCACAGTGTGCAACATATTAGTAGATTTTATCCATATACTGTGATACGCAACTACATTGCAGCTGCACAAGATTGTAAGATTTTTATTTTTATTGGAAACGTATCGTTTTATACATTGAGTTGTTTATAATTTCATTATAATTTGTAGTTGTTCTTATTGTTGATTTGATTTTATGAGTTATGTTTGTTTGTTTGATTTGTTGCTGGTTATTTGGGATTTTTCTTTCTGTTTTGTTTTGTTTCTGTTATGTTTTCTATTACTGTGTAGGTTTTGGTAAAGTATGTCATGCATATTATGTAATAACAGTTCAAAGTTGATTACGACAAAATTGAAGATCCCACTGCACAGAATGACGGAGTAAGAGACATTACCATCTCTTGGGATATCTCATTGTGTTCATGGCTGTCTGCAGACCTAACTGATCGCATCCAGTCTCAGAATGTCTGGAAACTCACTTGACGTTCTCTGCTGGGAACTGAAGTCATCAGTCACTCTAAAAGAGACACTTGCACAGAGGACTAATGGGAAAAAACATGAGAGACAGATTAAAAAAACTTGAAAACTGTATTACCAATAACAGCAGTACTAGTAGTACTACTAGTAGCAGTAGTAGTGGTAACACTAATAATAATAGTAGTAAGAGGAAGAGGAGGAGGAACAACGATAACAGCAGCAGCAGCAGTAGAAGTAGTAGGAGTAGCAGTGGGTGGTGGTGGTGGTGGTGTTTGTAGTGGTGGTGATGGTAGTAATTACAGTAGTTGCAGTAGTAGTAGTAGCAGTAGAAGTGGCAGTATTAGCAGTAGTAGTAATGGTATAGGGAGATAACATGAAATGATTCTTATTTTCCAATGATACAGATCTAACACATAGGGCAACTTACACTTCTGTCATTGTTACTCACGACCTGGCCAGCTCATAGGTTTATGTGCAGATTTAAGGCTTGTGCCATGATCACCATATACATGGCATCTGTGACGCTAGTGCATATGGAATTCGTTCCGAGCGCGGGGACGTCATCTTGAGAAATTAAAACTGAAACACTGTTACTCTAAAAGACAGAGAGAGCAAGAACATTAGCATGTCAAGCCATATCAACCCGGCTAAGCACTTGTGAAAAAGATAACATGATAATCAACATCAGCGAAACAGATGATGGAGGTTAGGACAACATCAGGCAACCTAAACCTAAGTATCAACACAGTGGCACTAAACTCAAACAAGTGAGTGCTTTCAAATACCTTGGCAGCATGTTCAGAGAAGACGGAAAAGTCATCAACAGAAAGTCAACATTAATATCCAAAAAGCACACAGTGTCAGTTATCAACGTACCCGGCTCCAGAAACACCTCACCATTTCTATAGAAACAAAATCCAAATTCATCAGTTCCATATTCATCCACACCCAGACGTACCAGTGCCAGATCTGGTCAAAGTTTCGACCTGTGAAATGTCAAAAAGATCAGACGTGACATGATCAGAGACAATGAGAAAAAGTAATAGTGGGAACAACACCAGTCCATCATCAAATTCATCATCGTCATCATGTGCCCTGCCGCATGGTGCTGGCGATCATGGCCATCCATACGAATATATCCCTTGTAGCTGCAAGTACATCTCCCACCCTCTCTGTCCTCAGCCACCCTGCAAGTCCGTCCAATATTTTCTCCCTGAGTCTACCTGGTGTTCTCCATGTGAAAAGGTGCTTTAATTTCTCATCCGTCATGAAATGGCCTATAAATGTTGCTTGACTTTTCCTAATCTTTTTTTTTTTATAATGATCTTGTGTCTGCTTCCTTCAAGACTGTCTGTTTTGTTTTGTTTGTTTTTGGTGGGGTTTTTTGCTTTTTTGTTGTTGTTGTTGTTGTTGCTGTTGTTGTTGTTTTTTGTTGTTGTTTTTTTCGGGGGGGGGGGGGGTCTACGGAACTCTCAACATTCTTCTAAGAAACCACATTTCAGTTGCCTCGATTTTGTTCTGACTTTGAGTGTTGACAAAATTCAACAGCCGAGAATAATAAGATAATGATTTTGTCACCAGGCCAGAGCGCCACCACATGAACTAACTCAGCTAGTAAAGGTGTATAAACTGTAGCAGACCAGGGAAGACTTGGATCGACTGTGTGAGGAAGACTTCAACTTTTCTCCACTCCAGTCTTTTCGACCCACTGCTGACTGTTAACTCTATTCCCTCTGCAACTAACCAGATGGTACAAAAGAAAACGTAAACGAAGCCGAAAGATTGGATTTTGGAGTTGGTTCACGAAGGATTCATTACAGTCGGAGAGTTCCATATGTGTTCCACACAAATATGCCAGCAATTACCTGGTAGACTCCCTGAGCCTGCACGAAACCCTGTGCGCTGTCAAGGACTTGAAATAGGAGTAGGGAGTGGGGGAGTGGGGAAAAATGCTTATAAAACATTAAGCTGACATTACCCAAATGATGGAAACATTAAGATGGGTGGTAAACAGACCAAGTGTTTAATACAGGGGGGTGCAAAAGTAGGTATACAGTTATGAAAAAAGAAAACACGTGCAATACTCATTGCATTTTTTTATACAAACAAATGAATATTGCATACATGTAATAACAAGCACAGCCTTAATCCTTCAGATACTCAAACTACTTGCCGTCGGTATTCACACACTCCTCTAATCGAGAGCGGAATTAAGCATTGTAATAATGATGTGATACTTACTGTATACCTACTTTTGCACACACACCCCACCCCCTCCTGTATTGCTTGACGAGACTGAACTCGAAATATGAGACCCTGAGTCTACGATTTTGTCAAAAGAACTAACCAGCTCAGATAAAAGAAGGATGCTATAAAACATGAAAATACATAGGAATAAGAAACAAGGAAAAAAGAGGATAGATTAAGTAATAATTAACAGACTAGAGAACAAAGCTATCAAACAGTGGCCATGCTTTTTGTCCTTCCAATTTTCAGGGTTTAACGAGTACCTAGTTGTGGAAAAACAACAACAACAACAACAACAACAGATAGTGGTGGAATACAAGACAATGCCAAACGTGAAGTATGTCCACAAGTTGTGTGCTGACGAAGCACATTCAGATGAAGACCAGCGTCAGCCAGCCACTTGATTACTTCCCCTGTATCGGTGTCAACCACAGACACCCCACATATAGGATGTCGGTGGTGTCAACAGACACACCACGCAGGACCTCGTGACAGGCCGGATGTACATGTAGCTGGCAATGAAAAGACTGGGGGAGGGATTACACTAAAGTTTGTTTCTCTCTGTCTCTCTGTCTCTGTCTCTGTCTCTGTCTGTCTGTCTGTCTGTCTCTCTCTCTCTCTGCTTCTCTCTCTCTGCTTCTCTCTCTCTCTCTCTCTCTCTCTCTCTCTCTCTCTGCTTTTCTGTCTCTCCGCCTCTCTCTCTCTCTTTCTCTCTCTGCGCCTCTCTCTTCTCTCTGCTTCCCCCTCTCTCTGCTCTCTCTTTCTCTCTTCCCTCTTCTCTCTCTCTCTCCTCTCTCTCTCTCTCCTCTCTCTCTTCTCTCTCTCTGTGGCCTTCTCTTTTCTCTTTTTCTCTCAGCCTCTCTCTCTCTTTCTCTCTCTGCCCTCTCTCTCTCTCTCTTTCTCTCTCTTGCGCCTCTCTCTTCTCTCTGCTTCCCCTCTCTCTCTGTTTCTCTCTCTCTCTCTCTTCTCTCTGTGCGCCTCTCTCTTCTCTTTTTCTCTCTTGCCTCTCTCTCTCTCTCTCTCCCCTCTCTGTCTCTGTCTCTCACTCTGCGCCTCTCTGTCTGTCTGACTGTGTCTGTGTCTGTGTCTGTCTGTGTCTGCTGTCTGTGTCTGTGTTGTCTGTCTGTCTGTCTGTCTCTCTCTCTCTCTCTCTCTCTCTCTCTCTCTCTCTCTCCCTCCCTCAGAAAGCGCTTCAGCAGGAGCAAATGCTTGAGATATATCAAAGGTTATACTGGATTCATGACAATTTAGCCCAGATTGTTCCAGTGACAGACTGATGAAAAGATAGACATATGCTTGATAGGATCTCTTACCTTTATCATCTTTAGTATTGTTACTACTATTATTATCATTATCATTGTCATTGTCTTTATCGCTATATTACTGTTATAGTTTATTATCATAATTGTTATTATAATCATTATTATTGTTGTTGTTGTCATTTTCATTATCACTATTATTACTATGAAGCCTCTGGTGCTTGATGATAATATTGATGACTAATTTTATACTAATCATTATATGTGTTATCATTAGTTTCATACATTCATCTATCATCTCCTTTGATCTCTGTGCTTATTACATTCATCTTCTTCTTCTCTTCTTCTTCTCTTCTTCTTCTTCTTCTTCTTCTTCTTTTCTTCTTCTTCTTCTTCTTCTTCTTCTTCTTCTTCTTTTCTTCTTCTTCTTCTTCTTCTTCTTCTTCCTTCTTCTTCTTCTTCTTCTTCTTTTCTTTCTTCTTCTTCTTCTCTCTTCTTCTTCTTCTTCTTCTTCTTCTTTTTCCCTTCTTCTTCTTCTTCTTCTCTTCTTCTTCTTCTTCTTTCTTCTTTTTTTTTCTTCTTCTTCTTCTTTTCTTCTTCTTCTTTCTTTCTTCTTTCTTCTTCTTCTTCTTCTTCTTCTTCTTCTTCTTCTTCTTCTTCTTTTCTTCTTCTTCTTCTTCTTCTTCTTCTTCTTCTTCTTCTTCTTCTT
>CM060313.1:19585871-19590871 GCA_030674185.1 Monoplex corrugatus | reverse complement strand
CCCCCTCAGGTGATATGGCCGACAGGGATGACCATCCCAGGGAAGTGGCGGAAGAGGGACTTATCTAATCCTATATTGACACCACCATAACAACAATGATGTTAAAATGGGACAGTGAGAAGACCAGTTTTAATGTAGCGCACCATGGGATTTGAGTCCACAACCATTAGCATATGAAGGAGAGAAAATACCTACATGTAAGACATACCGATGTCACTCCTTTTCCAGTCATTATTTTCTTTAATAAAGACAGTTTGGAATTGATGAATATGTTGTGCATACTCTGCTCAAAGAGTAAACTTAAACACATGATGTTTCAATGGAGTAGAGAAATATCTCGTAAACATTTTTGCCTTCATCAAGTCGCATAATGTTGTCTATGAAATTTTGCTGGCCTAATTGATGTGTATATCCCACACGGAGACGGAGATCACATAAAATACATTGTCAGAGTCATACAATTCATGATTTGATTGAAAAAGATGAAATTGGGAGTGGGGATAGGGAAGGGACATGATTTGGTACTGAACTGCAAATGGAAACAGACCGGTTATGAACACATCTCTAGCTAGTATTTAAGTACTCCACGGACACAGTGATAAAGTAAAAAGCAGTAGATCGTGTCCATCATAAGCTTTGAACACAAACTGTGTGCCCATGTAACACAATCAGATGAACCCTAGCCGTCAGCCAGCACCCCTGATTACTCCACTGTCTCCTTTGGGAACGGAGCTCAGAACCTTGTGACACAAGATTTAGCTGACAACTGGACAGGAGCGAAAGAAGCTGACTTTAAGAAATCGCCCCCATCCCAGCATCCCTGCTTCCCTAGAGGGCAGGAGATATACGTGATTGGCGGTTAGATCCATCAAACCTAATCTGTCTTCCTGGTTTGTGGACACTGTTGGAATCCTAATCGGAAGGTCAATAAACTGGTGACCAGTCTCCTTGAAGTAGTCAGTAGCGCAACGGACCAGCGACTGGACAGTTGTTGGTTCAAATCACTTCATTCCTGTCAAAATGATTGTGGGATTCTTCAGCACTAACCAGCTCGTACGAGAGTTGAACGTGCTATGGGATCATTGAAAAGACTAAGACCACACAGTTGAGTCTCATCGGCTTCATGGATGTATCATTGAGGGTGGTGCTCAAATTTGCTGAGCAACTCTGCAGGTGTCTGTATCTTTCGAGCCTGTTTCACGCCAGGATGTATTATAGTAGAAAACGTAGAGCACATCTCTGTCATGTAATCACAATCCAGACAAGAACTCCACAGCATCATGACCATCATCCCCATCGTCATCATAATCCTGGCACTGTACAAAATTGTCTCAGCATCTGTGACCATTAAAGTCGCTTAGAAAATGGGACAGAAAATGTTAGGTGCAATGAAACTACCTGAGAGGGATGAAAAAACATCAACCTGGTCAACGTACATCAGCGTAAAGGCAGATAGTGGGCGTGCCGAAGTAAAAATGGGAAATGACAGATACATACATACATATATACATATATATATACATATATGTATATATATATGTATGTATATATATATATATATATATATATGTATATATATGTGTAGAGAGAGAGAGAGAATGAGAGAGAGAGAGAGAGAGAGGGAGGGAGGGAGAGACGGAGATAGAGAGTCGGAGATAGAGAATCGGAGACAGAGACACAAGACCTGCAAAATAGTAAACAAGCAACACAGAATTACTATTATACTACTACTACTACTACTACTACTACTACTACTACTACTACTTGCTACTTCTACTTCTACTACTACTACCACTACCACTCACTATTACTACCACTACCACTAGGTTAACAAAAAAGACGCGAGGGTGCTGGATGGGACCCAGATCAACAATATGTAACTACTGACCAGACAGTAACCTAACAGCTCCTGACACTGCACGGTAATCATTTCACCAAGCAAATGAGGGCTGTCCATGCGCTGCATGACCCATTCAGACCCAGTAATCAGTTGTCCTGTTTACAAGCCGAATGGAGTAGTGGGGAGATGACAAACCCCAGGACATAGCCACACACCACATACCAACCAGACCCACCCCCTGCTACTGGACAAAGAGAGATCGAAAGAATCCTGCTTTGTTTTACTCTGGGCTTCATCTATCTATTAGGTTCCCTGTCAGCCTACAGCTTGCATAGCTGCCAGTTCTTCTCCCCTTACTATAGTCTCGACATTTAGGAATCGGAAACTCCCTATGTTGCTTAATCACAACCACAAGGGATATGAGTTACGATCACAATAGCTGTCAGACACGATGCCCCAGATACAGCCCAATTATCTTTTCACCTAGGTCTGGCATGCCCTGAAAGGGATCCCAAGTTTGCCGTCTTTCCGATATGTCACTAGGACTTTTCCTGCAGTCATCAGGCTGATTCTCTGAACCCAACTGCCAAGATGCAGAGCAAAATAAACAATACATACCCAAAATTGGTGGTTGGGACCCACAACAACAATGCCCCGCCACTGACAGGACGATCACACCCCACCTCACATAATACCAATCTTTAATAATGAGGAGGAGGAGAAGGAGGAAGAGGAGAAGGAGGATGAGGGTGAGGATGATGATGACGACGACGATACGAAGAAGAAGAAAAGAACAACAACAACAACAACAGGAACAAGAACAAGAACAAGAAGAGCAAGAAGATCAAGAAGAAGAAGAAAAAGAACAAGAACAAGAACAAGAAGCAGAAGAAGAAAGAAGAAGAAGAAGAAGAAAACGTAGTAATAGAAGAAGAAGAAGCCGAAGAAGAAAGAAGAAGAAGAAGAAACAACAACAACAATAAAAGAAGAAATAATAAGAAACAAACAAACACGAGAATACACAAACAGGCTATGCCACACATAATGTATGGCTACAACCCTGCGCTCATGAAGCGAAGTCAGATGAAGTCCGGCTGTCAGCTTAGTCAGCCCCTTGATTACTTCCCCTGTCTTGGCGTGGACAGAGAGGGCTCAGGACTTCAGTACAAGCAGGATTTAGCGGGCAATTGGAGCAAGGAGGGAGGAACACACCGACTGTAAAGAATCCTTTACCCCCAAAACCTCCTGCTACAATGGATGAAGGGGGATAACTGTGATGGGCAGTTTGATCCATCAAACGTAATTGTCTAATCTGTTCTCCTGGGTGGTGGACGTTACTAGACTCTTTAATTAATGAACTACTTGTTGCATACTAACCAAAGTGGCACATGCATGTAAAAAGGCATGAGACTGAGAAGAGAGAGAGAGAGAGAGAGAGAGAGAGAGAGAGAGAGAGAGAGGCAGAAAGACAGACAGACAGACAGAGACAGACAGACAGACAGACAAACAGAGAGAGAGAAAGACAGAATGAGGGGGAGAGGGGACAGAGACAGATAGACAGACAGACAGAGAAAGAGACAGACAGACACACAGAGACAGACAGACACACAGAGACAGACACAAAGAGAGATAGAGAGATACAGACAGAGGGGAGAGAAAGAGAGAGAGAGAAGACAGACAGACAGACAGACAGAGAGACAGGGAAAAAGACAGAGAGACAGAGACAGACAGACAGATAGAAACAGACAGACAGACAGATAGAAACAGACAGACAGAGAGAGAGAGAGCGAAAGAGAGAGAGAGCGAAAGAGAGAGAGAGCGAAAGAGAGAGAGAGAGAGAAAGAGAGACAAAGAGAGACAAAGAGAGACAGAGAGACAGACAGAGAGAGAGAAAGAGAGAGAGAAGCTGCGAATTTCAAGCTTCAAAACATGTTATTACTCAAACATAATAGCATTATGTCTTACTCAAAATCTTTAACAGCTAGTTCTGTCTACTCTTGATTACTTCCCCTGTCTTAGCCTGGGCACAAGACTCGGGAACTGGTGGCAGGCAGGATTTAGCTGGCAATTGGTTTATTTGTTTGACATTCACTGTTTACCGTTTTAATCAAAGCATTTCACTTTTATGTGTTGTTTTTTTTTCAAATATACATGCATCTAATCTAATCTAATCTAGTCTATCTATCTATCTATCAGTCAATCTATCAGTCTATCTACCAGTCTATCTATCTATCTGTCTGTCTGTCTGTCTATCTATCTATCTATATATATATATACATATAAATATACATGTTTGTATCTATATATCTATATATGTATGTATCTATATATCTATCTCTATATCTGTCTATATATCTGTATGTATGTATATGTATGTATACATATATGTATAGATATGTATATGTATATATATTTATACATATATATATATGCATATAAACATGTGTGTGTGTGTGTGTGTGTGTGTGTGTGTGTGTGTGTGTGTGTGTGTGTGTGTGTGTGTGTGTGTGTGTATATACATATCTGCAGATTTCAAGATGTAGAAGGTGCGCCAAACGTGATCTGTGGCCACAGGTTTCTGATCATAAAACACACTCAGATGACGTCCACCTGTCAACCAGTCTCTTGATTACTTCCCCTGTCTTAGCCTGGACACAAGACTCGGGAAGTGGTGACAGGCAGGATTTAGCTGGCAATTGGTGAGGGAGAAAGGAACTGACTTTAAGGAATCGCCAATACCGGTTACTCCCGTTTCTCTGGGGGACAGAAGAAATCTGTATAGGATGGCCGGATCCATCAGACGTAATTGTCTAATCTGTCTTCCAGGTTAGCAGACATTGTAGAGTCGATTTCAGAAGGTCAATGAACTGTTTGGTATAATAGGGAAAGTAGAGACCTGCGTGAGAAAATGGAATTGAATCGTACTAAAGTGTCTCTACAGGATAACTCTTATCTCTTCTCCCCTTTACTGGGAAGGCAATGGAATTAATGTCCAAAGGACATCACTCAAGCTTCGATTACTCAAACAAACAGACAATAAACTTAGTTTATTCAAAAGTCTGCGATATGTTCATAGAATCTTTTGATGCATTTGAAAATATTTTCGCCATAAAAACATAACAAGCTATGACAGTCAAGGTAATATTTTGCATGACATGTA
>CM060313.1:19573371-19580871 GCA_030674185.1 Monoplex corrugatus | reverse complement strand
TATGACTTCACACCAAGTAATACTCTTCAAGAATGTTCATCTTATATGTTAGGCAGTTTGCGCATGTCTTATTATTCAGTCTGTCATCATGCACCTCTCCAGTCTTTTCCGCCCAGTTGACAAACTGGTATGGTGCGACAATTGTCAAAATTTGGTTCAGAGATGAACACAAGAAAATCAAAATCTCGACTGCAAAAAGAAATAAAGTAGGCAGAGAAATTACCATCTCCTGGGAATACCTCTGATTGTTCATGGCGGCTTGCAGACTAAAGAGATGGGATCAGCAGTACTGGGGCATCCCAGACGCAGAATGTCTCTTAACTCTCTTTAGTAGCTGGGAATTGAGGTCATCAGTCACTCCAAGGGAGACAAGTGCACCCGGATGAACAGACTAGAGAAGACAGAGATAGATAGATAGATAGATAAATAATAGAAATAGATAGATATATAGGTAGATAGATATAGATAGATAGATAGATAGATAGATAGATAGATAGATAGATAGATAGATAGAGATAGAGAAGAGGAGAAGAGAGACAGACAGACAGTAGGCAGAGAAACAAACAGACGACATATAGACAGAGACAGAAACAGAGCGAACAGGAGAGACTACATACATACATACATATACATACATACACATACTCATACATAAGACAGACAGACAGAGTCAGACAGGCAAAGAAGAAGAGATAAGCAGACAGAGGTAGACAGAAAGAGAGAGAGGCGAGAGGGGGGAAGAGAGACATAGACAGAGAGAGAGAAAGAGAGAGAAAGAGAGAAGAGAGAGAGGGAGGGAGAGAGAGAAAGAAAGAGAGAGGGAAAGAGAGAGAGAGAGAGAGAGAGAGAGAGAGAGAGAGAGAGAAAAGAGACAGACAGACAGACACAGAAAGAGACAGATTTAGGCAGACAGACAAAGACTAAGAGACAGAAAAATGAGATTCAGACTCCTCACTGTTTACTCAATAAAGGCCACATTGCTGTGGCACAGTGCTTAGCGCAACAGATTAGAGCTGGAACACTGTGAGCTTGAATTCCATAAGTCTTGTCAAAATCACTTTGGGATTTGACGGCCCTACTGGCTGGTACCTACAGCTGAGTGTGCTATAGCCTCACTAGGCCATGGAGAGGCTTGGGACCAGACAGTCTAGATTCATCCACTTCGCAGAACAGAAGCAGAACACTTTGTCAGATCAAACGTAATACACGACCACAAGTTTGTGCTTAATTAAGAAACAAGCTCAGCTGAAGTCCAGCTACCAGTTCTTTGACCACTCACCCACATCGCAACAGAGGTCAGGATCTTGTGAGGATCACGACGTTGGCAATAAGATCAAGAATCCCGTATCAAAGGGACACAACCCCCTACCAACCAAATCGGCCTCTACAAAAGGAGAGCAAGGAGATGAGAATGAGGGGGCGGCAACTGGGAACATCCGCCATACTTGTCTAATACTGTGAGAAACCAGCAGACCCATCAAACAAGATTGTCTGTCCTATTAGTCCTTTTGGTAAAGCAGAATGGTGGTGGCTTTGTAAAATGTCACAGAACCGGGTTTGTGTCTAGCTGTGCATAATGACACTCTTTCATGTCATTTTATGAAGGAATGGATGAAACATTTTACATTCAAGAAGTTGTCCACAAAAGTCAAAACAGAGCAGCCTGGAGGGAGGTGGTGGTGTCAAAGAGTGCAGTGGCCCACACGAAACCTGGTGACGCCGACAGGTGCAGGTGCAGGTGCGGATGAAACATGACTGAAAGTGAAAGGTGCTACAAAAGCCTCAAATTAACGCAGCCCCCGATTACCTGTCAAGCCTACTTGAAATCTATGTTCCCTCACGTACCCTCCGCTCTGCCTCCGATCCTCTGACTTTTCGCTTTCCACGCACTAAGCTCAATACCTATAGTCCACGAGCCTTGTCTGTTTCTGGTCCACTCTCCTGGAACAAACTTCCTCTCTCAGTCCGTCAGCAACGTACTTTTGTCTCCTTCAAGTCCGCTCTCAAAACTCGCCTTTTCTCCTCTGCTTAATTAACATCCTGACCTCACTATCTCCCACTTTAGCCTGTCTCCACTCGGTGTGGAATCACATGGTAATATATAATTATTTGTATATAATATGTTCTCTATAATTTTCCATTGCTTTTCTTCTTTTTCCCCATTTATAGTCATGTGTATGTGTGTGTGTGCGTGTGTGTGCATGCGTGCGTGTGTGTATGTTCAGCGCTTAGATTTGATTTCGATCAAGATTTTGCGCTATATAAATATTGTAATTATTATTGTTATTATCATTATTACTATTATTATTATTATTATTATATTACTATTATTATTATTATTACTATTATTGTTATTATTATTATTATTATTAGTCAGGTGGGTATACTTCAGAATTACAGTCGGCAGGTACCTGGGTTCGATCCAGTCTTGCCTTGTAGATAAAGGGTGGGGATTTTTCAAATCTCCCAAGTAAACATGTGTACAGACCTGACAGTGTCTAACCCCCCCCCTTCCCTCCCCCGCCCTTCGTGTTTATATCATGCAGAATACCAGATATGTTCGTTATAGATCATGTACGTCAGTGACTGGCGTTTAGAAACATGAAAACACCAGCATGCAGTCTCACTGAAAACGGAGTGTACTTAGATTGTGCAGTAATGTACAGCCAATACAGTGTAGGCAAAACAACATGCATACATGCATTTGATATAAAAAAAATCAGAACGCTAAGAAACACACACCACACACACACACACCACACACACACACACACACACACACAACAGCACGCACCAGCACACACACACACACACACACACACACACACATCACACATGTACACATATATTCCCACACGCCTGCACACGCATACACATAAACACAAATACACATACTCACATACACTCACACCCCTGGTCAATATAAACTTTTTTTGAAATAAAAGACATTGAAAAATGATCAGGGAAAGCGAGAGAGCAGACAAGCTTTTCTTCTTTCATTGTTAACAGTTTTATAATTTCATATTTCAATTACAAATTAATAACAACTGCGAGAGACAATCGAGAAATCATTTAGATACCGATCCATATTAAACACGGATTAGATCTTTTGTTGAGCTCGATGGCAAGCAAGTAATGCGTACCTAGTAGTGTAAACTGGTTTTGAAAAAAAGTTTTATTTTTGTTTTATTCATGACTTAGGACAATGTTCACCTCCTCCGTCCCTACCCATCATATCAACAGTCATTCCTTCCACGACCTCATTCCTTTGAGAAAGGAGCCATATTAATGTCGTTACACATCATTCGTTTATAGCACTAGTCCACATGGACTTACTGTACACTACATATAACCAAACGTTTTAGTTGAGCACACAGAACTGGAACATTGGGCGGGCTGACCACAAACCAATATGTGGTGCATATTATTGCTTCTGAAGGTGTTCAATTAAAATTCTTGTTATTCTACTCCCTTAACTCATTAGGGCGCCACTCGAAAGATATGATCATTATATTCCTCCTACTACGTGGGTTGTATGCCAACGCCTGGGTCTCAGTTCATCGTTTTCCTTTTTTTTCTGTGTCCCCATCTGTCTCTCCCTCAACAATTCCCTGGAGGATTGATTAAGTAAGGTAATTGGATCTTTTTATATGACCACACCAACACAGATTTTGTTTGTTTGTTTGTTTGTTGCTTAACTGTTGTCAGCAGATCTTCATATGGTCCAGTGTGCTGCTCAGTGGTTTTGCGAATGTGTTCATCGATGTCATGATCAGTGTATCTGATGCTTAATATCTTTAGATAATACCTCATTTCCCTGTCTTGGATTTGTCTTTTTAAAACCACCGTGATAGTCCATGGGATAATTATCGAAACTGCTCCCCCGCCCCCCTCTCTTAGGGATTTTTGAAGACCATGTTTTTTAGTTAGCCTAACACATGACCAACAAAGACTGCGCTTCGCGGGACACTGCTGGGTAGCAAAGAAGAACTGGTGGGGGATGTTCTACTATGGAGACCCAGCCACGGCAAACAAAGACCAGGACGTCCAAAGAAGACCTTCATCGACCAACTGATCGATGATACAGGCTGTCAGTATGATGAACTACCTACTGTAATGTCTGACAGAGAAGGATGGAAGAAACGTGTCATGGATAGCCGAGCAAGCTCGACATGATGATGATGATAACACATGATTGTTTCATATCTGCCTGTTTGTCAGATCAAATCTCCATTAATAAACCAAACAATACTTCTGAATGGGGTGGATGAAGATGGAACGTGCCGACAGTCATAATAGACTGTGCGGACGCCTGTAAACCCGCCCACCCACCCCAACTCCCTTGCACCTCAGTCCCCAAGGATTTTATGCGAAATGTGTCTCTGTAAAGCTTGACATCTAATCTACTGATTACAAGTTGTTTACCATTGATGATTTACTGTGTGTGTCAACAGTAAATGCTTAAAGTTACCTACCGTCAAAAATCTGAATCGCGCACACACCGATTGCTGGTATGTTTGTTATCTACTTTTGGATGACTTTACGGTTTGTGATATGTTTTTCATACATTTGGAACAGAAATAATCATTCAATAAGATATTTGTACGCTGGATTATGAGTGGGAGGAAAGGGTGAACGTGGGGGAAGGTCAGGTAGGCCAGTTAGTTAGGCATGTTCACAGACTTTACAGCCACGTTGGTTTTAACGACTAACAGTTCAATGCACTTGAAAGTATATTTAAAGGTGATAGCTTTTTGTAGGTTTTATTTTCAGTTTAAGTTTTTTACAGATACATTTGGTGTGGATGCTTATAAGACATTCATCCAGGAATGCCTGACCGACAAATTCGTTAAGTGTCAATTCACCACTGAAGAAACTAAATCTGAACTAGTTTCTCCATTGCTGTCAGATCAACGACAGTGTCCAGACGGTCGAAGAAAACGACGCAGATAACAGCAGAAAGAAATGGTTTTGCTCATCTTGTTGTTTTTGCAGTCACTCATGAGACCAGGACAGAAATGTTTCTTTGTTTTCCTGTGGGCTCAGTTTCTTAGGCACCTCAACAGCTGATGGAATTCCTGTAAAAACATGTTTCCAGTCGTGTAGAACTAGAAAAAAAATGTCCAAGTTAAAAAGCAGTAAAAGCACAAAAATAAACTAGGTGGAAATGTCAATGCCAGGGGCATATCCTTAGATTGTATGTGCGAATGCGCTGCTGTATACTTAACGTTCTTTTCCAGGCGGTGTTTTAAGCCTCAGCGAGTTGTTATGTGTGTTTTAAGATGGTTAGAACCCTGATATGGCTCTGCGCAGTTGGCTGGGCCTTAAACATTAATGGTGATGATAATGATGACCTGTCTATCTGAACTTCAAGATCCCATTTGTAATCACCCAGCCTTGAGAATCTGGTAGAGGAAGATTCTGCACTGCCTTGTCTGCAAATGGGAGACTGACAATTTGATGGCCTTATGTGTATCCTTTAGGATTCTCTACATGGGGGAGAAAAGCTCATGTCAATTCTGTCATAGCTTGTAAGTTGTCCTTGCTTTGCACTAAAACGCACCAGGAATTTGTCGTAGTGCAAGTTGTTGATGTTGATAGTAAGCGTAGAGTACAACCGTGTCACACAGTCAGTCTCAATCCTAGATGAACCCCGTAATATCAATAATCATCATCATCATCGCCATCATCATCATCGCATTTTAAAAACTGTGCCAGCTTCTGTGGCCATTAAAGTGGCATTTAAAATGGGGCAAAAAACTATTTTTTTTAAAAGTGAGCACAAAGGTTACCTCCCTGGGTGTGATGATCCTACAAAAAAAAACATAAAAATGACAAAAGAAGCAGTACATTATGTGCTTTATATTAATGAAACACAATGACTGTGCACAAACCTATCTCATCGAGCACACTCAGATAAAGCACCAGCTGTCAGCCAGCCCTTCGATACCTTCCACACAGCTCGGAATTTCATGACAGGCCGGATGTAGCTGTGGAATAAAGAGAGGATATCAAAAGATCTCCATCCCATTTCCATCAGTCTGGCAGTGTGGGTAGTGGCGGAATATCTGACATGAACCACTGCTGAACACAAACATAACTATCTCATCAGCCTCCAGAAATATTCAGCTCGATCGAGTTCCTGTGCAAGGTCAAAGAACTGTTATTGAGGGCTGCATGTAATGAAACTGCATGTGCGTGTGTAAAAGAATATGATATTGAATGAGAGAGACGAGAGTGAGGGAACGATCGAGCGAGCAAGTGCGAGAGAGAGAGAGGGAGAGAGAGAGACAGACAGACAGACAGACAGACACAGAGACAGAGACAGAGACAGACAGACAGATGGATATACGGATAGACAGCACAGACAGACTGACATAGAAGAGGGAGGGCATTAGATGGAAAGATAACGATAAAAAGATAAAATGCGTGTGTATGCGATACTTGCAATTTCAGGAAAAAAATATGTTAAGGATGGAAAACAAAGTAGTTAGCTGACAAGCAAAGAAAGCAGGATATTTACCTCAGCTCATGATAATCTGAAAACGGTGTGGCATTACAGCTACAATACTATGATAGTGTGGCTTTACAATACCACTTAGCAACCCTGAGCGGTGCTGTTATTCCGATCTGCAAATGATGTCATCAGAACTTACACTTGAAAAATATGTGAGATATTAAAGCTTAGAGTTGAAAATCTGAAAATGGCATGATTACGGATGGTCTGCAATAGAATCAGATATATGAAATGAATAAAACTTGAGCCCCGTTATACTGACTAGTTCTGCCAAGATGCTGATCTTCGATAAAGCATATAAACATATCAGTGAGTTAAGTAAATAGTTTTTTTGATAAAAAATACAGAAAGGAATATTCATGACTTGCCATATTCATCCAGTTAGTAAATACGACTTTGATTAAATTTTATCAAAATATGAGACGGATACTTAAGCAGTTAAATGAAAATTGTTAGACAAGAAAAAAAATTCCTGACTTGAAGAGATATCACACGAATGTGTAATCAGTCTTCCTGCCAACACAAGGCTGTAGCAGCTTTCTTAAAAGGACAAGATCTTGTTCTAGCATTACTAGCTTTACGTAATGAAAATGTAGACATCTACAGATAGATAAGATCAAAGACAACCATAAAGAAGTTGAGAGAGAGACAGCGACAGACAGGCAGAGACAGAGACACAGATAGAGACAGAGAGAGAGAGAAGACAGACAGGCAGAGACAGAGACACAGATAGAAACAGAGAGAGAGAGAGATAAGAGAGACATAGACAAAGAAAGAGAGACAGACAATCAGACAGACAGATGGATAGACAGAGAGAGAGAGACAGAGACAAAGAGAGAGACCGAGACAGACAGACAGATGGATAGACAGAGAGAGAATAGAGACAGAGACAGAGAGCGAGGCTGAGAGAGACGGAGATAAACAGACGGACAGACAGAAAGAGAGACAGAGATTGAGGCAGAAAACGATTAAAAAATAGAACA
>CM060313.1:19565871-19568371 GCA_030674185.1 Monoplex corrugatus | reverse complement strand
CTCCAGTTTCACAGTGTCATAGCTCTACCCTAAGTATACATATCACTTGTGTACAAAAACGGAGATTGTTAGAATGGCCTGACTTTCTGATTATTCTTTTGTCATTATCTTTATCCTGGGAGACTTGTAAAAGCCTTCACCTATACCTTTCAACTACCCTCATCTCTATTTCCCCTGTGTCATAGCCTCTGCTCTGAGTACTCTCGAAAAAAAAACACAGACAGACAAACGAAGTTAATTTCGCTGGATCTCTGAGTCGACTTTGGTTTGAATTGTGAAGCAAAGTCAAATGTAATTTACAGGTTGTAGTCAAATAAAAGAATGGGTCAACGTCTTATTGAGCTAATAAAATCCCCAAGAGCTTAGATACATGACCATTAAGGCATCTTGAAATTCTCTTGTATTATTCCGGTTAGACACAGGCTACTGTTTCAGAAAATAAACAGGGGCTGGTTGAAGAACTCTTACCAGTCTTGAGTCAGAACTATGCCTATGAAAAATATCCTGTTCAAATATTCCAATTTACTCACTGAATATAATTTCTGTATACAGCTTTTCTCAGAGAAAGAAGAAAGAACAAAACAAGAAAATATCCTCCATAGCATCATCGTCATCATGCTTGTTCTCATCTACCATAATATTATTCTAGAAATTGTCTCAAATCCCGGTGTTATTTATTCTGCCTTGCTCTCTTGGTGAATTCAGTTCCAGTCTTTTACCTGTTGTTTCCATTCTTGATGTAAACACAAATAACACACACACACACACACATACACGAGCGCACGCACGCGCGCGCGCACACACACACACACACACACACACACACACACACACACACACACACACACTTTCATACACAAAAATACACACACATGCACAGAAAGAGGAGGAGAGAGGGAGGGAGACAGAGAGAGACAGAGAAGAGAGACAGAGATAGAGACAGACAGACAGACTGACAGACTGACTGACTGACATGACAGCAGACAGGCACAGCATAGACAGACAGACAGACAACACGTAATACACTTATAACACAAGAACAACACACACACACACACACAACACACACACACACACACACACACACACACACACACACTCACACATACACACACACACATTCACACTTACACATATTCATACATACACTCACGAATACACACTCACACACACTCACACACACACACACACACACACACACCACACACACACACACACACACACACACAACACACACACACCACACACACCACACACACACACACACACAGATAACGCTAATGTCTTCAATTCTGTCTTGTCTAAGGGCGCTATCATGGAGAGAAGAAATTATTCTGGCACTGCGGTTAACTCCTTGGAAGAACTTTTCACTTCGTGACACCGCTGAGTATCAGTGAATTATCTTTGCAGCATGAAATATCTTTTGATAAAATGTTGTCGTTATTATTAATTATTATTTATTATTATTATTATTATTATTATTATTATTATTATTATCATTATTATATTTATTATCATTATCATTATTATTATTATTATTATTATTATTATTATTATTATTATTATTATTATTACCTGTACTATTATCAGTGTCATCATCATCACCAGTAGTAGCGGTACTGGTAGTAATAGTATAACGAGTAGTAGCAGTATCCTGATCATTATTATCATTATTATCTCCGTTATCATTTGTTTAGTTACAGTCATGAAAATGACTTGCCTCTTCTAAATCACTGCCGAACTGTATAATCTATGGAATGCATTGTTGTCTGTCAATTGTATGCAGTGACATCACCTTCTGTTGTGTAATACAGTTCAAATTACACCCACGCCCTTCCGGTTACTGTTTACCGTAATTTACCCAAAGGCACAAACAGGAGGGAATCAATAGATAACATAAGAAAATCGCTTGTTTTTGTTTATTTGTTTGTTTGTTTGTTTGTTTGTTCCATGTGTTGTTTTATTGTTAGTCATTTCAGAAAGGACTATGCCACACACAAAAATGCACAAACTGATATCACTGCAATAATGCAAATCGATTAATGCTGAATCACTGCTGTGTATCTATCTCTATGTATACTGAACAACAGAATCAAAGCAACGCTGACTTCTTGGCATCATCATAGTTTGACGCAGATTCACAGATAGAGAAGAACTGTATTTTCACCTACCGACAATTTCGTCGAATAAAGTAAGTGTGAGAGAGAGGGGGAGCGGGGTGGGAATGGAAGAGAGAATTTTAAAATGCAAATGTATTCATATTTGATGGGAAAATGACGGCTACGTTTGTCAAATGGGCAAGATGGCAGCCTTTCCAATCTGAAATTCTGGGTTTGATCCTACCTGGGTACCTCACGCTTGGTGGGCAAAGGGTGGAGATTTTATCTGTCTCTGGGGTCAACATGATTTATGTGTACAACCTCCTGGTGCTGGCCCCGGGGAAAAGTTGAGGTCTCTGCCACCTCATTCCCCTACGACTCCAGGGTTATTGCACTATCTA
>CM060313.1:19550871-19553371 GCA_030674185.1 Monoplex corrugatus | reverse complement strand
TGCCCAACTCACAGACAAAAGCCTTGACAGGATTTCTTTTTACCTGACATTTTATATTATTAGAAAGGCCTGAAATGTAGTTTTTTAATATGGTAGTATGTTTCCCGTTTTAAATTTACATATTCTTTTAATCTCTAGGGGAAAAGATTCAGATCGACAGGTGAGTAACCGTGTGTGTGTGTGGTGTGTGTGTGTGTGTGTGTGTGTTTTGTGTGTGTGTGTGTGTGTGTGTGTGTGTGTGTGTGTGTGTGTGTGATGTGTGTGTGTGTGTGTGTGTGTGTGTGTTGTGTGTGTTTTTTTGTGTGTGAGTGTTGTGTGTGTCTGTCTGTCTGTCTGTATGTATGTGTATGTGTGTATGTGTGTATGTGTGTGTGCGTGTGTGCGTGTGTGTGTGTGTGTGTGTGTGTGTGTGTGTGCGTGTGTGTGTGTGTGTTTGTGTGCGTGCGTGCGTGTATGTTTACGTGCGTGTATTAGCTATTTCTTTATTTTCTGGACAAACCCGTAAATAAATCTTTGTTCCCAGAACAATTATTATCGATATATGGCCGATGCTACATATGTGTATAGTCATCATCATCATCATCATCATCAGGTGCCCTGCCGCATGGCGTTGGCGACCATGGACTTCCAACCCATCTCTATCTCTCGATTCCCCCAGCATCTCCCCCACCCTCCTCATCCCCAGCCACCTTGCAAGTCCGTCCAGCATTCTCTCCCTGGGTCTACCCGGTGTCTCTTTCCCTCCAGCTTTCCCGTTGTGACCAGGTGCTCCAAATCCCCTTTCCTCATAAAATGGCCTATAAATGTTGCCTGTCTTTTCCTAATCTTCCCCATCAGTGATAGACCTGTGTCTGCCTCCATCAAGACTGTCTCGTTTGTTTTCTTTGCTGTCCATGGTACTCTCAACATTCTTCTGAGAAACCACATCTCGGCTGCCTCAATCCTGTTCTGGCTTTGCTTGCTGACTGTCCACGCCTCGCATCCATACAACAGTATTCGTTCTATATAACATTCAAGGGCTCTCTTTCTGATGTTAATTGATAGGCATTTGTTGGAAAGAATGCTTGTCATCTTCTTGAATGCTGTTTTGGCTTGGCCGATTCTGCCAGCTATTTCCGATTGCATCTGCGTCTGATGAAATGACCGTTCCCAGGTATTTGAACTTATTAACCTGTGTCAAGGTTGTGCCATTTGCTGTTATTTTGCAGGAGGGGATTTCATGTTTTTTACTGATCACCATGACTTCAGTCTTCCTGCTGTTTAGTTCCAACCCCTTACCTTTGCTTTCTGTTTCTAGTATATTCACAAGGTTTTGTAGGTCCCTTTCATTTTCTGCAATTAGCACGGTGTCATCTGCGTACCGAATGTTGTTTATCATTTTCCCTCCAACCTTTAATCCAGGGTCTTCTTCTAGGTTTCTCATGATGTTTTCGCTATATAGTGAAAACAGATCTGGTGACAAAACACAACCCTGTCTGACTCCTCTTTTGATGTTTTGAAAAGAGCTTATATTGTTTTCTATTCTCATTGCAGCTGTTTGTTCCCAGTACATATTCCTGATTATTCGTAGATCTTTTCCATCGACATTGAGTCTCTCCAGTTGGTTGATCAATTCTTCTTGTCGTACCCGATCGAAAGCCTTGGTATAGTCAACAAAGCATAAATACAAATCCTTATTCATCTCAACTGACCTCTCTATGATAGTTCTTAGGATGTATATGGCATTAGTAGTTCCTTTCCCCTCCACAAATCCACGCTGTTCTTCTGCTATTTCTCTTTTGATTCTATTCCTTGTCCTCATCATGATTATTCTTAACAGGATTTTTGTTACATGACTCATCAAACTGATTGTGCGATGGAGTTCGCATTCTATAGCCCCTGTCTTCTTTGGAAGTGCAATGAAAATTGATTTTGACATATCTTTGGGGATTTTTCCTGTGTCATAAAATTCATTTAGGAGGACTGTTATTTTTTCTATGCCAAATTCCACCAGGGCTTCGATCATCTCTGTAGTAATGTTGTCTGGTCCTGGGGCTTTTCCTGGTTTCTCTTTTTCAGTGCTGCTCTGACTTCATCTTTCATTATGGGTGGTCCTTCAAAGTTCTTTTTTATAATGTGTTCTTCGTTTCTGTCATCCTCAAAAAGGTCTTTAATGTACTCTCCCCATCTGTCTAATACCTTGTCTTTTTCCATGATAAGCGTGCCATCTTTTGATTTTAAGCAACCAGTTGATGTGCATGTATTTTTCCTGTGAACAATTTCTTCAATTCGTCTGTACATACTCTGAGGATCTATTTTGTGTCGTTCTTCTATCTCTTTGCATTTTGTGTACAGCCAAGCTTCCTTAGCTTCATTGCACCTATACCTGATTTCTTTGTTTATCTTCCTGTATATCTCCTCGTTTCTCTTTGCCTTCCTCCTTTTCTCCATCAGGCCCAAAATTTCATTAGTCATCCATGTGTATAGTGAATGCATTAATCCAATTCTGTTTCATTCTGTG
>CM060313.1:19540871-19545871 GCA_030674185.1 Monoplex corrugatus | reverse complement strand
GACTTCAGCTTAATGACGACAAAACAGAAGCTATCCTCATTGGCACCCGTCAGAAACTTTCTCAGCTGCCTCCTCTTTCTCTCCCATTATGTAACACATCAGTCCCAATTTCTGATTCAGCTAAAAACCTTGGTGTCTGCATTGACTCTACCCTCTCCATGAACAACTTTGTTTCCAAACTGCCAGATCCTGCTACTATCATCTCCATCGTATAAAGCTGATCAGGAAGTATCTCTCTGTCGAAACAACTGCAAAACTCGTTCTCTCCTTCATAATGTCTCGCATTGACTATCGCAATTCACTCCTGTCTGGTCTTCCTGCCACCAAATTTCACATCCTACAGCGCATTCAAAACAATGCTGCACGCCTTGTACTCAAAAAGAAAAAAGCTGACCACATATCTCCTCTCCTGGCACAACTTCACTGGCTCCCTGTATCAAAGCGCATACAGTACAAACTAGACACCATGTGCTACAAAAGCCTCAATAACGCAGCCCCCGATTACCTGTCAAGCCTACTTGAGATCTATGTTCCCTCACGTACCCTCCGCTCTGCCTCTGATCCTCTGACTCTTCGCTTTCCACGCACTAAGCTCAATACCTATGGTCCACGAGCCTTCTCTGTTTCTCGTCCACTCTCCTGGAACAAACTTCCTCTCTCAGTCCGTCAGCAACCTACTTTTGTCTCCTTCAAGTCCGCTCTCAAAACTCACCTTTTCTCTCCTGCATAAAATCCTAACCTCACTCAACCCTCCCCTCTGCAGCCTGTCTCCGCTCGGAGGGAATCACATGGTTATAATATATAATTGTATGCTATGCTCTCTATAATTTTCCATTGCTTTTATTCTTGCTTTTATTGCTTTTATTCTTTCTCCCCATTTATAGCCATGCGTGTGTGTGGTGTGTGTGTGTGTGTGTGTGTGTGTGTGTGTGTGTGTGTGTGTGTCTGTATGTGTGCGTGCGTGTGTGTGCGAGCGTGCGTGCCTGCGTGTGTGTCTGCTTCAGCGCTTAGATTTGATTTTATCAAGATTTTGCGCTATATAAATATTGTAATTATTATTATTATGTTGAGAGTTCCACGGACGGCAAAGAAAACAAACGAGACAGTCTTGATGGAGGCAGATACAGAAGATCATTGATAAGGAAGATTAGGGAAAAAAGATAGGCAACATTTATAGGACATTTTATGAGTGAAGGGGAATTAGAGCACCTAGTCACAACAGGAAAACTGGAGGGAATGAAAGCACCAGGCAGACCAAAGGAGAAAATATTGGACAGAATTGCAGGGTGGCTGGGGACAGAGAAGATGGAAGATGGAAGATGTTCTGCGGCAACTAGGGATAGATATATAAGGAGGGCCATGATCACCAACGCCATTCGGCAGGGCACTTGATGATGATGATGATGAAGCTATTCCCTGCCCCCCTTTATCAATCCCTTGGACTGTTCCCCTTCTTCCCCAACCAAATTCATTTCATTCCTTTCTTGTCTATAATCCCCTGTCCCATGCCCTCTTCTATTACACTACTTTTACCCTGTGCTTTGCCCTTAGTAATTCCTGTGTCCACTGCCCTCCCCTATCTACTTATTCTTTGCCCACCTACCCTCCTCTTATCCCCTGTACAACCCTTCTGTCTACACTACCTTACTGTCTACAATAAATCTTTCTTCCCTGTCACCACCCCATTCCCCTCTCTTACTCTGCCCTTACTCACTCCCCCCTCCACCCCTACAACTCTGCACTATTCCTTGCCCTGTCATGTTCTTTCCTATTCCCCAACTTCCAGTATTTTCTCCCTATTTCGTGCTCTCCTTTTCTCTGTCCTGTTACTTCCCCTTACCTATTACTTCCCGAAATTTTCCTTTCTGCATTCCATCTTATATAATTAATGTCTTCATTTTTTTTAAGGTTCATCAACTGAAAGATCTCGCGAAAGAAACCGAAATAATAGCGGAAGAAGAACCTGTGGCAACTGAGAGAGTTCACTAGTACTTTCTGATCAAGCATTTAGACACGAACGATGTCATGGGATACAAACTATAATCCAAAACAAGTGTGACTGCCCGCGTTCAAGTAAACAGGAACCAGAAAAAAACACGAAAGAAGAATACGAACGCATATTTAATACAACAAGACAAGACAGGCGCAAATTTTCGGCCAACTGGCCTTTGTCAAGCGTAAGATTACAAACAAACACCAGATAAAAAAAAATTGAGAAAAAGACTCAAGCGCTGAAGAAGTCGGCCGGATCGCCGATGAAAGCTACGCAGTAAGTGGCTTTTTTGTCACTGAGAGACATAGATACAAAAGATACATAGATGATTGCATTGGCATGACATCCCTCGATCATGACCAACTTTTGCAATTCATCCATTACGTCCAAACGTTTCACCCATCCATCAAGTTCACATAAGAAATTTCAAGCACATCCATATGCTTTCTTGATATCGAAGTTTCCCTTCAATCTGAACAACTAGTCACTACAGTCCACTACAAACCTACAGATTCACATTCCTACCTGGACTATCAATCATCTCACACTTCCAACACCAGAAACAGCATTCCCTACTCGCAGTTCTTGAGACTACGACGCCTCTGCTCAGACGAAGACGATTTCCAGGACAAAGCAGATGAAATGACTAGATTTTTCCAGCGCAGACATTACCCACTCGAGGTCATCAATGAAGCCCGGAAAAAAGTCAACTCTGTCTCTCGGCCAAATGCCCTCCATTCGAAGCCCAAAGCTGCCACAGAGGATCGGCCAGTCCTCAGTCTAGTTTACCACCCGTCCATGTACCTCGTAAAAAGGATCATCTTGTCCAACTGGAACATTCTGCAATCCACTACAGGTGAAACCTTTGACCAGCGCCCTTTGATCGTCTACAAGAGAGACACAAATCTCCGCGACTTGCTGGTGCACTCAAATCTCAGCAAACCAGTCAGCCACCCTCCAGGAACCTCTCCATGTAACAAACCTAAATGCAAGACATGTCCTTTCTTGTGCACAGCCACCACAGTCAAAGGCCCCAAGTCTCATATGAGAATTACAAAACATTTCAACTGTCAAACTTATAACATTGTCTACTTGATCAGTGCTCTAAATGTTCCCAACTGTATATTGGTGAAACTGGACGCACCCTTGATACACGTTTCAAAGAACACTTGGCTGATATCCGTCATCAAAGGGATAAAACTATCCCCAATCACTTCAACCAATCAGACCACTCATCAATGACATCCGAGTGAAAGGTCTGTGGCTTCTATACGGTAACAGCACCATAGACAGGAAAGACAGAGAATCCCATCTCATAAATAAACTTGGAACACGCAAACCATATGGTCTTAATGACAAACCATAAGTAATCCATTGCTCAACAGAATTCAGACATGCCGTTTCATGTTTCTTCCTGTTTCCAGGCCTACCAGATTCATGGCACTGGGCACAATCTACTCCCTTACCTCTTGGCTCTTGCCCTGTGCCTTCTTCAGAACAGGGCTATACCGATATAGCATGTCCACTTCTCAAAATTGTAGAACTCATCTCACTTCCCTTTTGACATCATAGTTGCCTCCCCTCTCCCCACTTCTTACTACTGCTCATGAAGACATGGGCATTCCATTTGGTCCCCTTCTTACCCACTGGACGAGGCGGCAGGGAAGTTTTTAGTCCTGTTTTTATTATCCATTGTTTGGTGTTTGTGATCTGTTTGTGACCGTGCGTTCGCGCTTGACAAAGGCCGGTTGGCCGAAAATTTGCGCTTGTTTTGTCTTGTTTTGTTGGATACGCGCTTACATTGGTTTTCTTGTTCTTCTGGTTCCTGTTTGCTTGGGCGCGGGCAGTCACACTTGTTTTGGATACTGAGAGACAGGTTCAGCTAGGTAGTCATTAAGACTGAAGCTGCCTGCTGCTGTGTCCAATGTGAGAAAAGGAACGATAGGAAAGGAAAAATACAAACTATGAGGCTGTGTGTGTCACAGGCTGTGAAAAGCTTGCATACAACAACAGTACTCATCTGTCCATGTCTTCCTCTGTCTGCAACACTCCCCCTTTTCCCTTTGTCTTGGTCTTGAACGCTTGTTCTGAGTGTCCGTTTGTCTGTCTGTCTGTTTGTCTGTCTTTCTGTTTGTATGTCCCTCTGTCTATCTGTGTGTCTGGCTGTCTTTCTGTTTGTATGTCTCTCTGTCTATCTGTCTGTCTGTCTTTCTGTTTGTATGTCCCTCTGTCTGTCTGTCTGTCTGTCTGTCTTTCTGTTTGTATGTCTCTCTGTCTATCTGTCTGTCTTTCTGTTTGTATGTCTCTCTGTCTACCTGACTGTCTTTCTGTTTGTATGTCTCTCTGTCTGACTGTCTTTCTGGTTGTATGTCCCACTGTCTGTCTGTGTCTTTCTGTCTGTATGTCTCTCTGTCTATCTGTCTGTCTGACTGTCTTTCTGTTTGTATGTCCCTCTGTCTATCTGTCTGTCTGTCTTTCTGTTTGTATGTCCCTCTGTCTATCTGTCTGTCTGATTGTCTTTCTGTTTGTATGTCCCTCTGTCTATCTGTCTGTCTGACTGTCTTTCTGTTTGTATGTCCCTCTGTCTATCTGTCTGTCTGACTGTCTTTCTGTTTTGTATGTCTCTCTGTTCTAATCTGTCTGTCTGACTGTCTTTCTGTTTGTATGTCTCTCTGTCGTTGTCTGTCTGTTCATGTCTCTGTCCTTCTGTTTGTACTGTCTTCTGGTATGTCTCTGTCTGTCTTCTTTCTGTTTTGTTATGTCTCTCTGTCTATCTGTCTGTTCTCTGTCTTTCTGGTTGTATGTCTCTCTGTCTATCTGTCTTGTCTGTCTGTCTTTCTGTTGTATGTCTTCTGTCTATTTGTCTGTCTTTCTGGTGTATGTCCTCTGTCTGTCCGCTTCGTTGATGTTCTCTGTCTATCTGTCTGTCTGTCTTTCTTTTACTCTCTCATCTGTCTGTTCTGTCTTTGATGTTCCCTCGCACTCTTTTTCACTCTCGCTTGTCTTA
>CM060313.1:19495871-19530871 GCA_030674185.1 Monoplex corrugatus | reverse complement strand
TAACGCAGCCCCCGATTACCTGTCAAGCCTACTTGAGATCTATTTTCCCTCACGTACCCTCCGCTCTGCCTCCGATCCTCTGACTTTTCGCTTTCCACGCACTAAGCTCAATACCTATGGTCCACGAGCCTTCTCTGTTTCTGGTCCACTCTCCTGGAACAAACTTCCTCTCTCAGTCCGTCAGCAACCTACTTTTGTCTCCTTCAAGTCCGTTCTCAAAACTCACCTTTTCTCCTCTGCATAAAATCCTGACCACACTCAACCCCCTCTGCAGCCTGTCTCCACTCGGAGGGGAATCACACTGTAATATGTAATAGTATATAATATGCTCTCTATAATTTTCCATTGCTTATATTCTTTCTCCCCATTTATAGCCATGGGTGTGTGTGTGGTGTGTGTGTGTGTGTGTGTGGTGTGTGTGTGTGTGTGTGTGTGTGTGTGTGTGTGTATGTGTGTGTGTGTGTGTGTGCGTGCGTGAATGTATGTGCGTGCGTGCGTGCGTGTGTGTCTGTTCAGCGCTTAGATTTGATTTTGTAAAGATTTTGCGCTATATAAATATTGTAATAGTTAAATTGTTAAATTGTTAATAATGAATTAGTTTTTTAAGCGGTACTTTGGGTAATGACCAGGTAAAAAGATTCTATGACCTTGCTAAATCAATCATTTAGCAAACAGTTGAGGGAGGGAGACGGAGGGGGAAAACAATAGATTGAGATTATTGTGGAATAGACAGGGAAAGAAATTGCTGAGACCCAGGATTTGGCACACAACCTACAGAGCTGGAGGAGTCTGGTGACTTGCTGTTTAGCGCGGCATCCCAGTAACTCTGCTTGGAGCTAAGGCAGAAGAAGAAGGAGAGAAAACGCGCTCTCTCACACACACACACACATACACTCACACACACACACACACACACACACACACACACACACACACACACACACACACACACACACACACGCAAACGTACACACACACTCACACACACACACACACACACACACATATACACACGCACACTCGCACATACACAAGCGCGTACACACACACACACACACACTTTTTCTCTCTCTTTTTCTCTCTCTTTCTCTCTCTCTCTTTCTCTCTCTCTCTATCTCTTTCTCTCTCTCTTTCTCTCACTCTCTCTCTTTCTCTCTCTCTCTGTCTCTGTCTGTGTGTGTGTGTGTGTCTGTGTGTGCGCATGTGAGAGAGCGTGTGTGTGTTTATGTGTGCGTGTGAGCATGTTTGTGTGTGTGTGTGTGTGTGTGCGCGTGCGCGTGTGTGTATATGTGTGTGTGTGCGTGCGTGCGTGTATATATATATATATATATATATATTATATATATATATATATATATATATATGTTGTGTGTGTGTATGTGAGTGTTGTGTACGTTTGCATGTGTGTGTCTGTACGTGTGTGTGTGTGTGTGTGTGTGTGTGTGTGTGTGTGTGTGTGTGTGTGTGTGTGTGTGTGTGTGTGTGTGTGTGTGTGAGAAAGAGAGAAAGAGAAAGAGAGAGAGAGAGTGAGAGAAAGAGAGAGAGAGAAAAAGAGAGAGAGAGAGAGAGAGGCACGAATTATCTGAGCGGTTAATCTATGAACTACTGGTATCTATGAAACTGGGACCTGTTAAAACCACATCAACAATTCAGTAGTGACTGCCCCCTTCCGCAGACATCGTGTCTTCTGCAATGCCGATGTCAAAACTAACTACAGCTACGTATCTGTCTTGTCTCTGCCTCTCTGTCTCTGTCTCTGTCTGTGTGTCTGTCTGTTCGTTCCTTGATTTAACGTCTTTTCCTATAAGTGATATTAGACAGGTAAAAATGGCATGGAGGATGATTTTTTTTTGGGGGGGGGGGTGAGGGGGAGGGGACAGAGGGGAATAGAGTAAGAGACGGAAAAAAAAATTAAAAGGAAGCGGCGAACAGAGAAATGAAATTATAACAACGCTAACATCAAATGTAAAAGAAAAATCGTCATAAAAAGCAAAAAAAAACAAATAAAATAATAATAATTAAAATAATAACCTTAAAGTAACGCATTAACAGGACGGTGAACCAATGATTTAACTAACAGAACTTGATCTGATATTACTTCTTTAAAATGCTTTTCAAGATAGTTTCCTTGTGTAAACATTTTTGGTAAAAAATAACGAAGCTTTCTGCAGTAAAACAAACATTGATACATATGTATAGACCTACATACATACATACAGACAGACAGACAGACAGACAGTCAGACAGGCAGACAGGCAGACAGGCAGGTAGGCAGACTGAGAGGCAGACAGGCAGGCAGGCAGGCAGGCAGACAAACAGGCAGACAGCCAGACAGACAGACAAGTAAACACACAGACATACAGACAGCCATACATGCATGTATCCATAACCATACAGTGTGTGTGTGTGTGTGTGTGTGTGTGTGTGTGTGTGTGTGTGTGTGTGTGTGTGTGTGTGTGTGTGTGTGTGTGTGTGTCTGTCTGTCTGACGTTTATATCCCCCTGTCCCGCTCTCAGTCTGTCTCCCTCTCTGTCTGTCTGTGTCTGTGTCTGTGTCTGTGACTCTGTGACTGTGTCTGTTTGCCTGCCTGTCTTGCCTTACTGCCTGCCTGATGCCTGTCTGTCGGTCTGTCTGTTGATTTCCCTGCCTGTGTGTCCCTCTGTCTGTCTGTCTCTGTTTTTCTCTGTTTCTCTGTTTCTCTGTCACTGTCTCTGTCTCTCTGTCTCTGTCTCTCTGTCTCTGTCTCTCTCTGTGTCTCTCTCTGTGTCTCTCTGTCTCTGTCTCTGTCTCTGTCTCTGTCTCTCTCTCTCTCTCTCTCTCTCTCTCTCTGGTCATGAAATCTTGGAGGATGGGAACTCAGTCGTTATCCTTCACTCTCCTTCCTAGGGTCATATCCTATTGATATATATATATATATATATGTATGCATGTACGTATGTATGTATGTATGTACATGTATGTATATATAAATATAATATATGTATCTATATATATATATATAAATATATATATTATATATATATATATATATATATATATATTATCGTCTATCTTATATGAATGTGTTATTGACACAGACTTAGGCTCTGTATGCCCATGGGAATTCGTCATTGAGAACAGCCAAGAGGGAGAATGAACACTGGCAACATTGCCTTCTTTGTGAAGCCGCTGTTTGCAATAATTACAGAGAGAGGGGGAGAGAGAGGTAGAGAGAGAGAGGGGTGGAGAGAGAGAGAGGTAGAGAGAGAGGGGGGTGGAGAGAGAGAGAGAGAGAGAGAGAGAGAGAGACCGAGAAAAACAGAGACAGAGACTCAGAGACAGGAGAGAGAGAGAGGAAGAGAGGGTGAGAGACAGACAGACAGACAGACAGACAGTGACCATAGACAGAGAGACAGACAAACAGACAGAGACAGAGAAACAGAGAGAGACAGAGACAGAGAGAGACAGAGAGAGTCAGAGAATGACATAGACTGAAACAGAGACAGAGACTTAGACAGAGACTGAGAGACTGAGACAGAGAGGCAGACACCGTGAGACACACAGACAAGGAGACAGGGTAGACAGAAAGACAGAGACTGAGAGACAAAGAGAAAGACAACGAGAGACAGAAACAGAAACAGAGCCAGAAAGACAGGTATACGTAGTTCTAGTCAGTTCTGACATCAGCATAGTAGAAGAGATGATGTCTGCGGAAGGAAGCAGGCACTAATGAAAGTTTGGTGGGGTTTAACACACTGCCAGATCATAGATATCAATAGTACACAGATTCATTACCCTGTGAATTCGTAGCCTGTGTGAGCCACAGCATCGACCTCTTTCAGTTTTGCCCGATTCGTGTCTTTTATGCAAGGAAAAGGGAATGGGAGTATGCATGCATATGTGATTGGACAAATACAGGCATGTGGTTAACACATTTTTTTTATATGTATCTTTGGGAATGTTATACAAATGTGGATGGAGAAATCATCATCATCATCAGGTGCCCTGCCGCATGGCGTTGGCGACCATGCACTTCCAACCATCTCTATCTCTCGTTGCCCCCAGCATCACCCCCACCCTCCTCATCCCCAGCCACTCTGCAAGTCCGTCCAGCATTCTCTCCCTGGGTCTACCTGGTGCTCTCTTTCCCTCCAGCTTTCCCGTTGTGACCAGGTGCTCCAAATCCCCCTTCCTCATAAAATGGCCTATAAATGTTGCTTGTCTTTCCTAATCTTCCTTATGAATGATCTACTTGTGTCTGCCTCCTTCAAGACTATCTCGTTTGTTTTCTTTGCTGTGCTGTCCATGGAACTCTCAACATTCTCCTGAGAAACCACATCTCGGCTGCCTCAATCTTGCTCTGGTTTTGCTTGCTGACTGTCTACGCCTCGCATCCGTACAACAGTATTGGTTCTATATAACATTCAAGGACTCTCTTTCTGATGTTAATTGATAGGCATTTGTTGGAAAGAATGCTTGTCATCTTCTTGAATGCTGTTTTGGCTTGGCCGATTCTGGATGGAGAAATATAGGCACATATTTAACACATTTTTCCTTTATCTTTGGAGGTATACATACATCTGTGGATGGAGAAATAGGCACTTGATTAACATATTTTTCTGTATCCTTGGGCGTATGCATACATCTGTGAATAAAGAAATATAGATATGTGTTAACACATTTCTTCTGTATCTTTGGGAATATGCATACATGTCTCATCTGTCTCACCTGTCGGCGTCACCGGGAACAGTGTTGGCCGCTGCACATGATGTCCTCACAAGTTGCCTCCAGCACTCTCGATCTTGGCTAAGTCTGACCACCTCCTGGAGTTTCTTGCCACTGATGTTTGTGATGTTTCTAGCAAGTGATGCAGGTGGCCGTCCTCTGTTTCTCTTTCCTTCCACTTTACCTTGGAGGACAGTGGACATCAAGTCTGTTCTCTCATTACGGATTGCGTGTCCAACATATTTCAGTTTCCTCCGTTGTATGAGTACTAGAAGCTTGCGTGTAGTACCCAACTCATTCAGTATGCTTTCATTTGAGCGCCTATCCGTCCATTTGACCCTCAGCAGTCTTCGGTAAAACCACAGCTCTGCTGCTTCCACTCGTCTTTCATCCTCTTTCTTCATTGTCCATGCCTCGCAGCCGTATAACATCACTGGCCAGACAAGACATTTTAAGTTTTATCTTAAGGTCTGCTGTTATGCTGTGGTCTTTCCAAATATTGTTCAATTGAACCATACTGTTCTTGGCCATTCCAATTCTCATCTTTATGTCTTTTGAGCATGTTCCATCGTGTGTCTTGACTGAACCTAAATATCTAAAGTCCTTGACATTTTCTAGAGGGACTTGGTTTAGCATGATCTGGTCCTGTCTAGTGTTATATTTGCCTGCAACATGCATAACCTTTGTCTTCTTTGAATTTAAGTCCAGCCCAGCTGCCTTTCCAACCCGGTCTACCCTGTACAGGATCCTCCTAGAGCCTGTAATGTTGTCTGCCAGTAATCCTGTGTCATCTGCGTAGCGTAAATTTGACAGGTTTCTACCACCAATATTTACTCCCATGTCTTCTATGTCTGCTTCTCTCATGATATGTTCAGTGTATATGCTGAAGAGATGTGGAGACAGGATGCAACCTTGCCTTACCCCTTTAGTGATGTTAAAAAATTTGCAGTTTTGATTATTCCATCTGATTGTTGCTTTTTGATCATTATATAATGAAGCTATGAGGGAAACCAGATGTCTTGGAAAACCCATTTTGATCATGAAGTGGAAAAGACTTTGGTGAATCACGCTATCAAATGCTTTGCTGTAGTCAATGAAAACGATGAACATCTCTTGGTCTGTGTTTCTAATCTTTTCTATCAATATCTGGAGTACAAACAGCATATCTATTGTTCCCCTGTTTTTCCTATAGCCTGCCTGACAGTCGGATAGCTCTTCCTCTACTTTTGGCTTTAACCTGTTTAAAATTATTATCAGCAGTATTTTACTGGCATGACTGATCAGTGCAATTGTTCTATAATTGTTGCAGTCTTTGACATTTCCACTCTTATGTAACATGACAAATTCCTGGAGCTTCCAGTCTGTAGGCCACTGACAAGTCTTCCATATCTTGCAGCATAAGTGATGCATTACTTTGAGTCCACCATCACCTGAGTGTTTCAACAACTCTCCAGGAATATTGTCAAGACCAGGAGACTTTCTGCATTTTAGATCTTTAATGGCAGATTCAACTTCGCTGAGCAGAGGTTCAGGTTCCGTATCTCCAGGGATCAATTCCAAATTTGGCTCTAAATATTTTCATGGCTGTCAGGCTTGCCAAAAAGTGATGTGCCATATTCGTTCCACCTATCCAAGACATCATCTGGTTCAGTCAGAGTGTGACCATCCTTGTTGTTGATGCATTGGTTTGTTGCTTTGAAATTTGTTTTTTTCACTTTTTTTATTTGTTTGAAGAGCTCCCTCGACTTCCTGTTTTCGTTGTGTTCATTGATTTTACTGCATTCTTGTGCCAGCCAATTTGCTTTGTCTCTTCTGACTTTACTTTTTATTTCCCTTTTCAGTGCTGAGTATTTTTCCCGCTCTCCCTGCTTTCGAGCTTGACTTTTCTTTTCTGCCAGATCTATCACTTCCTGACTTATGTAGGGCTTAGCTTTTTTCCTTTTTTCTTCTTTTCCTAGTTTTTCTTCAGAGATTTTGGTCAGTGTGTTTTTTATGTCTGTCCAGATTTCATCAGGATATGAGTCATTTTCATCCCATACTTCAAGTAACTTTAAGAAACGATTACTTGTTTCTATACTGAATTCTAACGCCAGCTCAGGGTTTTCTAATTTTGATATGTCGAACTTTGGCGTAGTTTTGGTTTTAGGCTTCTTCAATATTTTCATTCTTAATTTGGTTGTCACAAGAATGTGATCCGTGTCGCAGTCTGTTCCAGGCTTTGTTTTTGCATTGAGGACAGTTGATTTCCAGGATCTGTCAATGATAATATAATCAATCTGATTACGACACCTGTCTCCTGGAGAGATCCATGTGTATCTTCTGCGCAGTGGTTGTTGGAAAAAAGTATTTGTGATGTTCATCTCATTTGCCTGACAAAACAGAGCCAGCATGTCACCTCTCTCATTTCGTTCTCCTAAACCATATGGTCCTATTCCACATTCTGTGTCAGCCCCCTCTCCAACTTTAGCGTTGAAGTCACCCATCACAATGCATATTTCCTTTTTGGGAATTTTGTCTCTGATAGTTTGGAGGTCATTGTAAAAATTTTCTATTTCTTCTTCTGAGCTAGTGGATGTTGGAGCATAAGCTTGAACTATGTTCAAAACAGCATATTTGGTATTTATTTTGACAGTGAGAAATCTGTCATTAATTGGATTATAGCTTTTCAGAGCTCCAGCATGCTTTTTGTCCAGCACAATTGCTACTCCTCTTGAGCCACCTTTTTCATTTCCACTATATACAACTGTATGCTCTCCTACAGTAAAAAGTCCCTGCCCACTCCATCTAACCTCACAGAGCCCTGCATACATGTATGGATGGAGAAATATAGGCACGTGCCTAACACATTTTTTCTCTATCTTCAAGAGTATGTGTACATGCATGGATAGGGAAATATAGACTCGTGGCTAACACATTGTTCCTGTATCTTTTGGAGTATGCATACATCTGAAGATGGAAAAATATTAGGCACACGGTTAACATCTTTTTTTTCTGTGTGTTAGGAAGTATACATACATCTTTGGATGGAGAAATATAGGAAAAATGATTAACACATTTCTGGTAGCTTTGGGAGTATGCATACATCTGTAGATGGAGAACTTTAGGCTTGCCCTTAACTCGTTTTTTCTTATGTGTTTTGGGGATATGTATACATCTGTGGATGGAGAAATAGGCACATGATTAACATACTTTTTCTGTATCTTTGGGGATATGTATACATCTGTGGATGGAGAAATAGGCACATGATTAACATACTTTTTCTGTATCTTTGGGAGTATGCATACATCTGTGGATGGAGAAATATAACCTCGTGGTTAACACATTTTTCCTGTATCTTTTGGAGCATGCATTTATCTGTTGATGGATAATTTTTTTTTTTTTTTTAATCTTTGGGAGTATTACATATCTGTGGATCGAGAAATATAGGCACATGATTAACACATTTTTGTTCTTTTTATCTTTGGGAGTATGCATACATCTGTGGATGGAGAAATAGGCACGTGTTTAACATACACTTTTCTGTATCTTTAGGAATATGCATACATCTATGTATGGAGAAATGTAGGCACGTTGTTAATATATTTTTTCTCCTGTATCTTTGGGAATATGCATACATCTGTGGATAGAGAAATATAGGCAAGTCATTAACACATTTTCTACTATATCTTTGGGAGTATGCTTACATCTGCAGGAGGAGAAATATAGGCACGTGCCTAACACAGTTTTTCTGTAACTTTGGAAATATACATACATTTATGGATAAAAAAATATAGCCACGTGGTTAAAATATTTTTCTGTATATTTGGGAGTATGAGTACATCTGTGGATGGAGAAATATAGGCACTTGGTTAATTTTTTTTATGTGGCTTTGGGAGTATGTGTACATTAATGGCTGGAGAAATATAGGCACGTGCTTAACACAGTTTTTCTCCTGTATCTTTGGGAATTTTTGGATGGAGAAATATACGTGCATGTTTAACACATTTGTCTTTATCTTTGGGAGAATGCATATTTCTGTGGATGGTAAAATATAGACATGTGATTAACACATTATGTCTGTATCTTCTGGTTTTATTTTCTGAATAATTTGTGTCTTCATGCTTTTTATGTGTATATTTGCGGTGTGTGGACATGCACGAAAAGAGTGAAAAATGTACAAACAGTAGTGTGTGTGTGTGCGTGCGTGCGTGCGTGCGTGCATGTGTATGTGTGTGTGTGTGTGTGTGTGTGTGTGTGTGTGCGTGCGTGCGTGCGTGTGTGTGTGTGTGTGTGTGTGTGTGTGTGTGTGTGTGTAGATGTGTGATGTCTGCGTACGTAATTACATATCATATTAGTATTCGGATCTTACTTTGAAGTGTAAATTTGATCTTATTTTCAGAGAAAGGTAACTGTTTTAGAACATGTGCATGTATACACATATTATTTTTTTTGGGGGGTGGGGGAGTGGGATAAATTTCACTGGAGAAGATGATAAAGTCATTCTTATCTTTATACTTCGAAATGATTTTAAATCAAGTTAAAAAGTGTTAGTTGGTACATGTCATAAAATGATGTGGTCATAATGACTGGAGCTTTATCTCAAGTCTTTCTTTTTCTGTTCAGATATTGGGCTCATTTTGTCCCCATAAACTCTTCTGTAGACAATTATTCATAAACTGATCTCTTGTTCTCTTGCCCTGTTTTTTAAAAACATGTGAGAGTCCAGTATGCGGCCGCCTGTGTGCATCAGACTTTGGCCTGAGGTCCCACATGAGGGTACACAAGTACAGTGCTAGATTGGACTTTATCGACCACGAAAGTCGACCATATATATACTAGCCCAAATTTGAATGTAAACTAATTAAATGGTACAGTAAGGTTATTTGATTTGTGTGATTTTGAGTCCCTGTGGCATAGTAAGGTGATCTTTTCAACAGAATAGACCAGAGCTTGTTGCCTGTCTCTCTATGCATATCTTTGATCCGAAAGACACGGAAGCCTGAGTAACGATGACTGCTCACGGCACAGAAATCAATTTAACCTGCTCTCTCTCTCTCTCTCTCTCTCTCTCTCTCTCTCTCTCTCTCTCTCTCTCTCTCTCTTCTCTTTCTTCTCTCTCTCTCTCTTTCTACCCCTTTACTAAGATAGCAAGGGTAATGTTACATCAGCTGATCTGAGAACTGTTCTGAGACATGGAATGAGAGAGAGACACTTGAAACTTGAAAACTCTTTTTGGTTATGATGATGATAATGAGAGAGAGAGAGAGAGAGAGAGAGAGAGAGAGAGAGAGAGAGAGAGAGAGAGAGGAGAGAGAGAGAGAGAGAGAGAGAGCAGCAGCAGCAGCTGTAAATCCCGTATGGGGTAAGGACTGCACGAAAAATAAAATGTTTAAAGTGCTTAAGGCTTTTGGTTTCAGACTAGATCATTTATAAATGGATAAGTACTTTTCATAATGAAACAAAATAAACAGTCCTTGTAAATGGACGGGCATCACAAATCGTTCTCGATACACAGAGGCTGCCGGCAGGGAGATCCAGTGTCTCCATATGTATTTATCTTATGTACAGAAATTCTAGCTGTCATGATCAGAAGAAAATGATGATATTAAGGATATTGTCATGTAGAACACAAAATTGCACAGTACGCTGGTGACATTAAGTTCTCTCTCGAAGGTGACAAAATAACATTTGAAACAATGCATAGAAATCTTGCAGTCCTTCGGGAACAGATACATATTATCCACGCATGCTTGATAAACGAGTGCAAACTTGACTAAAATGCAGGGGGAAAAAATCAGGTATTAAAGACATGCAAAATTTAGGAACCGACTGGAATCCACAAATCCGCCAAAATTTAGAATACATGTAGAAAGGTTAACGAACGACGTAAGAGACTGAAACGATTATCGTTCTGAAAACTTAGGAGAAAGAAAAATTCGTTTTAAAACATGGATGAAAGAAGCAAATAATACCACTGGGCAGGGCTGCTGTATTGAAATCTTTAATTCTTTCCACTCTAATACATTTAAAGATTATGCTCCCAAGTCTACTGTATACTTTTTATCATAGATTTACAAAAAGTGTGCTATACTGTTGTTTCGAACAAAAAAAGGAAATAAAGATAGATTATGGAAAGTAAAAAGTACCACCCAAAAGTGGAAAAAATATAATATGTACAGATTATCCATCCATAGAAAAGCTTGAGTAATATCAACCAAACGTTGCTGCTATGGATTTTGACACGAAAAACATTTTCTGGTCACACGTTTTCGATGCATTCAGGACTTTCTATTACAAAGTAAAGCTGAGCAATACAGATGAAGCTCTTGTAGAGCCCTTACGTTTTAGTGGACGAATGCTTATCGGAAACAGTTTAACAAAACTCAGAGGCTTTACGAGTTTTATCTTGCATGCCAATCTCTCTGTGTGTATGTCTCTGGTCCCTGTTTCAATCCACCTGGCTCAAAACTGCTGCTCTGGTGTTTTTAACAAGGATTGTTAAATCAATGATTTTTGACCTAGACTGTCAGGCTTTGAAAACGCTGGTTTTCTGATTCCAATGAAGACATGTGAAGCAAAGGTTCCGTGTTTGACAACAAATCAGTTGCTGTGGTGATAGGCAGTGTTTGAGTGAGCGTGTTTTGTTCACATCAGGGATGGTTGTAAGGTTTCTTCGATTTATACCGGTTTGTTCATACAACTTGTTAGTCGATTTTCGACCGATTCTGCTCTTCTATCTGCTTGGTTGGCCCACTCTTGTGCGACTCGAGGGCTGTTTTTGATTCAAACTTTGGCGTAGTAGAGCAGACGTTCTTTTCCCTCGTGTGTTGATTCTGTGCGAGAAGTGAATATTTCAATGAGTGGGGGAGGGTAGTAATTTCTTGCTGTTGCTTTTTTTTTTATCTTTGGGTCAAGTACCAATCGATTCCATTGCGTCAAAAAAAAGCCTATTGATTGCGAGTTTTACCATTTTCTTTCAATGTGTGGACTTAATTGAGTTGAAATTTCTTACGCATCATCAATCAAAATCCAACATTTAAGTCACAATGCTCTCAATCAAGATCCAGCATTTACGTCAGGATGCTCTCAAGATCCAACATTTATGTCAGGATGTCTCAGTTAAGACCAGCATCAATGCCAGGATGTTTTCAATAAAGATCCAACATTTATTTCAGGATACTTTCAATTACGACCCAACATTTTTGTCAGGATATCATCAATTAACATCCAACAGTTAAGGCAGGATGCTCTCAATTAAGATCAAAAACATTCATGTCAGGATTCTCTCGATAATGATCCGATATTTATGTCAGGATGTTCTCAATTAAGATCCAAGATTTATGTCAGGATACTTTCGATTCAAGATCAGACATTTATGTCAGGATATTATCAATTAAGATCCAAGGTTTATGTCAGGATATCATCATTTAAGATCCACCTTTTTCGCCGGGATGGTCTCAATTAAGATCTAACATTTATGTCAGGATGCTGTCAAATAAGATCGAACATTTATGCCAGAATGCTCTTAATTAAGATTCAACACTAATGTCAGGATACAAGCATTTAAGATCCAACATTTATGTTAGGATATTATCAATTAAAATCCCACTTTTCTGTTAGGACATTTACAATAAAGAGCCAAAATCTCTGTTACAATACTAACAATTAGGATTTAAAATTTATGGCAGGATGCTGACAATCAAAATCGAAACGTTTTTCTTTAGAGGAAACTCATAACTAAAATCAAACATTTCTTTTAGGATACTGAGAATAACAATCAAAAATGTATGTAAGAACACTAAAGTACAACTGAATTTTAACATTTGTGTTAGGATACTGATAATTGAAATCGAAAAGTTCTGTTACAATTCTGACAATTAAAATCGATAAGAAATACGATATTGAAAAATAAAGTCCAAAATGTCTCGTTGGATAAGATCAGTTAAGATACATATCTTCTGTATCAACATTGACAACATGAATAAAATTAAAGAATTCGTCTAGGGTGCTGACAACCTATATCCAAAATTTGTTTAAGATACTGACAAGTATTATCTATAAATTCTTGTAGGATAACGACAAACTATTGCCTAGATTTTCTGCCAGGATAATGTGATATCAAAGATAGTTTCAAATTCAGTTTCAGTTTTCTGAAGACAAGTACCTCCGGGTTCGGAAGATTTCCATATGCACCAACACTGTAATCTTTATGTGATGTTAAGGAAATCCAAAATAAACATGGCATATACCGAAAGCCTGTGCATATAAACCATACAGACTGGCAAGATCTTGAGATTCAACCAGACCTATGATAAGATACTACTGCCTAGTCTCTCATCATTCTGTCATATATGCATATATTTGCTGTAATTTGTTATTTTCATCTCTTACCTGTTTATTTATCTACATACTTCTTTATTTTTGTATTTATACTTACGTTTTATTCACTTACTTATTTACTTACTTACTTACTTACTTACATATTTACTTACTTACTTACTTACTTACTTACTTACTTACTTACTTACTTACTTACTTACTTACTTACTTACTTACTTACTTACTTACAGCAGTACGGTGTGGACTGATTACTCTGGAAAAAAACTGAAACTTTAACACAATGTGTCGTGACCATTAGAAAATCCTGTTACTTTGTGTGCGTACTGTTTCTAGAGTGTACGAATGCCGTGACCCCAGCTATTGACATCTGTAGCAAATAAACATGCCTGCTGAAGAAGGAGCATCAGAGCTCCGAAAGCTACGAAAGCTAAAAGAATGGAGTTTTCGTATTTTTATTCGATCATATTACTTACTTACTTACTTACTTACTTACTTACTTACTTACTTACTTACTTACTTACTTACTTACTTACTTACTTACTTACTTACTCACTTACATACGTATCTATGATTAAGAAAATAGTCTTCACTAGACAGCTGAGCATTTGTGCATTGATTGGGATGGATGGGTTCTGTCATATGAGACGAGTTTATACAGAATAGCTAGTTGTATTGTGATTCAGACCTTTAATTATTTATTTATTTACTTTATATAGATGTTCCTTTTTTGAAGGTAAGAGACACAGATACACATGTCATTTACATTTAACCAAGATTATTCATGTGATAGGCTGATAAAATACCAGTGCCAAATATAGACTAGGTAAAAACGTAGTTTAGGTAGGGCCTCAGGACCTGGCCAGCTCTTGGGTTTATGTGCAGGCTTAAGATTTGTGCCATAATAACCATACACATGGCACATGTGACGTTAATGCATATGGAATTGGTTCCTAGCGCAGAGACGTCATGTTGGGAAACTGAAACTGAAACTGAAACTGTCATTGCTTCAGACTTATGTCATTCTGCAATGGCATATATCACTTCAAATGTAACGCCTGCTTAAGCCGATAACAAACATTTGACTGCTTCCAATTTGGATCAGAACTACTGAAAGTTTCGGTTTACTAGAACGAACACTTTAGTGGTTCTGAGACAAATTTGGAGACTGTGACTTAAGCTAAACAAATTGACGTTTGGTGGTGATGTAATGTAAAGCATTCTGTTTGTATCAGAATACGGACATCTGGACGTCCTCAGTGGTGAGTAGATAAAGTTTTAAAATGGAGTATCATCCAGGCGTAAAGGTTTACTGTTTCGACACCGTGTACAATCAAAATGTAGTACTATCAGCGTTATTTTTTCTGATTATCGTAAGTGAACAAACCCGCCTTAACTATAACAACTATATACGTGGTTATCATCATTTTCTTCTTCACGTCATCGCTGTCCTCCTCCTCCTCCTCCTCCTCCTCATCATCATCATCATATCATCATCATCATGAACAGCATTATATATTTGATATCACTAAGTATGATTCCTCTTTTTCTTCCTCTTCTTCCTCTCTTCTTCTTCTTTCTTTTTTTCTTTTTTTTTTCATTTTCTTTACATTTTCTTTTCTTTTTCTTCTTTTCATTCTTTTGCTCCTCTTCCCTTCCTCAATACTACCACCATCATCATCGTTATCATCATCATCATCATCATTATCATCATGATTGTCATCATCATCAACAGCGTCAGCGTCATCATGGTCGTCGTCATCGTCGTCGTAGTCGTCGTCGTCGTCGTCATCATCATCATCATCATCATCATCATCATCATTATCATCATCATCATCGTTGTCAGATTCATTGTCATTGCTATGTTTGTTTTTCTCGCCGCTGTTGTGGGTGTTTAACAAGAGATGACAGTCAACGCCCTTGTCAGTCTAACCGGCCAGCATTCAAGAAGATTATGCAAGAGTTTGAACATATCTAGGCTAAAATGAGCATCGTGATTTTAAGACCGGCAGCTTTTTCTGCCTTAAAAAAAAACAAAAACAAAAAAGACGACAAGAAGAACAGAAAAGAAATCTAACCGCCGACGAAGCTTTTACTCGAGACAAACTATCGAACGGAAAGAGAGCGCTGGCTATTTCCAGCGATGACGGTTATAGCTTTTATTCTCTCTCTCTCTCTCTCTCTCTCTCTCTCTCTCTCTCTCTCTCTCTCTCCTCTCTCTCTCTCTCTCTCTCTCTCTCTCTCTCTCTCTCTCTCTCTCTCTCTCTGTCTCTCTCTGTCTCTCTCTCTCTCTCTGCTTTTTAGAGAAACAAGATCGTTTCATATAGATTAGAGAGAGGTGTGTGCGTATGTGTGTGTGTGTGTGTGTGTGTGTGTGTGTGTGTGTGTGTGTGTGTGTGTGTGTGTGTGTGTGTGTGTTGTCAGTGTGTGTGTGCACGTTTTCGTGTATACATATATATAATTATATATATATATATTATGTACATATATATATATATATATATATATATATATATATGTGTGTGTGTGTGTGTGTGTGTGTGTGTGTGTGTGTGTGTGTGTGTGTCTGTGTGTGTGTGTGTGTCTGTGTGTGTGTGTGTGTCTGTGTTTGCATGTGACACAATTACTTTAACAAGATTTTCTCAGCTTTTTTTTTCCATCGATCTTTGTCAAATTTGGTTCCAAGGCGCAGACCGTTGAAGAGTCTCAAATGCAAATGTGTAAACGTCAAGATTAAGTGTTCTTAAATAGGAAGGTGTGTGAAAAGTACCTTCTCAGGAACTGGCGATATTTGTAATGCTTTGTTTTCGCTGTTGTAACAGTCAATCAGATGCCTACCAGTTTCGTTTTAGGTCTCAATGACCTTGAGAAATACAAAATCTGGAATTTCTGTGTAAGTTTTAGATAAAGAATTTGAGATTATCAGAATGGTCTGACATTTTGTGCCTCTCTCTCTCTCTCTCTCTCTCTCTCTCTCTCTCTCTCTCTCTCTCTCTCTCTCTCTCTCTCTCTGTCTCTGTTCGTCTCTTTCTGTCTGTCTCTCTGGCTGGCTGGCTGGCTGTCTGTCGTTCTCATTTTTCTTTATGTCTCTGTTTCTGTCTCTGGCCATCTATCTATCTGTCTCTCCTTCTCTGTCTCTGTCTCTCTCTCTCTCTCTCTCTGTCCCTCTCTGTTTCTCTCTCTGTTCCTCTCTTTCTGTCTGTCTCTCTGGCTGTCTGCCCGTCTGTTTGTCTGTTTGTCTGTGTGTCTGTCTGTCTGTCTGTCTGTCTCCCTCTCTCTCTCTCTCTGTCTCTCTTTCTTTCTTTCTTTCTCTCTCTCTCTCTCTCTCTCTCTCTCTCTCTCTCCGCCTCCTCCTCTTCCTCCTTGCCTTGCAGAAAAGGGAGATAATGAATCAGATCGATAGGCCGGCCCTCCGTATGATGCATTATCTGGGTCACAACGACAGAGGATGTCAAAATGTTTGTGTAAAGAGTGCTTGTGTGTGTATGTGTATGCTAGCTGGGTATTGACAGACCCCATCTGAATAAAAAAAAAAAACGTGGATATAACGTTTGGAGTCAGACAGAGTCATGACTTTACCATAACCCTTTCTTCTATCCGTCTGTTATCGATAACTATCTTCATCCTTCGTTTATCATTAAAGAAAGAACTTAATGTTCACCTGTGCAAATATTTTTTAAAAAAAGGTTAAAGGTCCCATGGTCAATATGGCCGTAGGGGCGGTGAACTGTTAAAGATTCACCGTGTCTAGGGCACGGCATTATGAAAGGCGGAGCCCATCCCTCTCCTTTCGCCGCCTTTTTAAACCTCCCCCGACCGAAGTCAGGTACCCATTCACTGCTGGGTGGACAGAGGGAGTTTTCAGGCCGGAAAAATCGAACCAGCGTTTAGCGGATTCGAACCACCGACCTTCCGCACCGCAGACGAGCGCTCTAACCACTCGACTAAAAACATTATTTGTCGTAGACAAAAGTATGCAGACATATCGGGTATTTTGTTTAATTGTGACCTGTTCTCACGAATGGGGTCACAACTTAATTTTGGGGGTATAGAGATATTTATATCACCGGAAAGCAGAAAAAATGCTCTTTCCAATGATGTATAATTCAACTGTCTAACTGGAAAATCGAGCGAGTTACAGTAATTTAAAGGGAGTGGGTGATGGGACGGCCATTTTGAGAAAAGCAGAGTTAAAGAAGGACAACAAAATTCTCTGCTTTTTCCTTAGCAACCAGTATTCTATCTTCATCAAACTTAGTGAAGTGATAGATAAAGTGGTTCTGCACTACATACTAGCTATTTCGCGAGCTGATTCCAACGGTATGCGATATGCTGAGGCCCTGTACGGTTTCATGGCCTAAATTAAAGCTCAAACACACGCATTTTCACGGAAAAAATCTGCACATTCTCGATGGGTTATCACTTTAAAATGTTATTTTAACACTCTTTCAGCCCAAATTTCACTTTAATCTTTGCCATAATTAATAGATTAATGGTCAGACAATGTGTAGGAACAAAAATCTCAAATCACCCAGATCGACCCTCACCACCTTTTCAGGCCCGTATCTCAGTTCACACGTTGCGACTTGTGACCCCGTTCGCAAGAACCAGTCACAATTCATTAAAATTTCTTCTTGAAAAAAAGCTGTATATTTATCTTCAGGCTTTTTCCTGTATCCATCTGTTATTGATAATTCTTTTCAACTCTGGTTTGTCATTAAAGAAAAGAAACGTACGTGTTCCTGAGCAAATAGTAGACTGACTCAAAACATAGTATTATATTTGGCGTAGACGAAGGTATGCACACAGATATAGTATTTCGTTTAATGTTAATTTTTGTTCTTATAAAAACACGTATATTTATCCCCAGAATTTTTACTGTATCCGTTTGTTATTGGTAACTTTTTTCATCTCTGGTTTGTCATTTAAAAAAGAACTTATGTGCACCTGTGAAAATGTTAGACTTAATGAAAACATAATATTACATTTGACGTAGACCAAAGTATGTACACCAATCTGGTATTTGATTTGATCTTAATTTTCTTCTTGAAAAAAAAGTATATTTATCCGCAGACCTTTTTACTGTATCCATGTTTTTTTGGTAACTATCTTTATCCTTCGTTTGTCATTAAAGAAAGAAATTAAGTGTACTTGTGTAAATATTACACTGTCTGAAAGCATAGTATTAGCTGGTGTAAAAGAAAGTATGCACACAGATCCAGTATTTTGTGTAATGTTAATTTTCTTCTTGATTAAAGTATTTGTATCCCCAGACTCGTTACTGTATCCATCTGTTATTGATAACTATCTTAAACTCTGGTTTCTCATTAAAGAAAGAACGTATGTGCACCTGTACAAATATTAGACAGACTGATAGCATAGTATTACTTGGTGTAGATGAAAGCATGCACAACAGATCCGGTATTTGATTGATTTATTTTTCTTCTTGAAAAAATTGTATATTCATCTCCAGACCCTTTACTGTATCCATCTGTTATTGATAACTATCTTCAACTCTGGTTTGTAATTAAAGAGAAAGAAAAAAAACGTATGTGCACCTGAGCAAATATTAGACTGACTGAAAGCATAATATTAGTTGGCATGGATGAAAGTATGTACAAAAGTCTGGTATTTGATTTAATTTTAATTTCCTTCTTGACAAAAAATACTCATTTATCCCCGGACCCTTTACGTATCCATCTGTTATTGATAATTATCTAATCTCTTGTTTATCTTTAGAGCAAAAACAAACAAATGAAAAAATATGTATGTGCACCTGTGCAAATATTAGATTGACTGAAAACACAGTATTATATTTGGTGAAGATGAAAGTGGTTTGTCCTTAAAGAAGAACTTATATGCACCTGTGCAAATATTAGATTGGCTGAAAGCATAGTATTAGTCTGCGTAGATGAAAGTATGCACAATAAATAGATCCGGGATTTGATTTAATTTTAATTTCTTTCTTGGAAATGAATGTGTATGTATCCTTATAAATGCAAATTCTAAATGACGCTATCAACTATAACGTCTTTTAACAGATATCTTGCCACAAAATATCACATAGAAGAATATAGCGGGAAACTGATGTGGAACTGGGAAATCTTTTAACTGAAACGACTGCCCTACTTGCCATAAATGACAACTGAAATTTGACACTGTTTACTCTTTATGTAAGACATACATTGTCAACATACGTAATAAAATCTGATGTCAAGTCTGAATTCTTTAACAGTTTATCTGTGTATGCTGTCAAGGTTATTGTTTTGTTTCGTTTTGTTTTGTTTTGCTTTGTTTTGTTTTGTTTTGTTTTTTCCTTTTTCCTGTTTTCCTGTTATATGTTTTTCCGTTGTTAATCATGCTTCACAAAATACGTATGTGACTATAATGTAAACATACAGATATTTTGCATAAATTGGAATTAGGTTTTGCTGTTTTGTTTAGCATTTGTCAGGATTGCTTGTTTAATATGAGTATTAAAGACATTTCGAAAAAATATATATATAAAGAACTTATATGCTGTCACGTTATGGTGGACTCAGTGTACAGACATGTCGCCACAAGATCTGATGTCTCGAAATCAGTCCCAGCTGGCATCATATATATAGAGGGGGTTTGTTTGCTGTTCATCTTAAAGCGCCAGTTATACAGCGAAAACGAGGATCAAATCAGTGGCAAACTCTGAAAATGTTGTAAATGTAGAAACTATTATCGTAGTTCATAACGTGCTTAATGAAACATAGACCTACACTGAGTTAACAGCTATATCCAGATAACAACATATCAAGTCAGAATGTCCTGGTATAACTAACTAACTCACTCACTCACTCACTCACTCACTCACTAACTAACTAACTAATGAACCGACCAACCAACCAGCTGACCGACCAACCGATTGACCGACTGACTGATTGACCAGCCGACTGACTGACTAACCAACTGACTGACTGATTGACTGATTGACTGATTGACTGAGTGATTGACTGACTAACTAACTAACCAACCAACTGACTGACTGACCAACTAACTAACCAACCACTCCCGATTATCTTAGCTGTGATATTCGCTAATCTAATCATCTATTTGATTACCTGACTGACTAATTAACTAACTGACTGACCCACTGACTAACCAACCATCGAAGTCACCAGCATTACCTACAAACCAACCAACAAACCAACCATCCAACTAAATGACTGATCAACAACTAACCAAGCAACCAACCCAACAACCAGTCAACCAAAATATCAAAACACCAAACAAATTAAAAACAAAACAAAACAGAAAAAGCTACAACGTGTTAATTAGATAAGACTTTCTTTAAAAACATACAAAACTATTTGTAACTCCCTGTGAAAGAATGAGGCACAGTGTTGTTGATGAACTTCTCTCTACCCATAATATCCAGCCGAGATGATCAATCCTTGTTTGATCCCGGGGGAAGGGGGGGGGGGCGGGAGGGCGTGGGCGTACGCTCCAGTGGATCGTTAATCCCTTCCTCTTTCCTCCTGGCTGGGAACAAGTTGCACACAGACCTCTCACCGACAGTGCTGGTGAAAGAACAGCCAAACATTGAAGGAGGGTTGGTGAGATGCTTTCACCAAGGTCAGTTTTACTGATTGCTGACTGACTTGCTGACAGATTGGAGCGAGTGACTGATGGTGGACTGACAGATTGGAGCGAGTGACTGATGGTGGACTGACAGATTGGAGCGAGTGACTGATGGTGGACTGACAGATTGGAGCGAGTGACTGATGGTGGACTGACAGATTGGAGCGAGTGACTGATGGTGGACTGACAGATTGGAGCGAGTGACTGATGGTGGACTGACAGATTGGAGCGAGTGACTGATGGTGGACTGACAGATTGGAGCGATGTGACGTGCTGATGGTGGACTGACAGATTGGAGCGAGTGACTGATGGTGGACTGACAGATTGGAGCGAGTGACTGATGGTGGACTGACAGATTGGAGCGAGTGACTGATGGTGGACTGACAGATTGGAGCGAGTGACTGATGGTGGACTGACAGATTGGAGCGAGTGACTGATGGTGGACTGACAGATTGGAGCGAGTGACTGATGGTGGACTGACAGATTGGAGCGAGTGACTGATGGTGGACTGACAGATTGGAGCGAGTGACTGATGGTGGACTGACAGATTGGAGCGAGTGACTGATGGTGGACTGACAGATTGGAGCGAGTGACTGATGGTGGACTGACAGATTGGAGCGAGTGACTGATGGTGGACTGACAGATTGGAGCGAGTGACTGATGGTGGACTGACAGATTGGAGCGAGTGACTGATGGTGGACTGACAGATTGGAGCGAGTGACTGATGGTGGACTGACAGATTGGAGCGAGTGACTGATGGTGGACTGACAGATTGGAGCGAGTGACTGATGGTGGACTGACAGATTGGAGCGAGTGACTGATGGTGGACTGACAGATTGGAGCGAGTGACTGATGGTGGACTGACAGATTGGAGCGAGTGACTGATGTGACTGACAGATTGGAGCGAGTGACTGATGGTGGACTGACAGATTGGAGCGAGTGACTGATGGTGGACTGACAGATTGGAGCGAGTGACTGATGGTGGACTGACAGACTGGAGCGAGTGACTGATGGTGGACTGACAGATTGGAGCGAGTGACTGATGGTGGACTGACAGATTAAGTAGCTGACAAAGTACTAACTGTGGGATCGTGTAGAAGTTTGCTGATAGACTGACTGACTGTAACTAACCAACCAAACTTTCAACCAACCAACCAACCAACTGACTAACTGACGACCGACAACCGACCAATCGACCAACTGACTGACTGACTGACTGACTGACTAGCTAACTAACTAACTGACTGATTGACTAACTAACTAACCGCGATTATCTTAGCTTCGATCTTCTCTCATCCAATTGTGTATTTGATTACCGAACTCTCTAATCAACAAACTGACTGACCGACTCACCAACCAACCATCCAAGTCACCAGCCTCACCCACAAACCAACCAACCATCCATCCAACCGACTAAACGACTAATTAACAACCAACCAACCCGACAACCAATCAACCAATCAGACCATAATATCGAAACCCAAAAACAGCTGTAACGCATTGATTTGTTAAATCTTTCTTCAGAATCATACAGACTGTTCGTAACTCCCTGTGAAAGAATGAGGCACACACTGTTGATGAACTTCTCTCTACCCATAATATCCAGCCGAGACGATCAATCTTTGTTTGATCTCAGGGAGGGGGAGGGGTGCGCGGAGGGCGGGGGCGTACGCTCCAGTGGATCGTTAATCCCTTCCTCTTTCCTCCTGGCTGGGAACAAGTTGCACACAGACCCTCTCACCGACAGTGCTGGTGAAAGAACAGCCAAACATTGAAGGAGGGTTGGTGAGATGTTGTCACCAAGGTCAGCTTTTACTGATTGCTGACTGACTTCCTGGCAGACTGGAGTGAGTGACAGATGGTGGACTGACAGATTAAGTAGCTGACATAGTATTGACTGTGTAATCGTGTAGAAGTTTGCTGATAGATTGACTGGTTGGGTGGCTTACAGGCTGGCTGACTGGCTGACTGACTGACTGACAGACTAATTAATTAACTAACTAACTAACTAACTACCTTAACTAATTGACTGACTAACTAACTAATCGACTGACTAACTGACTAACTGACTAACAACAGACCAACTGATTGACCAACTGACTGATTGATTCACTGACTGACTGGCTGACTGACCAATGACTGATCGACTGAATAACTAACTAACTAACCAACCACTCACAATTATCTTAGCTCCAATATTCTGTCATTCAATTGTCTATTTGATTCATGACTGACTGACTGACTGACAAACCAACCATCTAAGTCACCAGTCTCACATACAAACCAAACGACCAACCAACCAACCAACTAAGCGACTAATTAACAACCAACCAACCAACCAACCGAACAACCAATCAACAAAAATATAATAATTTTTAAAAAAACAAAGAAAAAAAGAAAAAAAACTACAACGTATTAATTAGATAAGACTTTCTTTAAAAATATACAAAACTATTCGTAACTCCCTGTGACAGAATGAGGCACACACTGTTGTTGATGAACTTCTCTCTACCTATAATATCCCGACGAGACGATCAATCCTTGTTTGATCCCGGGGGGGGGGGGGAGGGGGCAGGAAGAGGGGGGGGGGCGTACGCTCCAGTGGATCGTTAATCCCTTCTTCTTTCCTCCTGGCTGGGAACAAGTTGCACACAGACCTCTCACCGACAGTGTTGGTGAAAGAACAGCAAAACATTGAAGGAGGGTTGGTGAGATGCTGTCACCAAGGTCAGCTTTTACTGATTGCTGACTGACTTGCTGACAGATTGGAGCGAGTGAGTGATGGTGGACTGACAGATTAAGTAGCTGACATAGTACTGACTGTGTAATCGTGTAGAAGTTTGCTGATAGATTGACTGGTTGGATGATTGAGAGGCTGGCTGGCTGGCTGACTAGCTGGCTGGCTGACTGACTGACAGACTAATTAATTAAATAAATAAATAAATAACTGACTGACTGACTAACTAATCGACTGACTAACTGACTAACTGACTAACTGACTAACAACTGACCAACTGATAAACTGACCAACCGACCGACCGACCAAATGACTGACTGACTGATCGAGTGAATAAATAACTAACTAACCAACCACTCGCAACTATCTTACCTCCGATATTTTCTCATTCAATTGTTTATTTGATTCCTGACTAATGAACTAACTGACTGACCCACTGACCAACCAACCATCGAAGTCACCAGCCTTGCCCACAAACCAACCAACAAACCAACCATCCAACTAAACGACTGATCAACAACCAATCAAGCAACCAACCCAACAACCAATCAACCAAAATATCAAAACACTAAACAAAAAACAGAAACATAAAAAAGAAAAAAAAAGCTACAACGCATTAATTAGTTAAAAATTTCTTTAAAAACATACAAAAACTACTCGTCACTCCCTGTGACAGAATGAGGCACACTGTTGTTGATGAACTTCTCTCTACCCATAATATCCCGACGAGACGATTAATCCTTGCTTGATCCCAGGGTGGGGGGGGGGAGGGCGGGGGCGGGGGCGTACGCTCCAGTGGATCGTTAATCCCTTCCTCTTTCCTCCAGGCTGGGAACAAGTTGCACACAGACCTCTTACCGACAGTGTTGGTGAAAGAACAGCCAAACATTGAAGGAGGGTTGGTGATATGCTTTCACCAAGGTCAGCTTTTACTGATTGCTGACTGACTTGCTGGCAGATGGGAGCGAATGAGTGATGGTGGACTGACAGATTAAGTAGCTGACATAGTACTGACTGTGTGATCGTGTAGAAGTTTGCTGATAGATTGACTGGTTGGGTGGCTTACAGGATGGCTGACTAGCTGACTGGCTGGCTGGCTGACTGACTGACAGACTAAGTAATTAACTAACTAACTAATTAACTGACTGACTGACTAACTAATCAACTGACTAACTGACTAACTGACTAACAACTGACCAAATGATTAACTGACTGACCGACTGACCGACCAACTGACTGATTGATTCACTCACTGACTGACTGACTGATCAACTGACTGATCGACTGAATAACTAACTAACTAACCAACCACTCACAATTATCTTAGCTCCGATATTCTGTCATTCAATTGTCTATTTGATTCATGACTCAATAATTAACTAACTGACTGACTGACTGACAAACCAACCATCTAAGTCACCAGTCTCACATACAAACCAACTGACCAACCAACCAACCAACCAATCAACTAAGCAACTAAGTAACAACCAACCAAGCAACCAACCCAACAACCAATCAACCAAAATATCAAAACACCAAACAAAAACATGAAAAAGAAAAAAAAAAGCTACAAAACATTAATTAGTTAAAACTTTTCATTAAAAACATACAAAAACTACTCGTAACTCCCTGTGACAGAATAAGGCACACTGTTGCTGATGAACTTCTCTCTACCCATAATATCCAGCCGAGACGATCAATCCTTGCTTGATCCCAGGGAGGGCGGGGGCGTACTCTCTTAGTGGATCGTTAATCCCTTCCTCTTTCCCCCTGGCTGGGAACAAGTTGCACACAGACCTCTCACCGACAGTGTTGGTGAAAGAACAGCCAAACATTGAAGGAAGGTTGGTGAGATGCTTTCACCAAGGTCAGCTTTTACTGATTGCTGACTGACTTGCTGACAGACTGGAGTGAGTGACTGATGGTGGACTGACAGATTAAGTAGCTGACATAGTACTAACTGTGTGGTCGTGTAGAAGTTTGCTGATAGATTGACTGGTTGGGTGGCTTACAGGCTGGCTGACTGGCTGACTGACTGACTGACTAACTGATTGACTGAATAAATTGCTAACTAACCAACCATTCCCAATTATCTTAGCTCCGATGTTCTCTTATTCAATTGTCTATTTGATTCCTGACTCAATGCCTAAATAACTGACTGACCAACTGACCAACCAACCATCTAAGTCACCAGTCTCACCTACAAACCAACCGACCAACCAACCATCCAACTAAATGACCAATTAACAACCAATCAACCAATCAGACAAAAATATCGAAACATCAAACAAAAGCTACTACGCATTAACTGGTTCAAACTTTCTTTAAAAACATAAAAAAAACTACTCGTAACTCCCTGTGACAGAATGAGGCACACACTGTTGTTGATGAACTTCTCTTTACCCATAATATCCAGCCGAGACGATCAATCCTTGCTTGATCCCAGGGAGGGCGGGGGCGTACGCTCCAGTGGATCGTTAATCCCTTCCTCTTTCCCCCTGGCTGGGAACAAGTTGCACACAGACCTCTCACCGACAGTGTTGGTGAAAGAACAGCCAAACATTGAAGGAGGGTTGGTGAGATACTTTCACCAAGGTCAGCTTTTACTGATTGCTGACTGACTTGCTGACAGATTGGAGCGAGTGACTGATGGTTGACTGACAGATTAAGTAGCTGACATAGTACTGACTGTGTGATCGTGTAGAAGTTTGCTGATAGATTGACTGGTTGGGTGACTGAGAGGCTGGCTGGCTGGCTGACTAGCTGGCTGGCTGACTGACTGACAGACTAATTAATTAAATAAATAAATAAATAAATAACTGACTGACTAACTAATCGACTGACTAACTGACTAACTGACTGACTAAAAACTGACCAACTGATAAACTGACCAACCGACCGACTGACCAAATGACTGACTGACTGATCGAGTGAATAAATAACTAACTAACCAACCATTCGCAACTATATTACCTCCGATATTTTCTCATTCAATTGTTTATTTGATTCCTGACTGACTAATGAACTAACTGACTGACCCACTGACCAATCAACCATCGAATTCACCAGCCTTACCTACAAACCAACCAACAAACCAACCATCCAACTAAACGACTGATCAACAACCAATCAAGCAACCAACCCAACAACCAATTAACGAAAATATCAAAACACACAAAATATAAAAAAAAGCTGAAAAAGAAAAAAAAAGCTACAACACATTAATTAGTTAAAACTTTTCTTTAAAAACATACAAAACTATTCGTAACGCCCTGTGACAGAATGAGGCACACACTGTTGTTGATGAACTTCTCTCTACCCATAATATCCAGCCGAGACGATCAATCCTTGTTTGATCCCGAGGGGGGGGGGGCGGGGAGGGCGGGGGTGTATGCTCCAGTAGATCGTTAATCCCTTCCTTTTTCCTCCTGGCTGGGAACAAGTTGCACACAGACCTCTCACCGACAGTGCTGGTGACAGAACAGCCAAACATTGAAGGAGGGTTGGTGAGATGCTTTCACCAAGGTCAGCTTTTACTGATTGCTGACTGACTTGCTGGCAAATTGGAGCGAGTGACTGATGGTTGACTGACAGATTAAGTAGCTGACATAGTACCTGACTGTGTGATCGTGTAGAAGTTTGCTGATAGATTGACTGGTTGGGTGGCTTACAGGCTGGCTGACTGGCTGACTGGCTGGCTGGCTGGCTGACTGGATGCTGGCTGACTGACTGACGGACTGACTGACTGATTGACTCACTGGCGGATGACTTACTGACTGATGATGATTTAATCAACTAGGAAATTACATGATTGACTGAGGGATTGAATTACTAATAAACTAATCAACTGACTAACATGTTTTTGATTGTTTTTTTTAAAGTTGCTACACTAACTAACTCACTCTGTCACTCACTCACTGATCAGCTTGTTTTCTGACTACTTGCTGAATTAACTCACTCACTCATTCACTCACACACTCACTCACTCACTCACTCACTCACTCACTGATCAAGTTACCAGATAAATAGCTAGCTAAAATGCCGTAAACCTCTTTTAATGAAATATCCATCTGTGGCTTCCCTATGGCAGAATGTGCCAACATTAATATTGACAAATGTCCACCCGTGGACAGCTAGAACAATCAGTTCTTGCTTAATTCCAATGGCCACAGACGATATGAATGGTTGCACAGACGATTAATTCCTGCTTCAGCTTAATGGCCAAAGAAGAAATACATGTACATGTTTCTGAGACAACCAATCCTTGCTTGATCCTCATCATCTTGTGCCTTGCCGCATGGCGTTGGCGATCATGGCCCTCCATACGAATCTATCCCTTGTCGCTGCAAGTACATCTCCCACCCTCTCTGTCCTCATACACTCCGCAAGTCCGTCCAATATTTTCTCCCTGGTCTGCCTGGTGCTTTTTTCCTTCCAGCTTTCCTGTTGTGACTAGGTGCTCTAATTTCTCAAGCCTCATAAAATGACCTATGAATGTTGCTTGTCTTTTTCTAATCTTCTTGATTTAATGTTCGTTTTGTGTCTGCCTCCTTCAAGACTGTCTTGTTTGTTATATTTGCTGTGTTTGCTTGATCCCAGTTGCCAAATATGATATAAATAGTTATTGAGACGCTCAGTCCATGCTTTTTTTTTTTTTTTTGTCCCAACGTTCAATGATAATATTAACTGTTGCTGAGTGAATCAAGCAAAGATGAATCCCATGGACCGAATACAATATGAATTGCTGTTGAGACGAACAATCCTAGCTTGATTCTAGTAGTCATATTCGACATGAATTGTTAATGAGATGATCAAATTTTGCTTGATCCTAGTAGCCAAAGACGATATGAATTGTTAGTGAGACGATGAATCTTTGTTTTACCATAGCAGCCGACGATAGTATAAATTGTTAATGAGACGATCAACCTTTGCTTTATCATAATAGCCAAAGATGGTATAAATTGCTAGTGAGACGATCAACCTTTGCTTTATCATAATAGCCAAAGATTGTATAAATTGTTTATGAGACGATCAAAATCTGCTTGATCCCAGAAGCTGAATGTGATATGAATAACGTTTGTAATGATGAGTCATTGCTTGATTCCAGTAACAAACAGATGACATGAATTACTAGTGAGACGATCAATCCTTGTTTGATCTTAACGGCTTAATACATGATGAGTTGTTACTGGACAATTCAAACCTTGCTTCATCTTAATGGCTAAGGGTGATAGGAATAACTGACGAGACGATCAATCCATGCTTGATCACGTTGTTATTGTAAGTATAAAAAATGCAGACTTGGTAAAACAGGCTAGGTAGGACCTCAGGACCTAGCCAGCTCATGCGGTTTATGTGCAGGCTTAAGGCTTGTGCCGTGATCACCATACACCCGGCACTTGTGATGTTAGTGCATATGGAATTCATTCCCTGCGCGGAGATGTCGTCTTCATAAACTAAAAACTGCAACTGAACTTGATCACGTTGGCTAAATACGATATACAATCAGATGATCGATCCTTCATCGGTTTTAGTGGACAAATACAACTTTAATTGGTACTGAGCCGATCAGTCCTTGACTGACCTCAATGACCGAATATTGATGAGTTGTCGATGGAACGATCAATCCTTGCTCCATCCCAATACCCGAAGACGAGGAGACGTTCTATCCTTGCTTAATTAATCACGTTGGCCAAAGACAATATGAATTCAAACGATCAATCCTACCATGATTCATGGCCGAATACAATATGACTTTCTACTTGTTTGATCTTTAGGATCAAAGACATGATGAGTTGCTTCTGGAACGATCAATTCTAGCTTCATCCTAATGATCAAAATTAGACGAATTGATGATGGCACAAATCAATTCTCTCTCACCTGACTTCGTTGGCCGTAGATGTGATGCCCTGCTTGATCCCTGATGACAAAATTCAAATCAAGTGAAGCCAACTCATGTGAATTTTATCATCTCTGATGATCTCTATTTTTTCTTGGAGAGATAGGAACCAGAAAAAAAACACGACTGACCCCAATGAACCAGAAAAAAACACGACTGACCCTCAATGAACCAGAAAAAAACACGACTGACCCCAATGAACCAGAAAAAAACACACTGACCTCAATGAACCAGAAAAAAAACACGACTGACCTCAATGAACCAGAAAAAAAATACAACGACTGACCTCAATGAACCAGAAACAAATTAACACGACTGACCTCAATGAACCAGAAAAAACAAACAACTGACCTCAATGAACCAGAAAAAAAATGACTGACCTATGTGAACCAGAAAAAAACACGACTGACCTCAATGAACCAGAAAAAAAAAACGACTGACCTCAATGAACCAGAAAAAAAAACACGACTGACCTCAATGAACCAGAAAAAAAAGACACGACTGACCTCAATGAACCAGAAAAAAAACACGACTGACCTCAATGAAACCAGAAAAAACAAAAACACGACTGACCTCAATGAACCAGAAAAAAACACGACTGACCTCAATGACCAGAAAAAACACGACTGACCTCAATGAACCAGAAAAAAACACGACTAGACCTCAATGAACCAGAAAAAAAAACGACTGACCTCAATGAACCAGAAAAACAACAACACGACTGACCCAATGAACCAAGGAAAAAAAAACACGACTAGACCTCAATGAACCAGAACAAAAAACACGACTAGACCTCAATGAACCAGAAAGAAAAACACGACTGACTTCAATGAGCCAGAAAAACAACACGACTGACCTCAATGAACCAGAAAAAAAAAAACACGACTGACCTCAATGAACCAGAAAAAAAAACATGACTGACCTCCATGAACCAGCAAAAAACACGACTAACCTCTATGGACCAGAAAAAAAAAAACAAGACTGACCTCAATGAACCAGAAAAAAAACACGACTAACTCAATGAACCAGAAAAAAAAAACACGACTGACCTCAATGAACCAAAAAAAAGAACACGACTGACCTCAATGAACCAGAAAAAACAACACACACGACTGACCTCAATCAACCAGAAAAAAAAAAACACGACGACCTCAATGAACCAGAAAAAACAACACAACACCACTGACCTCCATGAGCCAGAAAAAAGAACACGACTGACGTCATTGAACCAGAAAAAACACAACACGACTGACGTCACTGAACCAGAAAAAAAACAACACGACTGACGTCATTGAACCAGGGGTGGGAAAAGAAAAGACTCACTTCGCCCCTGTCCTGTCTGATGATTGAATTAAATACGCGTTCTGATCCTTTATTTTCGTGTTGAATTTGTTTTTGAATTTTTTTTCTGGCTCCTGTTTGGTTGAACGCGGGCAGTCACACTTGTTGTGGATTTCTTAGGAGAGATTATCAAGTTTACTAGTTGTCCAAATACCATATGGATATCTCCTGAGACGATCAGTCCTTGTCTAAAACCTTTAAATGATCCAAATTCAAATCAAGTCAGTCAAGTTTGTTATCGTTCTTGATACTTTCTCATCCAGAGATAACCAAGTTTACCCAGTGGCCACAGACGATATGGACTTTTGCTGAGGCGATCAATCTGTGTTGTGGTCCCAAAGGCTGTAGACGCAGTGAACTACTCCTCAGACGAGTAATCCTTCCTTGATATCAACAGTCATAGACGCGATGAATCGTTAACCCCTACACTCCTTCACCGTTTTCATTATCTTTGCACAAGAAGCTGGTGGATAAGGTGAGACAGTGCAAGGGTTAATCGTCTTTTGTTTTTTCCTTCCTTGCTGACAAATTGTGGATACTGACCAGTGATTGTCGATCAATTTTACTGACTGATACTAGTGATAGATTGACTAACTAGTTAGCTAGCTTGAACAAACCAACCAAACCAAATCGAACTATAAACTAATCATCCGACCAACCAACAAACAAACTAACCAACCAACCGACCAACAACCAACCAACCAACCAACCAACCAAACAAACAAACAAACAAACAAACAAACACAGAACCAAACAACCAAACAATCATTTACTCACCTACCTACCTATTTACCTACCAACCTAACTAAGTAAATAACAAATTGACTGACTGACTGACTGACTGATTGACTAACACACCACGCACTCACTACACTCACACACGCACTCACTTACTTACTCACTCATTTGCTCACTCACTCACTCACTCACTTACTCAGTGACTGACTCTAGATAACTAAGTAAGCAACTAAACAACCAACTATGCAAGCAACCAACCAGCCAACTAAGCAACCAATAACCAACCTACCAACCACCAACCATCCTACCTACCTACCCACCTACCTACCTACCTAACTACTAACTAACTAACTAACTACTAATTTACTAACTAACCAACTAATTAACCAGCTAACTAATTAACTAAGTAACTCACTCCACTCACTCACTCACTCACTCTCTTACTCATTGACTGACTACCTGAATAAATAAATAAGTAAGCAAGTAAGCAAGCAAGCAACCAACCAACCAACTACTACTTACCTACCTACCTATCTACCTAACTATTTTATCAAATGTTGCAGATCGCAGTTGCTGCCAGTGAGTAGCTTACTAACTATCTAGTTACTGAATCAATCTACCGACCTACCAACAAATCAACCAACAAAAATACGTTAAATCTTGTATTTCCCCTTAAGCATAATCTATTCATAAGCTTCCAGCTGACAGTATTTACTGAATCAATCTACCGACCTACCAACAAATCAACCCACCAAAGTACGTTAAATTTTGTATTTCCCCTTAAGCATAATCTATTCATAGCTTCCAGCTGACGGTATCAGCCATAAACATGTTGATAAATGTCAGTCTATGCAAACACAGGGTGATAAATCCTTGCTATGATACCAGGGGCCAACAATCCGAGGGCTTCACTGTCCATCTCTCCCTGCGTCCCTGCTTATGGACATATTGTGAGCACAAACAGAAAGAGAGAGAGAGAGAGATACAGAGACAGAGCCAGAGACAGAGAGAGAAAGCGAGAGAGAGACAGAGACAGGGAGACAGAGAGAGACAGAGAGAGAGACAGAGACAGAGAGGGAGGAGAGAGAAAGAGAGAGTGAGTGAGTGAGAGAGGGACAGAGAGAGACAAAGAGGGAGAGGGGAGAGAGACAGACAGACAGACAGACAGTTAGACAGATAGACAGACAGATAGACAGAGAGAAAGACAGTGAGAGAGAAACACAGACACACACACAAACTACACACAAACACAGCACAAGCATGAACACATGCACAGTATACACAAACATATAGCCGGATAGACAGACAGACACATACACACAAGCCTCTCTCTCTCTCTCTCTCTCTCTCTCTCTCTCTCTCTCTCTCTCTCTCCTCTCTCTCTCTCTCTCTCTCTCTCTCTCTCTCTCTCTCTCTCTCTGAGGCTCTGCCCCTGTCTCTCTGTCTGTCTGTCTGTCGCTGTCTGCCTGTCTCTGTCCCTGTCACTGTCTCTGTCTCTGTCTGTCTGTCTCTCTCTCCCCTCTCTCTCACCTTCTGTCACACACACACACACGCGCGCGCACACACACACACACACACACACACACACACACATACACACACACACACACACACACGCATACACACACACACTTTCTCTCCGCCACTTCTTGTTTTCCCCACTCTCTTTCTGTCTCTCTCTGATACACACATGCATACACAAACATACGCCACGCACATCCACACACACACACACACATCCACACACACACACACACACACACACACACACACACACACACACACACACACACACACACACACACACACACACACACACACATGTACACACATATATAACCTTTTTTTCTATCTCTGTCTCTTATACACAACCAACACATACACACACGCTCTCTTTCACAAACACACAAACGCTGATACACATACAGATACACACATACAAACGCATACACACTGCCGTACATACACACACCAACACACACACAAAATACATAGCTACACAGATACACAACAATACAAACACACACAACACAACACACACACACCACACACACACACACAACACACACACACACACACACACACACACACACACACACACACACACACACACACACACACACACAGAGGTCTTACTAGAAAACAAATGGAAACACTGAGAACTGGTTGGCGCAAAGTCTTGAATTAACATGACACAAGAATTAAAAAGCTGGCGTTGCTTCTAGCTAATGTTAATCGAATCTTCTCTATTTTTGGGAAGCTCAACGGTAATTTGGGGTATTTTTCTGTTGTTTTTTTTTTGGGGGGGGTGGGGGTGGGGGGGGGTTGATGAATTTGGCAGTGCCTTGACCACTGGTGTTCGCACAGAAAATGCTGGTCTGTTCAATATTACAGAGTATCATTTCTAACTAACAAGCACACACACTGACTAACTAACCCACTAACTGACTCGCTACGCGATGGACTGACGGACTGACTGATCAAATGACTGCTTAATTAACTAGCTTACTAGTTGATTAGCTGCCTAACCAATCAACCAACCAACCAGCCAACTAACCAACCAACCAACCAACTAACTACCTAACTACCTAACTACCTAACTACCTAACAAGCTAACTAACTAACTAACTGACTGACTGACTGACTAACTGACCGACCGACCAACTAACTTAACTGAAGAACTAACGAACAAACTAATTAAATAACGGACTGACTGATGGACAGGCTGATTGACAGACTGACTAACTAAATGTCTAACTGACTGAATGAATGAATACATGAATGGCTAACTTAATTAACTGACTGACTGATTGATTGACGGACTGGTTGACTGAGTACCCCCCCCCCCTTTTTTGTTTGTTTGTTTTGTTTTTTGTTTTTTTTTGTTTTGTTTACGGGGGCATGAAGATTACTATCTACAGGTAGATGGAAAGCCTGACTAAATATTGTAGATGCAGAGTATGTCTACCATCCATTTATCCAACTAACGAACGAGCGAACGAACGAACAAACAAACAAACAAACGGACGAACAAACGAATAAAAGAAAGATGAAAGAAAGAAAGAAAAAAAAGAACAAACAAACGAGCGAGCGAACGAACGAAATAATTCACTCACTCATTCACTCTCATTTATTCATTTACTCACTCACTCACTTATTCCAACACTCACAGACTGACTGACTCAACCATTCACCCACTCACTCACTCGCCAGCAATCATAGTTGTCCTATGATGCTCCAAGCCAGTCTTTGATAAATATCTACTCACATGGTAGCTGAAATGATCAATTCTTACTTGACCTCAAAGGTCATCGACCGAAAAAGACGTCAGTCCTATCCTCCTCCATCTTTGCTGACAAATTCGGGGTTGCACGCAAGCACGCGCACAGACACAAACACACAGACACACACATAACACACACACAACCACACACACAAACTCATACACAATTACATACCTAATACACACAGACACACACACAAAAACACACATGCATATACACAATCACATACATACATACACACACACACATAATTATATGCACACAGAAATGCAGATACACACAAATACGTACACATACACACAAATACACACACATATATATATATATACACACACACACACACACACACACACACACAAACACACACGTA
>CM060313.1:19453371-19468371 GCA_030674185.1 Monoplex corrugatus | reverse complement strand
AATATAATACCTATCAATCAATCTGGGTTTCGAAAAGGTAGATCAACATCAGATCATTTAGTTAAGTTGAGAACTCAAATAAAAATCAGTTTGCTAAAAGGAAAAATGTCTTAGCTACCTTCTTTGATCTTAAAAAAGCATACGATCAAGTCTGGCATGCGAGACTTTTGTTGAAATTTAAACTTATTGGTCTCAACGATAATCTTTATAATTTTATGAAAACATTTATAAGTGACCGAAGTATAGTCGCTAAAATAGGTAATACATACTCTGAAAAACGATCTGTAAACATGGGAATTCCTCAGGGTTCCGTAATATCTCCTCTATTATTTAATATTTTGATCTATGACCTACCAACTCAAGTCTCAAACAATGTAAACGTTGCTCAGTACGCTGATAATATAGCGATCTGGATGAATGTTTCGTTAAAAAGGAAGACTTCCTTGAGAGAAATAAAATACATTAAAAAGGTCTATCAACATGAAATTAATAATATTTCCACTTACTTGGCAGTTAACGATCTGGAAATATCCAATGAAAAAACACACATGATGCATTTTAATAATGGTCTCAGTCCGAAAGAAGTACCGTTGTTTAAAATTGGTGATGAGGAACTGAAATATACTACTCACGTGAAATTTCTGGGAGTACAATTGACTTCTAGTTTACAGTGGAAAGAACATATTGATGCCTTGTTATGTAAAGCTATGAAAAGCTATAATTTAATAAGAATTATTAGTAAACAGTCCTGGGGACAGGACACTAAAACGTTGTTACATCTTGTCACAGCTTTAGTCAGATCTAAGTTGGCTTATGGTCAAGAGGTCTATTTTTCAGCTCCAAAATGCTATTTGAAAAAACTCAAAGCTTAGATAGTAAAGCTATTAAATGTGCTCTTGGGGTACCAGTGTATACAAAAACACAAGAAGTATATAAAACAGCCGGCATCCTTCCCTTGGAAGATTGGAGGAAGTTATCAACTGCTAAATATATAGTTAGAGCAAATGCAGTAGCTAATTATGCCAGTACGGAACTTAAAATTCGGTCTGACATCCATTTCCCCAAGAGAGCAAGAACAATAAAGTCACAAGAAACAATATCCACTTACACAAATGAGCTCTTCAAACTTTCTCACGTATTACCTAACAAAGTTTCACATAAAATGATATGTTGTCCTCTACCCCCCTGGGAACTGTCCAATGCTATTTTTGATATCAACTACACTGATACTGACCTGACAAAAGATATTAATTCACACATGTTAGCAATTGATGTTCTGTCACATCTACACAAAAAATATTCACATTACTTAAAAATCTTTACAGATGGCTCTGTTCTAGATGATGGTAAAGCAGGCGCTGGCTTTCTAATTCCTAAATTTAAAGTAGAAAAGGCTTACTCTTTAGGACAGGGACATTCAATCTTCCCTTCTGAATTAGTTGCCATCCTAATGGCAATGAAATATATAGTAGATCTACCCATAACTTTGTTTAGTATCCTATTATGTGTAGATTCGAAATCTGCATTACAATCCTTAATATATTGCGAACATAAAGTAAATAGTTCGTTAATATTTGAGATAAACTTTCTAATTCATTGTTTAATAACAAATAATACACAGGTTACTTTTTGTCGGATCCCATCACACTGTGGTATTCTTTTTAACGATCGGGTCGACAGAATAGCAAAAAATGCAGCAATGAATAGGGCTGGCAGTACTAAACTTGATTTACCACTCTCTGAACATGAAATGAATGCTATATTAGAAAACAAAGTAAAAGCGCAATGTGACCTTCACCCTTCTCGGTAAATTACCAGGGTTTTACAAGACAAAAGATAACTTTAGCTTACAGATTAACTCTCAATTCACTTCGAACTAAATTTAGTAAAACCATCAAATGTATCTGTGGTGATTTTATAACAGTTGATCACCTTTTGTGTTGTCAGCGAATGCAACCTTATTTCCCTGCGTCATTTACAAACTTAAAACAGAAACATACTGATTTCACTCTGTATTTACACATTGCTAGACGTTTACTGCACAGTCCTGTAGGTCGTTTCCTTTGATTCAGCCCAATTGTTTTATATCTGTAACTCCCACACAGCCCCGAGAAATCCGATGAAGCCTGACTGATATAATGTTGTGATGTTTCTTTTGTTTGTTAATTTGTTTGATGTTACATTAATTGTTACCTTAATTGATACAATGCCTTCATGATTACATAGATTCATTCATTCCTTACGCACCTCTTTTTTTTTTTTCCCCCGTCTAAAAGCACATATGTGAATAGACGTTAAAAGAAATAACGAACGAACACACAAATATAAGACACAAGTATACATGTTCACACACACACACACACACACACGCGCACGCGCGCACACACACACACACACACACACACACACACACACACACACACACACACACGCACACACACAAATGTAAGACACAAGTATACATGTTCACACACACACACACACACACATACACACACACACACACACACACACACACACACACACACACACACACACACACACACACACAACACAAACATACACAAGGTGTCTCAAACAGCCACGCCCAAAGAATCGTGCCAAGGGAGAGAAGGAAGTAACAAAAAGCCGTATTGTTATGACTGAACAAGATGAAATAATAAAGCACTATATCTCCTTTGGGATACTAGTTTATTGTATAATACATTGGAACTTAAGATCCTGGGTTTTATTATTTAGCGTGGTATGGGTGATGTCAGGTCGTATTTCCCAGGTCTTGTTCTTGAAGCCCAGTTAGACTTCGTGCCTCTCCGGGGGAAAAAAAGGAATAAAGAAAAGAGAAATATAGAAGAAGAAAACTGGAGACAGCAAGAAAGAGTGAGCAAAAGAGAAAGTGAGCAACAGATGGAAGGGGAGGGAGAAGAGAGAGAGAAAGAGAAAGAGAGAGTGTGTGTGTGTGTGTTTGTGTGTGTGTGTGCGCGCGCGTATATGTAGTGTGTCACACACACACACACGCACACACGCACAAACGCACAAATATAAGACACAAGTGTACATGTTCACACACACACACACACACACACACGCACGCGCACACACACACACACACACACACAACACACAACAAAACACACACACACACACACACACACACACACACACACACACACACACAACACACACACACACACACAACACAAACATACACACACAACACAAACATACACGAGGTGTCTCAAACAGCCACGCCCAAAGAATCGTGCCAAGGGAGAGAAGGAAGTAACAAAAAGCCGTATTGTTATGACTGAACAAGATGAAATAATAAAGCACTGTATCTCCTTTGGAATACTAGTTTATGTATAATACATTGGAACTTAAGATCCTTGATTTTATTATTCAGCGTGGTGTGGGTGATGTCAGGTCGTATTTCCCAGGTCTTCTTTTCCATTGGTTTTATTCTTGCTTTTATTGCTTTTATTCTTTTCTCCCCATTTGTGGCTATGCATGTGTGCGTGTGTGTGTGTGTGTGTGTTTTGGTGTGTGTGTGTGTGTGTGTGTGTGTGTTGTGTGTGTGTGGTGTGTGTGTGTGTGCGTGCGTGCGTGTGTGCGTGTGTGTCTTTTCGGCGCTTGGATTTGATTTTGTCGAGATTTTGCGCTATATAAATATTGTAATTATTATGTATGCATGTGCGTACGTATGTATGTATGTATGTATGTATGTATGTATGTATGTATGTATGTATATACGCTTAGATTTATGTATGTATGTATGTATGTATGTATGTATGTATACGCTTAGATTTATGTATGTATGTATGTATGCATGTATACGCTCAGCTTAGATTTATGTATGTAAGTATGTATGCATGTATGTATGCATGTATACGCTCATATGTATGTAGGTATGTATGCATGTATACGCTCAGCGCTTAGATTTGATTTTATCAAGATTTTGCGCTATATAAATAAAATATATTAAATTAAATATTGAAGCCTAGTTAGCCTTCGTTCCTTTCCGGGGAAAAAAACGAAAAAAGAAGAGAAAAGAAAAACGAAAAGAGAAATAAAGAAGAAGAAAATTGGAGACAGCAAGAAAGAGAGAGCAAAACAGAAAGTGAGTAACAGACGGAAGGGGAGGGAGAAGAGAGAGAGAGAGAGAGAGAGAGAGAGAGAGAGAAAGAGGGAGAGAGAGAGTGTGTGTATGTGTGTTTGTGTTGTGTTGTGTGTGTGTGTGTGTGTGTGTGTGTGTGTGTGTGTGTGTGTGTGTGTGTGTGTGTGTGTGTGTGTGTGTGTGTGTGTGCGTCATACACAAATACAAAACACAAGTATACATGTTCACACACACACACACACACACACACACACACACACGAGCAACACAACACAGAGAGAAAGAGAGACTGGAGAGAGAGAGAGAGAGAGAGAGACAGAGACAAAGAGAGACAGAGAGAGACAGAGACAAAGACAGAGACAGAAAGAGACAAAGATAATGAGTGAGAGACAGAGACAGAGACATAGACAGAGACAGAGACAAAGATAGCGAATGAGAGAGAGAGAGAATATGTTGAAGCAGTGTGTGTGTGTGTGTGCGTGTGTGTGTGTGTGTGCGTGTGTGTGTGTGTGTGTGTGTGTGTGTGTGTGTGTGTGTGTGTGTGTGTGTGTGTGTGTGTGTGTGTGTGTTCGTTCGCTATTTTTTAACGTCTATTCACATAAGTGCTTTTAGACAACAACAAAAAAAGAAAAGAAAAAGAAATAAAGGAAAAAAAAGAAAAGAAAATGAGTAGGTGGGACTTACAGGGTATAAAATAATTGGGCTGAATCAAAGAAAACGACCTATGGGACTGTGCAGTAAATGCTTAGCAATGTGTAAATACAAAGTGAAATCAGTATGTTTCTGTTTTGAATTTGTAAATGATGCAGGGAAATAAGGTAGCATTTGCTGACAACACAAAAGGTGTTTAATAGTTATATAATCATTACAGATACATTTGATGGTTTTACTGATTTGTTCGGAGTGAGTTGAGAGATAATCTGTAAGCTAAAGTTATCTCTAATCTCGTAAAACCTGGTAATTTACGATGAAGGGGCGAAGGTCATGTTGAGCTTTTACTGTGTTTTCTAATTTAGCATTCATTTCATGTTCAGAGAGTGGTAATTCAAGTTTAGTACTGCAAGCCCTATTCAATGCTGCACTTTTAGCTATTCTGTCGACCCGATCATTATGTATGATACCACAGTGTGATGGGATCCAACAAAAAATAACTTGTATATTATTTGTTATTAAACAATGAATTAGAAAGTTTATCTCATATATTAATGTACTATTTACTTTGTATTCGCAAACTTTTTAAGGATTGTAATGCAGATTTCGAATCTACACATAATAAGATACTAAACAAAGGCATGGGTAGATCTACTAAGTATTTCAATGCCATCAGGATGGTAACTAATTCAGAAGTGAAGATTGAATGGAATTAGAAAGCCAGGGCCTGCTGCACCATCATCTGGAACAGAGCCATCAGTAAAGATTTTCAAAGAATTTAAATATTTTGTATGGAAATGTGACAGAACGTCAATTGCTAACAAGTGTGGATTAATATCTTTTCTCAAGTCGTTATCAGTGTAATTGATATCAAAAGTTGCTTTGGACAATTTCCAGGGAGCTAGAGGACAACATATCAACTTATGTGAAACTTTGTTAGGTACTCCGCCGGAAATTTCGAAAAGCTCATTAATTTTGTGTAAGTGGATATTGTTTCTTGTGCCTTTATTGTTCTTGCTCTCTTGGGGAAATGAATGTCAGACCGAATTTTAAGTTCCGTATCAGAATAATTAGCTACTGCATTTGCTCTAACTATATATTTAGCAGCTGATAACTTCCTCTAGCTAATCTTCCAAAGGAAGGATACCGGCTGTTTTATATACTTCTTGCGTTTTTGTATATACCGGTATCCCAAGAGCACATTTAAATGCTTTACTATCTAAGCTTTGAAGTTTTTTCAAATAGCATTTTGGAGCTGAAAAATACACCTCTTGGCCATAAACCAACTTCGATCTGACTAAAGCTGTTACAAGATGTAACAACGTTTTAGTGTCCTGTCCCCAAGACTGTTAACTAATAAATTGTATTAAGTTACAGCTTTTCATAGCTTTATATAACAAGGCATCAATATGTTCTTTCCACTGCAAACTAGAAGTCAAGTGTGCTCCCAGAAATTTCACCTGAGTAGCATACTTCAGTTCCTCATTATCAATTTTAAACAACGGTACCTCTTTAGGACTAAGACCATTATTAAAGAGCATCATGTGAGTCTTTTCATTGGATATTTCTAGACCGTTATCCGTCAAATACGTGGAAATATGATTAATTTCATGTTGATATACCTTTTTAATGTGGTTTAATTCTCTTAAGGAAGTCTTTCTTTTTCAACGAAACGTTCATCCAAATCGCTATATCATCAGTGTACTGAGCTACGTTTACATTGTTTGAGACTTGTGTTGGCAGGTCATAAATCAACATATTAAATAATAAAGGAGATATTACGGAACCCTGTGGAATTCCCATGTTTACAGATCGTTTTTCAGAGTATGGATTACCTATTCTAGCGACTATACTTCGGTCACTTATAAATGCTTTGATAAAATAATAAAGATACCATTTAGACCTATGTGTTTTAATTTCAACAAAAGTCTCGCATGCCAGACTTTGTCGTACGCTTTTTTAAGATCAAAACGTAAATAAGACATTTTTTCTTTTAGCAAACTGATTTTTGGTTTCACTTCAAAAAAGTGTGTGTGTGTGTGTGTGTGTGTGTGTGTGTGTGTGTGGTGTGTGTGTGTGTGTGTGTGTGTGTGTGTGTGTGTGTGTGTGTGTGTGTGTGTGTGTGTGGTGTGTGTGTGTGTGTGTGTGTGTGTGTGTCCCTTGCAATACAGCAATCTAACTTGTGTTCTTTCTGGTCATTTTCTGTATTTAGGGAAAATATTTCCTGCGGACTGGAAGTGTATGTGTGTGTCTGTGTGTATGTGTGTGTGTGTGTGTATGTCTGTGTGTGTGTGTGTGTGTGTGTGTGTGTGTGTGTGTGGTGTGTGTGTGTGTGTGTGTGTGGTGTCTGTGTCTGTGTCTGTGTTTCTATGTGTCTCTGTATGTGTCTGCGTTTGTCGATGACAAAAATATGATAGTAGGATTCTCTCAGCTGCTTGATGAGAAGTTGTAAATGCATAAGTCGGCAAATTGAGGCACCAAGGTCAACACAACACAGATCAAACAAGTACCTAAAAACCAGCACATTTTGAAGAAGGAGTGTAGTCAGCACTTTCTCAACAACTTGTGAAAAAAAAAAGAAAAATGAAAAAAGTTATACTTTGTATTCTGTATGGTGACAGTATGTACTAATACCCCAGATACACGTGATTATTTTTATTTGATCAAATGTTTGCTATTTCAAGATTGCAGTGACCTTGAGAAGTACAAAATCAGGATTTTCTGTAGTGATGTTTCGTACTTTAACACTTTGACACCCACACCCTATTCATCAACTGCAAAAACGTAACCCTTTGATTCCCTCACCCTATTCACCAGCTTTCTGTAGGCGGTTGGTGGATAGGGTGAGGGAATAAAACAGTAAAGTTTTTGTTTTGCTAGCATGGTTGACAATGCAGAATGCTGGTCGACAAGGTGCGGGAGTCAAAGGGTGAAGGTTTTGCTTTCCTAGTATGGTGGACAAATGCAGGATGCTGGCGGACAGTGTGTGGGAGTCAAATGGCTAAGTTCTTGCTTTCCTAGTATGGTGGACAATGTAGGATGCTGGTGGACAGGGCGCAGGAGTCAAAGGGTTAAATTTTTGCTTTCCTAGTATGATGGACAGTGCAGGATGCTGGTGGACGAGGTGAGGGAGTCAAAGGGTTAAAGGAATGGGAGATTGTTATAATGGCTTGACATTTTTTCTTTCTTTCTTTCTTTCTTTCTCTCTTCGTTTCTTTCTTTCTCTCTTTCTTTTTTTTTCTTTTTTCTTTCTTTCTTTCTTTCTTCCTTCCTTTCTTTTTTCATTCTTTTGTGTGTGTTTTTTGATTGTTGACAAAACGTGGTTAGGATTGTTGCACTTGTGACGTGTCTGCTGCCGCCGCCCTTGCCGTGAAGAGGTTCTTATACTGTGTACGCCCTGCCAACTAACCACTCTATTGCTTAATCACACTCACTCTCCTTCCCCCCCCCCTGACCTCCCCTCCCTCCCCTACTGGCACCCCTCATCCCTAGCCCTCCCTTCCCTCGTCCTCCATACATCTTGCCACATACATTTGACATTCACTTGCTAAAGGGCTGACGGCCAAATCAGCCTGCATTCTCTTCGACTTCATTGATTTCAGAACGCCGTCGTTAGGCCTGTATCGAGATGTCATTTTGCATGCTTTCATGTTTTCATCTGGATTGTATGTTTTTGTTGGTTTTGGCTGCTGGCTGGCTGTTGGTTTGTTGTTAGCATGTCTGGGTTTCTTTAGCTCGTTGTTGGTCTATTCTGTTTCTGGTGAGTTTGGTTGATTGCTTATTGGAATCAGAAACACACCAAAACTAGGATGAGAAACTGTGTTTTATCAAGCAAAACAAAACACAGGCGCAAATTTTCGGCCAACTGGCCTTTGTCAAGCGTATTGAAAAAAAAGACAACGAAGAATAGATACATAATACATTGTGGGAAAATAACAGTAATAAGGCGTCCCTGATGTTTCGCTGAGCAAGAGAAAATGACGGATATTATTGCTCATAGTTTAAGTTCTGAACAAAACGTTTCTTTGTTTATCATACAAATGTTAATATCCATATTCATATTCAAGAAATAGAAGACCGACTCAAAACAGATCCTCAGAGTATGTACAGAAGAATTTGAAGAAATTGCCGGCAGGAAAAAGACATGCACATCAACCGGTTGCTTAAAATCGAAAGATGGTACGCTTATCATGGAATAAGACAAAATGTTAGACAGATGGGGAGAGTACATTAAAGCCTTTTTAACGATGACTTAAACGAAAAACACATGATAAGAAAGAACTTTGAAGGACCACCCGTAATGAAAGATGAAGTTAGAGCAGCACTGAAAAAAATGAAACCAGGAAAAGCCCCAAGACCAGACAATATTACTACTGAGATGGTTGAAGCCCTGGAGGAATTCGGTATTGAAAAAATAACAGTCCTCCTACGAATGAAACTTATGACACCGGAAAAATCCCCAAAGATCAGTCAAAATCAATTTTCATCGCACTTCCAAAAAAAACAGGGGCTATAGAATGCGAACTCCATCGCACAAACAGCTTGATGAGTCATGCAACAAAACATTATATTAAGAATGATCATGATGAGGACATGGAACAGAATCAAAAGAGAAATAGCAGGAGTACAATGTAGATTTGTCGAAGGGAAAGGAACTATTAATGCCACACATATCTTAAGAATTATCATAGAGACGTCAATCGAGTTGAATAAGGATTTATTTTTATTCTTTGTTGATTTATACCAAGGCTTTCGATCGGGCAAAACATGAAGAATTGATCAACCAGCTAGAAAGACTCAATATTGATGGAAATGATCTAAGAATAAACAAAAATAGGTATTGGGAACAAATTGCAGCAATGAGAATAGAAAACGAGATAAAAGTGAAGTAAAGCGAATGAAATGGTGTGTGTGTGTGTGTGTGTGTGTGTGTGTGTGTGTGTGTGTGTGTGTGTGTGTGTGTGTGTGTGTGTGTGTGTGTGTGTGTGTGTATGTGTGTGTGTGTGTGTTTGAGTGTGTTTGTGTGTGTGTGCGTGCGTGTGTGTGTATGTGTGTGTGTGTGTGGTGTGTGTATGTGTGTGTGTGTATGATGTGTACGCATGTGTGTGTATGTGTGTGTGCGTGCACGCGCCAGTGCGTGCGTGTTTGTGTGCGTGTGTGCGTGCGTGTGTGAGTGTGTGTGTGTGTGTGTGTGTGTGTGTGTGTGTGTGTGTGTGTGTGTGTGTGGTGTGTGTGTGTGTTTTAAATCTATAGATGAGACGATTGGGACGATATTTTGGACGTGCCATACGACAAAAGAAAAAGATAAAAAGAGTCTGAGGAAAGGCCGGAAAAAAAACATCACCCCAAGCACAGCAGAATGGAATTGACATTCTATGAACATAAATAAACCATAAGTCACATTCATCGTTCCACATGACGGAGAAGAGGAAGAGAGAAAGAGGAGAAACAGTTTCACCAGAAATCATAGCCAACTACATCATAAACAACAATTGCAAACAACCACAGCAACAAAAATTCCAGTCACGCTTCTCATTTAGAAACAATGTCACCAGCACCAATATCCAACCACATCAACAATGACAACAACAACATCAGTAATAAGAATTCCAGTCACGTTTCTCATATCTTCTTTTATTGAGTAAACACGAAACTGGAAGCCAAAAGACGATTTTTTTAGGATAACCGCCCTCAGGAAGGTAATCTTTGCGCTGACCTTTCTTTTTCGTCCCATTTTCTACGCCACCTTTATGGCCACTAAAGCTGGCACTTTTTTAGTTTGGTTTTTTTTTTTTTTTTTTTCAATGTGATAATGATGATGTCAATGAGGATGATAGTCATGATGCTGTGGAGTTCCATCTAGGATTGAGACTGCGTGACAGGGCTGTACCCTACTCTCACAATCATAATATATCCTTGCGTCAGCCAGGCTTGAGAAATACAGACACCTGCGGTGCTGATCAGAAGATTTGAACAACAACCTCAATGACACATCCATGACGTGGATGAGACTCGACTGTGTGGTTCCAATCTTCCCAAGGGGCCCATAGCACGCCCAACTCTGGGAAGGAGCCGGTTAGAGCCGAAAAACCCCACAACGATTTTTGAAGGGGCTAATGGGGATTCGAACCCACTACCTTCCAGTCGGTAGTTCATTGTGTTAACCACTACACCACGGTGACTGGTTGCCAAAAGACGGTCTTTAAGATCAGGGATGTTTGGAACGTGTGAGGTGGGATGAATGGCAGCTGGTGATGGATTGTCCCCTCGATCCAATGGATGTGTGGACATAATGTTCTTCAGCGCCTAGTTCGTTGGGTATTTCTTTTAACATCTACTTTCATACGTGCTTCTAGACGAAAAATAAATAAGGAGGTGTCCATGGGATGAATGAATTTATGAAATCATGAAGGCATTGTATCATACAAAGTCACATCAAACAATTTAACGAACAAGAGATAAACAATCAGAACATTAGAATGATCAGGCTTCATCAGTTTGCTCAAGATTGTGTGTGTGTATGTATGCGTGCGTGCATACATGCATGCCTGTGCGTGTGTGTGTGTGTGTGTATGTGTGTGTGTTTGGTGTGTGTGTGTTTGTGTAGTGTGTTTGTGTGTAGTGTGTGTTGTGTGTGTGTGTGTGTGTGTGTGTGTGTGTGTGTGTGTGTGAGAGAGAGAGAGAGAGAGAGAGAGTCTTCATGTTAGACTGAAGACCAATCCCCTAGAGGCATAATTATGCTCTACCTCAGGTACCATCTAGGGACCAGTCTTGAGATCCTTCGTTCTGTTTCCGCCGGTTTCTTTTTGCTGAATAGCTGCTGTTAATGTGTGATTGAGGCTTGCATGCACTACATTGCCAGCATGCGCGGCTAGGGGCAATGTCTTCCCAGTTTATAGTTTTTAACTTGTTTTATTATCGTTTCTGTTTGTTTTACAATATACAGACATCAACAAGCAATGTAGGAACAGAAAAGTATATCAATTCAAAAAAATATTGTGGGCACAAGAAAATATATAACATGCAAAACATATACGACAAATGGTTTAAAGTCTAGGTTTCAATATGTTCATTAAGCTAAGATACATTTCATAAAATAAATTTGTTTTTCCATCAAGAAATGATTGGCATACATTTCATAAAATAAATTTGTTTTTCCATCAAGAAATGATTGGCATACATTTCATAAAATAAATTTGTTTTTCCATCAAGAAATGATTGGCATACATTTGTTCTACTGAGTATCAAAAATGGACAAATAAAGGTTTATTTTGGTATTATACTGCTCAATTTTCAATCTCATATTTAGTAGTCTGTGGAAATTAGATATGTTTTGAATAAAAGTTGTCAATTTTGCATTTATACATAAGTCCTTTGAAAGCATTATCATAAGATGAACTGTTCTATCTGTTTTGACATTTTGATCAACACCGAACAATACAAGGTTTCGTGTGATTTTCATGTTGAAGGTAATTTCGCATGTTTCGTTGATTAATCGTTCTATTATTTTCACAAAGTTACAGGCACAGTAACTGCCACCAGTTTGTAATGCTAACTTTGCATTTGAATGTTATGGCTATCAGAGTATTCTTAAACCTATCTAGTGTTTTCCCTGGTCACGGTGTTCATGCTTTAGCTCTCCGTAAATGAACATCTGTAAAATATGGTTGTCTTCAATGTTGAGAACTTGTCTTGTCCAATGAAGGTGGCACTTGATCAGTATACACCAAATGCTTGGCAAGACACATTTCCTTAGAACTTGAAGATGGATTACTCGATCTTGTCATTAGATGTTGCAGACCTTGTGATGACCTCCTTGGTGGAACTACTAGTTTGTTGGTTCTCGCAAACGTCTAGTCACCTGAATGCTTTTGGATAAAGCGGCTGTGGAATTGTTCCAGCTGTTGAATATCATCAGTAGGTAGTCCAAGTCTCACAGCAGTACAGCAGGGCTGTCAAGACTACTGCTTTGTACACAACAACCTTTGTTGGAAGCCCGACGACACGATTTTGTTACTTCCTCTTGGTCGACCTTCCAAAGATACGCAGCATCAATCTGCATCAAGATATCCATTGCTGGTTCACGATGTCAGATATTTTCGTAACATTGGATCCTGTACCTTAGCATGACCTATGGTATAACTCTCCGTATATGAATACGAAAAAAGGATTGCAGTAGGCAGTTTCAAATAAATGATAAAAAGTAACGATTAAATAATCTCCAGAAAACTATTATTTTTGGACATTTGTTTTCAAGAATGTTGGGCTAGCAGAAGTAAGGGGGAGGGGTAAGAAACAGTAAAAGAAAAAAAAGAAAGTGCAGGAAAAACTTAAAAACAATAAAAACAGTCACAGACCTATTGCTCTGACGTTCCATTCAAACACACTAATGAAACATGAAGTCTTAAACAGAGTTATGCATTACTGTAAGAAGGAATGAAGTCATTCCAATTAGCCAGGCGGACTGGTTATTTTTTCGGGGATGCACCTTGTTTTGTCCGCACTATGCAGGCAGTATGTCGCTGCATAGTCAGCATAGTCTGTCCTTGGTGGGTGTGCATATGGCGTGTTTTTTGTTTCCATATACAACCGTTTGAAATAAACGGTGTGGTGTAGATTGTCTGCTGGAAAGGGAAATGATATTACTTTTTTCAGGAGTTGGCCAGCTCATGGGTTTATGTGCAGGTTTAAGGCTTTTGTCATAATCATTCTGGGTCTTCTCCAACACATGGCACCAGTAAGGTCGGTGCATATGGAGTTCATTCCGAGCGTGGAGATCCCATCTTGAGAATCTGAAACTGAGACTGAAACATAAGCATCCGGATAGTGACAGGATCTCTATTATGTATACTTGATAATCCACATGTGTATACACACAAAGGGGATTTAGACACCAGCAGGTCTACACAGTTACTGACCAGCGGGTTTGATCGGAAAAATCCCCATCGTTTATCCACTAGCGTGAGGTACCAGACTGGATCGAACCCCTGACTTTCCTGGTGGATGTATGATGTCTTACCCACTTGACTACTGCACTTGTCACTGCTCTTATTAATAAATTCATTTATGGGGAAACTGGAAGATATTCTCTTTACGTAACAATGTATGCTAAATGCAGACAATGCTGGTTAAAATCTGTGTGTTGCCAAAAGCAATATTATGCAGAAAACATATGCTACATGTATTAAATACTAGTTAAAACTTACTATGTTGCCAAAGGCAAGAATATGTAGAAAACGTACGCTAAACGCATTAAATACTGGTTAAAACTTACTATATTGCCAAAGCAAGACTGTATAGAAAACATATGCTACATGCATTAAATACTAGTTAAAACTTGCTACGTTATCAAAAGCAAGACTATGCAGAAAAAGTATGCTGCATGCATTGGATACAAGTGAAAACTTACTATGTTGCCAAAGGCAATACTATGTAGAAAACGTGTGCTACATACATTAAATACTGGTTAAAATTTGTTACGTTATCAAAGGCAACACTGTGTAGAAAACGTGTGCTACATACATTAAATACTACTTAAAACTTGCTACGTTATCAAAGGCAACACTGTGTAGAAAACGTGTGCTACATACATTAAATACTACTTAAAACTTGCTACGTTATCAAAGGCAACACTGTGTAGAAAACGTGTGCTACATAGGCCTACATTAAATACTACTTAAAATTTGCTACGTTATCAAAGGCAACACTGTGTAGAAAACGTGTGCCACATACATTAAATACTACTTAAAATTTGCTACGTTATCAAAGGCAACACTGTGTAGAAAACGTGTGCTACATACATTAAATACTATTTAAAATTTGCTACATTATCAAAGGCAATATTATGTAGAAAACGTATGCTACATATATTAAATACTACTTAAAATTTGCTACGTTATCAAAGGCAACACTGTGTAGAAAACGTGTGCTACATACATTAAATACTATTTAAAATTTGCTACATTATCAAAGGCAATATTATGTAGAAAACGTATGCTACATATATTAAATACTACTTAAAATTTGTTACGTTATCAAAGGCAATACTGTGTAGAAAACGTGTGCTACATACATTAAATACTATTTAAAATTTGCTACATTATCAAAGGCAATATTATGTAGAAAACGTATGCTACATATATTAAATACTACTTAAAATTTGTTACGTTATCAAAAACAAGATTATGTAGAAAATATAGGCTACATGCATTAAATGCTGGTTAAAACTTGCTACGTTA
>CM060313.1:19443371-19448371 GCA_030674185.1 Monoplex corrugatus | reverse complement strand
TGTCTCTGTCTCCTTGTCTCTGTCTGTCTGTCTCTCTCCCTCTCTCTCTCTCTCTCTCTCTCTCTCTCTTCTCTTCTCTCTCCTCCAATCTCTGTGGTGGTGGTCATTGGTTTAATGTCTATTCACTCAAGTGATTTTAGACAAATAAACAAAAAAATAGTAAATAAATAAATAAAAAATCAATAAATGCTAATAACAATGATAATAATGATAAATAATAATAAACAATTGAATAAATGAAAAAATAAGTACGTAAAAAAAGCGATGTGGGGAAGGGGAACAGAAACAGGAAGAGCAAATGCAAATGTTTATGTGTAGTTAATTATGGTTAAAAAAAAAAGAAATTTAAGTTCAAACTCATATCACTTATAGCCCACTCGAGCAGCAAAAACATATTCGGGCTAAAACCATGTGAAAAACAAGTAAGAAGCAAGGACAAGGCAAATGTCAGAGGGGAGCGTAAACATAACAAATGAAGTAGCATACTACAACAAATATTTAAGCTAACTGTAACCATGAACAAGAAGATGAACGAATTACAAATATTGAACTATTGGACTTTTTGACAGGCTAACAAAAAATTCGTATGTTAATAATGATGATTCAAATATGTCGGAAATTTGTGAGTAGAAAGTACCGGAATGAGTCGCTTTATACTAATGCAAGAAAGTAAATGACTGGTCGTTATTTTCTGTCCACAAAGACAGACAATATTTCTGGTGTACTTTGTTTTTAATGCATCGAGTTTCCACCTATACATAAGGGACTACATAGATCTATGTATGGTAAACTGTTTACATATTTTGCTGATTATAATATTCACGCTATTAGTATTGTACTTTTTCTGATTATCTTGAAACAGTTTCCAAACATAGGCATCCACTAAGTTATAAGATTCATTCAAGGAGAGAGAAAGCTTTATGTTGTTTGATTCTGGTGAACCCTTAGCTCCTCGTTTGGCGGCCCTGTCAACCACATCGTTATGATGAAACGAACAATGAGATGGTATCCAGCAGAAAGTAAGATCAGTGCCTCTTAAGGATAAGAAATGAATTAAATGGCTAATTTCTATTACCATTTCAGATCTAGTGTCTAACTTCATTAGTTCAAGAGCCTGAAGCACTGATTTCGAATCAACGCAGAAAAGGATTTGTGATATATTCCGAGGATAGCTTACTAAGTAATTCAAAGCCATCAGTATTGCAAAGAGTTCAGCTGTAAATATTGATTTGTTGGGTCCAATATGGAAAGATTTCTCTATTTTAAGAGCTGGTATTAAAAACGCAGAACCTGCTTTTTTCTCAATTAATGATCCATCTGTGTAGATTTTTAAATGATTGGGATAAAAGTGTTCAATATGACATTTAACTCGACTCGCTAATAAGTTGATATTATCTTCTTTCTTTAAATCAGTGTGGTGTATGTCAAAGTTTGCTCTTAAGAGTTCCCAATGGGTACTGGAGAAAACGAAGGTCTTATAGATATAGGATCCGCTTCTAGATCAATTCCAGAGCCATTCATGATGTCGTGTGTATACGTTGCAAGTGTGGCCTGTGAAGATATTGATCTAGTTCGTTTCGGAAAATCAATGTCTGATATTAAAGTTGTATCAGGTCTCAAAACATTTTCAACGGTGGTATTTCTTAGCAGAAATTTGATAGAGACGAGTTTCCTTTGTTCATCAAGCGGCAACATATTAATCTCACCGTATGTTCGGAGATTGGAAGCATGCATCGGAAGACCAAGGGCAAGTTTAAAACTTTTGCATTCTGTACTTTGTAGTTTTTGCAGTAAGTGTCTCGGTGCGCTAAAGAATATTTCCTGGGCATATGTTATTTAGATCTAATGAGAGATTTACATAAATGTACAAGTGTTGATGGATCATGTCCCCATGATTGCTTGCACACTATTTTCAAAAAATTTAGACTCTTCTGGGGTTTTGTGAGTAAGTAGTCGATATGCAGATTCCATGACAATTTTGCTGTAAAGAAAACACCTAAGAATTTAATGGTTTGGTTATACTGAAGAACGGAAACTCCTAGTTTAAAGGTGGGCATTTTGTCCGGGTTAGACCCACTATTAAATAAAATTATCTTTGTCTTCTCCGTAGATAGATGGAGCCCATTTTCTGCCATGTATTGTGCTGTTTTGTCAAGTTCTAATTGATAAAGTTTGCGTGCATAGTTGATACTGCGAGAAGGAGTGTTCTTCTTCATGTTTACCGGCATCCACATGCATAGATCATCAGCATACTGGACTAAAGTGACAACTTTAGATATTCTACTTGGTAAGTCATTCATTAGTATCACAAAGAGGAGGGGTGCTAAAACTGATCCCTGTGGGATACCATCTGAAGGGTTCGTTTTGTTGAATACACGTTTCCAATTCTGGTTTGAATTACTCGGTTTTCCACTTCACTTCACGTAGTTATAAACGCGATCTGTTAGCCTATGCTTTTTAATTTAAATAGTAATCGGGAGTGCCACACTTGGTCGTATGCTTTGGTTATATCAAAAAATGTGACCAATATACATTTACGTCTTGCAAATTGTCCCTTTATATCAGTGGTTAGTTTAGTTAAGAGTTCCACTGTTGACCTGCCTTTTCGAAAACCAGCCTGATTGACAGGTATAATGGTATTTTTTTCACAATAGTGTAGCAACCGCTGTACAATAATTTTCTTCATCAGTTTACAGACGTGAGAAGTTAGTGCAATTGGCCTATAGTTTTTCAGATCAGTGCTACATTTACCCGGTTTTAGTATAGGAACCACTATTGTTTGTTTCCAATAGTCGGGCATTTTGCTACTATTCCAACATTTTTTAAAGATAGTATGAAGTAAGATTACAAAATTTTCGGGTAAATTTTTCTGCATCTGATTAGAAATGGCATCTAATCCTACTGACGCTTTTTTATTTGGGATAGACTTGATGGCATCTTTTAATTCTTGAAGTGTAATTGATGCGTTCATGTAGTGTGTATTATCTGGGGCAGGGTCCTTATAAACTTCTGTCTTTTCTTCTCGTTCCCTATGATTTTGACTGGAAACAGGAAGGCCGCCAGTATGGCATACTTCAGCAAACAAATCTGCAAAAGCTTCTGCCTTTTCCAACGAGCTTGGGAAAGGATTATTGGCTAGATTTATCGGAAATGACGGCAAACTGATCCCATTTTTCATTACTTTTAGTTTCTCCCAAATTTTCTGCATGTCTTTGTGATTATTTATTTCAGACTTACAAAATATCGTCCAATACAGTTCTTTGGCTTGTTCTATGATTCTGTTACAGTTTATGTTGGCACTTTTCATCGCTCTATGATTTTCAGGTGTCCGATTGTTTATGTATGTTTTAAATTTTTTTCTCTTTTCGTTAACTGCTTTTTCACAATCCATATTCCACCAAACATTTCCGCGATGTTTTCCTGTGTTTGATGCCTTTAATTTTGGGATTGAAATGTTGGCAGCACTTAAAAGTGAGTCACAGAAAAATGTATACAAGTTGTCTATGTTGGTGGTATCAGATAGATCTGTTTTTGTATTATGAAGGATTTCTTTAAATTTGGTCCAGTCTGCTTCTTTATAATTAAATCGTGGTAGACTTTAATGTAATATTTTGCTATCTTGTAAGATATTTTCTGTTTCAGACTATGGTTTAGGCTGAGAATTATGGGGATGTGATCTGATCCTAAAGAGTCTACAGCTGTTTTCCATGTGGCGTTTATTGCTAGTGATGGTGACACTAAAGTTAGATCTATCGCTGTGGGTCGATGGGATGCAATGTCAGGGATACGGGTAACACGTCCATCATTAAGCAGACATAAATTTGAGTCGACAAGGTTATCGATGAACCTGTTGCTGGTTACATGGGTACAGTCCCTCTCCCAAAACGGAGCATGCGCGTTGAAGTCACCCCAATGATCCATTTATCGTGCTGATCTTGAAAATGCCTGAGCCATTCTGTGTTCTCAGAATCTGGGTCTCTCTGTGGTTTACTCCATGTGTGTGTGTGTGTGTGTATGTGTTTCTTTTTGTGTACCTGGATGTGTGCGTCGCTATACGTGCACTAGTGCGCACGCGCGTATGTTTTTTTGTTTGTTTGTGTGCGTGTGTATGCATGTGTATGTGTATTTCTCTATATTTCTGTACATCTTTCTTTATGTGTATCTGTGTGTGTTTGTGACACAATTTCAGATCCTACCAGCAGAGACTTACAGGTAGACCAGCAGACACACAGACAAAGAGACAGACAGACAAACAAACAAACAATCAAACAGACAGATAAGATAAAAACACAGAAACAAAGGTGGAAAGACAAAGAACATACAGAGGAAGAGGAAGAAGAAACATCAACCATTTTATTTTAGTGCTGACAGTAATCTATATGCTCTTTATCTCTGTGTCTCTGTCTGTATCTGTCTGTGTGTCTGTCTGTGTGTCTGTCTGTGTGTCTGTGTGTCTGGTCTGTCTGTCTCTCTCTCTCTCTCCTCTCTCTCTCACTCCATCTTGGTCTGTTTGCCTGTCTTTGTCTCTCCCCCTCTCTCTCCCTCTCCTTCTCTCTCTCTCTCTCTCTCTCTCTCTCTCCTCTCTCTCTCTCTCTGCCGTTGTCTCTGTCTGTCTGTCTGTCAGTGTCTCTCCCTGTCTCTCTCTCCTTTTCTCTCTCTCTCTCTCCTCTCTCTCTCCTCCTCTCCTCTCTGTGTCTCTCTTTCTCTCTTCTTGTAATGCATATGCCTTTTGTTTGTTTGTGTGTATAAGTGACCCTATGTTCGTTTTCGTTGATGCGCTGTGTGTGCCTGTGCAAGTCAGCGTTTTGTCTGTTTATGTGTGTGCATTCATCCTTGGAAAAGGGCGGGGGCACCACGCCATGTCAAGACTCGGTAGAAACACTTTGGCTATTGATATTCCCAAAGCCCAGTCAGTTTTTCCTTGTTCTCATGACTTCATCGATGCTACCGTTTCTTCGTCAGTTTTGCGGCCAGCCAATACACCAAGCTTAACCTTAGAT
>CM060313.1:19425871-19430871 GCA_030674185.1 Monoplex corrugatus | reverse complement strand
GAAAAAAAATTGGCGTGAAATTTTTGCAATCGATTGTTGTTTTGTACTGACATAAAACTGTGACATGTTTTGTTTGTTTGTTTGTTTTTTTGTTTTTTTTTAATCTAGTGTTTTGGATCATTTCCTGAAATAAAAACTTGTGGTTTGGACAATCCACCGTATATTCTTCCCTTCCCTGTTTGTAACCCTTTTTTTTTCTGGGATGTTAGGATCTTTAGGCTTTATTATATTCCGTCCTACGTCCGTGTACATGGTTTTGTGAGTTGGTGGGTTTGGTTTTTAACAGATTGTTTAATTAGAAAGTTGGCGTGACTTGTGCAATCGATTGTTGTTTTTAACTGACATAATACTCTGACATGTCTGTTTCTTAGAATCCGGTGTTTTGGATCATTTCCTGAAAAGCTTGTGGTTTGGACAATCTATTCCATCTCCTTCCCCTGTTTTTAACTTTTTTTCTAGGATAATTAGGATCTTTAAGCTTTAACACACACCTCCTACGTCCGTGCGTCTTAGCAGAGCTCAGGGGGAAAACCCCGTTTCTTCTGCACTGGTTTTCTGACATTTGGAGTATGCGTAGGCGATTACAGAAGGGAGATAAGTCTTGACAACTTCCTTCTTTCTCCTTTTGACGAAGACAGAATATTATTCAAATGTGCTATTCTTATCACGTTTCATGTAGATATTTTCTTTTCTTGACCGATTAACAACGGGTTCATTGCAAAGCAAGTCTTAAAGAGATATTTGTTGAATCGTGCGAAGATTTTGATCTGTAACACGAGAGAAAATCTGAGAAATAAGAGAAACATTGTGAAAATAAAACATGACATAAAACCAGAATGGATTCGTGGTTGAAAGAAATGAATGTCTTACAACCGTCTATGGCAGTTTGATTCAATGCTGTGTCAAAAAATGTACGAAATGTCAAATTATTTAAATTCATTTCAGTTGTTAAAATTAACTGGGGTGTATGTGTTGTGTGTGTGTGTGTGTGTGTGTGTGTGTGTGTGTGTGTGTGTGTGTGTGTGTGTGTGTGTGTGTGTGCGTATGTGTGTGCTGTGTGTTTGTTTGTGTGTATGTGTGTGTGTGTGTGTGTGCGTGTCTGTGTTGTGTCTGTGTGTCTGTGTGTGTCTGTTTGTCTGTGTGTGTCTGTGTGAAATTTTGTGAAAATCGCTCTCAACAGTTCATGAGATATCAGAAGTTTAATGAAGCAACCCTCCGTTATACGCACACAGCCAAAACCAGCCAGGCCGTCCAGGTTGGAAGCTTAACACGATTTACAGGATTAAAAGAAGTTAACGCCCCTCTTTCTTTAAACGCATACTATTCGTGGCAATAATGAAATCAAACAAGATATTTCGTTTTATAACATGAGGACATTGCTGTTGCTGTCACGTTTTTCCATGACTTCTTGAAGTTCAGAGTTTGAAGTTTGTTCACAGACGAGCTCATGGCACTCAGACAGTTCCATATGCGCTCCATTCAGATCTTCCAATGAAGATCTGGAAAACTCCTTGAGCATGTGCAAAAAAAGACTTACGCTTTGGCTGGTAAGGTCTTTAAATGGGAAGAATTAAAGAGAACGAATCATGAAACTACTAAGCAGACACCATCACAATGACTGAGGCATCAAGACTGGCAGCGAACCGACACGTTTTGTACGTGTGTGTGTGTGTGGTGTGTGTGTGTGTGTGTGTGTGTGTGTGTGTGTGTGTGTGTGTTGTGTGTGTGTGTTTGTGTGTGGTGTGTGTTTGTGTGTGTGTGTGTGTGTTGTGTGTGTGTTGTGTGTGTGTGTGTTGTGTGTGGTGTGTGTGTGTGTGTTGTGTTTGTTTGTGTGGTGTGTGTGTGTTTGTTTGTGTGTGTGGTTTGTTGTGTGTTTGTGTGTGTGTTGTGTTGTGTGTGTGTGTGTTTGTGTGTGTGTGTTTGTGTGTGTGTGTTTTTGTTGTGTGTTTGTGTGTGTGTGTGTTTGTGTGTGTGTGTGTTGTGTGTGTTGTGTGTGTGTTGTGTGTGTGTGTGTGTGTGTTGTGTGTGTGTTGTGTGTGTGTTTGTGTGTGTTTGTGTGTGTGTTGTGTGTGTGTGTGTGTGTTGTGTGTGTGTGTGTTTGTGTGTGTGTGTGTTGTTGTGTGTGTGTGTTTTGTGTGTTTGTGTGTGTGTGTTGTGTGTGTGTGTGTTGTGTGTGTTTGTGTGTGTGTGTGTGTTGTGTGTGTGGTTGTGTGTGTGGTGTGTGTGTGTGTGGTGTGTGTGTGTTTGTGTGTGTGTGTGTTGTGTGGTGTCGTGGTGTGTGTGTTGTTTGGTGCAGGCTGGAACTGAACTCGGATATCATGAGGCTGAGTCATCGGTTCTATCAAAAAAGCCAGCCACTAACTCGCGAGAACTCCTATGGTTTTTAACTCATGATTCCCGGACAGCTCCCCCGTCCACCACCATCTTTGCATTGTCAACCATGCTAACAATGCACACAAAAAAACCTTAACCTTTGACTCTCTCACCGAATCCACCAGTATCCTGCATGCAAGAAGCTGGTGGATAGGTGAGGGAGTCAAAGGGCTCATTTTTTGCAGTTGGTGGATAGGTGAGGGAGTCAAAAGGTTCAATTTTTTGTTTGTTTGTTTGTTTGTTTTTTGCAGTTGGTGGATAGGATGAGTGAGTCAAAAAAGATCAGGGGGTTTTTTGCAGTTAGTGGATAGGGTGTTTTTTTTTTTATTTGGTGGATAGAATGAGGGATCAAAAGGTTCAGTTTTTTGCTGTCGGTGGATAGAATGAGGGAGTCAAAAGGTTCAGTTTTTTGCAGTCGGTGGGTAGGTGAGTGAGTCAAAGGGTTCAGTTTTTTGCAGTCGATGGGTAGGGTGAGTGAGTCAAAAGGTTCAGTTTTTTGCAGTCGGTGGGTAGGGTGAGTGAGTCAAAGGGTTCAGTTTTTTGCAGTCGGTGGGTAGGGTGAGTGAGTCAAAGGGTTCATTTTTTTGCAGTCGATGGGTAGGGTGAGTGAGTCAAAAGTTCAGTTTTTTGCAGTCGATGGGTAGGGTGAGTGAGTCAAAAGGTTCAGTTTTTTGCAGTCGGTGGGTAGGGTGAGTGAGTCAAAGGGTTCAGTCGGGTTTTTTGTTGTTTTTTTTTTTGGGGGGGGGTTGTTTGTTCGTTTTTTCAGTTAGTGGGTAGGATGGAGGGAATCAAAAGGTTTAGTTTTTTTGCAGTTGGTGGATAGGGTGAAAGAGTCAAAGGGTTCAGGGGTTTTTTGGGGGGGAGGTTTGTTGTTTGTTTTTTTGGGGGGTTTTTGCAGTTGGTGGATAGGGTGAGAGAATGAAAGAATTCCTCTTTTTTTTTGTAGTTGATGGGTAGGGTGCAGGAGTCAAAGGGTTAATCTCCAAGAAATATGACACTCCCCTTTCTCTAAACCTGACATTTACTTGACAACAAGGCTAATGCAATGGCTTATTTCCTATCCACCTCCGCCCCTAATATGATTCAAGTTTAATTTCGTCCCGCTACATAAAAGTTGGCTTCTTCGCCGTCCATCTTAACGCCCCAATCATTCTGGTGCTGTCAGTGTTTTACAGGTCCCTTCCGTTCACACCCCCCTCCTCCCTATTTGAAGACTTTGCCGGCTTAGGGAGAGGGGGGGGGGTGTTTGCGTAGTACCTAGATATTTGCCAGATATTCGCTGGCTGATCTGTCTGGAGCGCATATGGAATTCTCCCATGGCGATGGACCACTCTTGCAGCTTGGAATAAACTGCAAATTGCAAATGCCTAATGAGGACAACATTCCTGCCTACCACACTGTGTGTGAATTGCCTGGATCTTTAATGAAAGTACAAGAGACTTTTATTTATTTATTTATTTATTTATTCATCTATTATTTATTTATCTATTTATTTAGTTTTTTTTAAATTTATCTATTTATATATTTATTTATTATTTACTTATGCATTTATTTATTTATCTGTTTATTTATTTGTGTATTTATTTATTTATTTTACATTGTTATTATTATTACTATATTATTATTATTATTATTGCTATAATTATTATTATTATAATTATTATTATCATCATTATTTTACTCTGCAGCTTTTGTCGGATGTGTGTGCATGTTATCATGTCCTCACTGTGCAGGCGATATCATTGCTGCACAGTCTGCCTCTCCGTGCTCGATAGGCATGCATGTTTGGTTATTTTCATGTTTCCGTACGCACACCAGCCACTAACACTACTTGCAGGATCTCTAACGTGTATATTTGATACTTTTTGCACGCCTATACACTCTAAGGGAGTTCAGGCACTGGCAGGTCTGCACACATGTTCACCTAGGAGATGGGAAAAGATCTCCAGCTTTTATTCTCCAGGCTGAGGAATTTAGGCGGATCGAACCCAGGACCTTCTGATCGGATATCTGTCGTTTAGCCACTTGGCTATTGTACCCATCACAGGAAGATTTAGGGGACGTCAGCTTTTTCTTAACAGTACATGTATTACAGTCAAAGATAGCATTTTCGTCTCTGCCTTTCATCATCATCATCAAGTGCCTTGCCACATGGCGTTGGTTATCATGGCCTTCCGTGTTTTTATCCCTTGTTGCCACAAGCACCTCTTCCACGCTCTCTGCCTTCAGCCACTCTGCAAGTCCGTCCAATATTTTTTCCCTGGGTCTACCTGGTGCTCTCTTTCCCTCCAGTTTTCCTGTTGTGACCAGGTGCTCTAATTCCCCTTTCCTCATAAAATGGCCTATAAATGTTACCTGTCTTTTTCTGATCTTGCTTATCAATGATCTTCTTGTGTCTGCCTCCATCAAGACTGTCTTGTTTGTTTTCTTTCCTGTCCATGGAACTCTCAACATTCTTCTTAGAAACCACATCTCGGCTGCCTCAATCTTGTTCTGACTTTGCTTGTTGACTGTCCACGCCTCACAACTGTATAACACTATCGGTTCTATATAACATTCAAGAACTCTCTTCCTGATGTTAATTGATAGACATTTGTTGGTAAGAATGCTTGTCATCTTATTGAATG
>CM060313.1:19413371-19418371 GCA_030674185.1 Monoplex corrugatus | reverse complement strand
TTCTCTCCCATTATGTAACACATCAGTCCCAATTTCTGATTCAGCTAAAAACCTTGGTGTCTGCATTGACTCTACCCTCTCCATGAACAACTTTGTTTCTCAAACTGCCAGATCCTGCTACTATCATCTCCATCGTATAAAGCTGATCAGGAAGTATCTCTCTGTCGAAACAACTGCAAAACTCGTTCTCTCCTTCATAATGTCTCGCATTGACTATTGCAATTCACTCCTGTCTGGTCTTCCTGCCTCCACCATTCACATCCTACAGCGCATTCAAAACAATGCTGCACGCCTTGTACTCAAAAAGAAAAAAGCTGACCACATATCTCCTCTCCTGGCACAACTTCACTGGCTCCCTGTATCAAAGCGCATACAGTACAAACTAGACACCATGTGCTACAAAAGCCTCAATAACGCAGCCCCCGATTACCTGTCAAGCCTACTTGAGATCTATGTTCCCTCACGTACCCTCCGCTCTGCCTCTGATCCTCTGACTCTTCGCTTTCCACGCACTAAGCTCAATACCTATGGTCCACGAGCCTTCTCTGTTTCTGGTCCACTCTCCTGGAACAAACTTCCTCTCTCAGTCCGTCAGCAACCTACTTTTGTCTCCTTCAAGTCCGCTCTCAAAACTCACCTTTTCTCTCCTGCATAAAATCCTAACCTCACTCAACCCTCCCCTCTGCAGCCTGTCTCCGCTCGGAGGGAATCACATGGTTATAATATATAATTGTATGCTATGCTCTCTATAATTTTCCATTGCTTTTATTCTTGCTTTTATTGCTTTTATTCTTTCTCCCCATTTATAGCCATGCGTGTGTGTGGGTGTGTGTGTGTGTGTGTGTGTGTGTGTGTGTGTGTGTCTGTGTGTGTGCGTGCGTGTGTGTGCGGGCGTGCATGCCTGCGTGTGTGTCTGCTTCAGCGCTTAGATTTGATTTTATCAAGATTTTGCGCTATATAAATATTGTAATTATTAATTATTATTATCATTTTATCTGTCAATATCTCCTTAATTGAGTATGAGTAAAAACAAAAAGATGAATTCTGCAATTTCCGTACAGTCACATCTGAAGACGAAATACAAGACATCGACAGCTCTTTTTTTCTGTCCTTGAATTTCAAAGCTTCTTACATAAGCTTTGAAATGTGCCTGAATCAATGTAGACTGACTAGACTGTTTCAATGACAGATTGATACAAATAAGATAAAAATAAATCATTCCTTAGGTAGGATCTCAGGACCCAGCCAGCTCATGAGTTTATGCGCAGGCTTAAGGCTTGTTTCAAGATCATTTTGGCTCTTCTCCATCACATGGTGATGATAAGATGGAAAAGAACACGGCAGTGAACACTAAGGGAGCGTACTTTGTATTCTGTCTTACACAGCCCCGTGTTTGCGGTTCGCTCCCTTGACTCATGAGCGGAGTTGACATCGCGAAAAAGATCCCGGAGTCTTCAGTCTGACCGCGCGGGTTCTAGTCAAACTGAGCAACATTTTGTGTGGGGGTCCATTTCACCCAAATGTGGATGGGTACGTCAGGGGAAGGTAAATCAGCAAAGAGCAGGAGCTGAAACCATTTTGCGAAAAGCCGATTGGGAAGTAGAGAGGTATATTGTATTGTACCTCTCATCTCCGCGACCGTTGATTTATGAAACAGCCTGACATTTTTTCATTCTGTTTCTGTTTTTCATACAACTAACTCCTTTAGACAACAACAACAAGTTTCAGATCTGTTGGAGAGAGGTGTATGTCAGCATGTCTGTGTGTCTGACTGCACGAAGCCTCGACAATCAACAAGCCAAGTGAGAACGAGATTGAGGCTGCAAAAATGTGGTTGGTTTCTAAGAAGAATATTAAGAGTTCCATGAACAGCAAAGGAAACAAACGATACAGTCTTGAAAGAAGCAAACACACACATACACACACACACACACACACACACACACACACACACACAACACCACAACACACACAACACAAACACACACACACACACACACACACACACACACACACACACACACACACACACACACACACACACACAAAGCTAATGACAAACATTAAAAATTCTGTAGAAAAATCGAGCCATAGTAAACAGAAACAACACATAGAGAAGAATAAGTAGCGGTGCTTACACAGTGGCAACGCATTCTGCCCATGGACAACAGCATGAATTTGGCAGAATAAATCGATCATGACAAAAAATAAAATAAATATAAAGAAATAGGTTAATAGATTGAATTAACAAGAAACACCTGAGGGTGATGGATGGACCCAGAGCACCAATGCCTCACCACTGTCCGGACAATTACCTCCCAACCTTCGATGCCATTCGATAGTCATTTCATCAAGCAGAGAGGGGGTGGGGTGTTGGAGTAGAGGGCTGTCCATGCGCTGCCTGTCCCATTCGAACCCAGTCATCAGTAACCTTGTTTACAAACCGGATGGCAAGGTGGGGAGATGACAAACCCCGGGACATAGCCACACAACACGCACCAACCAGGTTCAGTTCAGCTATCTGACCAAGACAGAATGAAAAAGCCCTGTCTCGCTTTACTTTGGGCCTTTATTTTTCAACGGGGATCCATCCCAGAACATAATAAACAAAGAAATAGATAACTAGATATATGAAAAACAAACAAGTAAATGCAAGGCTGGATTTGGAAAAATAATGATTGAAGTTAACAAGAAACACCAGGACAGTGCGGATGGGACCCGAATCATCACCAGTGCCCCGCCATCTTGGACACTCACCTCCCAAGCTCCCAACGCCTATCGACAGTCATTTCTTCAAGCAACTGGGGTGGGTGGGGTGGGGACTGTCCATGCGTTGCATGACCCATCCGGACCCAATCATTAATTACCTTGATTACAGACCCAATGGCAAGGTGGGGAGATCACAAACCCCGGGACACAGCCACACAACAGTCCAGCCCAGCCTCTGGACCAAGAGAGAATGGAAGACCCCCCCCCCCCCTTCTCGCCTCTATCCGGGCCTTCATCTTATTATTGGGCAGCCATCCCGACAAATAATAAGCAAAGAAATAGATAACTAGATATATGAATAAACAAAGAAGTAAGTACAATGCAGGACGTACGAAAAATAATGATTGAAGTTTACAAGAAACACCACCAGGGTGCGAATGGGATACGAATCATCACCAAGCCTTGCCACTCTTGGGACATCACCTCCCGACACCAATCGACAGTGATCTGTGACTCCCCACCACGAAATCAGTCTTAACTAGCATTTTGGGCATTTTGAGATATATATATATATATCACTGGAAAGTGTACATTCTGCTGATTATTTTGGTACTTGAACAAAGCTCGTACTCAAAAAAATATAGAAGTTATGTATGTTTAAAGTCATTCAGTTGTATGACGGCCATTTTGAAAATGGGCCTCTAAAGTTTTTGTGTGCTCTCCTAACATTTTCCTCAACTTTCTTTCTTTGGTGGCTTTGACCCGGTTTGTTTCTAATTTTCGCTGTCATTATCTGAAAGGTGCACCAAAGAGCTTTCCATCAGTATATTACATGTGCGGGCACTGTACAGGTTACGGTTCATAATAAGAGACAAAAATAGTACTTTTGGTAGGAAATTTCGTTCTTTCTGCTGCGATCAGTGCATTGAAATACCATTTTAGATTGATTAAAAATATTTTTTCAAGAAAAAAAATTTCTGTGGGGGATAGATTATGGTCTACAGAAATCAATTTTGAGAAAAATGTCAAAACACCCCAGATAGACCCTCAGTCACCTTTTCAGCTCCTAGTGCTGTTGGACTGATTGCGAGTTAAGACTGATTTCGTGGTGGGGGGTCACATTTATTCAAGCAATGGGGGTGGGGGTGAGGGTGGGGGTGGGCTGTACATGCGCTGCATGACCCATTCGGATCCAATCATTCATCATCATCATCAAGTGCTTTGCCACATAGCGTTGGCGATCATGGCCCTCCATACGTTTCTATCCCTTGTTGCCGCAAGCACATCTTCCACCATCTCTGTCTTTAGCCACTCTGCAAGTCCGTCCAATATTTTTTTCCCTGGGTCTAGCTGGTGCTCTCTTTTCCTTCAGCTTTCCCGTTGTGACCATGTGCTCCAATTCCCCTTTCGTCATAAAAGGCCTATAAATTTTGCCTGTCTTTTCCTAATCTTCCTTATCAATGATCTTGTGTCTGCCTCCATCAAGATTGTCTCGTTTGTTTTCTTTGCTGTCCATGGAACTCTCCAACATTCTTCTTAGAAACCATATATCGGCTGCCTCAATCTTGTTCTGGCTTTGCTTGTTGACTGTCTACGTCTCACAACCGTATAACAATATCGGTTCTATATAACATTCAAGGACTCTCTTCCGATGTTAATAGATAGGCATTTGTTGGTTAGAATGCTTTTCATCTTCTTGAATGCACCCAATCATCAGTTACCTTGATTACAAAACCAATAGCAAGGTGGGGAGATGACAAACCCCGGGACAAATGGCCACACAACAGGTCCAGCCCAGCCTCTGGACCAAGACAGAAGAAGAGCCCGCTCTCGCCCTCTCTGGTCTTCATCCTCTTTCGGGCAGCCCGCCCTGCCACCGGCTCACATAGCCGCCAGCAGATCTTTCTTTCCCTGCGGTCATCAGGCGTGAATCCTTGAAATCAGTGGCCAAGCCACAAGCCGAAGTTAACAAGAAACACCACAAGGGGCGGATAGGACCCGGAGCGCCAATGCCTCACCTCTCTCGGGACACTCACCTCCCAAGCTCCCGACGCTAATCGACAGTCATTTCTTCGAAAATAATGAAGCACAGAAGTGCTGAATTGCATATCTGATTCCTGTCACTTTATTCAGCGATTACTAGACCATAAAATCACGAATTATTGAAAAAGAAAGTATCTTTCATTTATTTATAATGAGTGGGTATTGATTTTTGGAGACTTGGTGCTACTATAGGAATGTCGTTCTGTTGGATCTACAAATACAGGTCGACCATATTATTGTCTGGATAT
>CM060313.1:19388371-19400871 GCA_030674185.1 Monoplex corrugatus | reverse complement strand
TCTGTCTCGTCTATCTCGTCTGTCTCGTCTGTCTCGCGCTCTCCTTATCTCTTTCCCTCTAACAACCCCCACTACTTCTATAGTTTCTCCCTCTTTCCCCTACACTCACACACACACCACACACACACACACACACACACACACACACACACACACAACACACACACACACACACACAACACACACACACCACAAACACACCACATACACACACACTACAACACACACACACATACACAACACACACAATACACACACACACATACACACACACACAACACATACACACACACACAACACATACACACACACACACACACACACACAACACACATCACACACACACCACACACACAAAACATACACCACACGCACCAACACACACATACACAAACACACACACACACACACACACACACACACAACACACCAACACCACAACACCACAACACAGCATGGACAGTTCATTTCATGAAAAATAAGATGGGAATTTTCTTTCTACGGGTCGATGAAACGATCGATTTGTGTGTACGTGCTAAAACTGTGTTTATTCCTTTTGCTTTAGTTTGTTCTGTTTGTTTGTTTGTTTATTCCTTTTGGTTTAGTTTGTTCGGTTTGGTTGTTTATTTGTTTGTTCGTTCGTTCGTTTGTTTTGTTTGTTTGCTTGTTTCAAAGGATTAACTAACACTGACAAAAATAACCCTCTGATGGAACCAAGTACTAATGAAATGGCCTGCTCTAGACTGATATATCATCCAGCAATTTACTTAAGTACTACATGCTGTTGAGGTCACGTGACTACGGCACGTGGATTTCTCGTGCCAAGGAGCTGAAGAGATTTATGGAGGGATCAGAAATTTTGAAGGGTTTGCCATCATCACAGCGATTGTAAAATGTTGGACGTGAGCCTGTTTGGCAAACTCTCGTTTCACTGTTGTAGGGTTTAGCCTCAAGATGGGGTTTGTACGAAGATGAAAGTCTGTAAGGATTGTGTGTGTGTGTGGGTGGGTGTGTATGTGTTGTGTGTGTGTGTGTGGGGTGTGTGTGTGTGTGTGTGTGTGTGTGTGTGTGTGTGTGTGTGAGTGTTAATGTCTGGGTGTGTGCGTGTATGCGTATGTGTGTGTGTGTGTGTGTGTGTGTGGTTGTGTGTGTGTGTGTGTATGTGTGTGTATGTGTGTGTGAGTGTGTGTGTGTGTGTGTTATGTGTGTGTGTATGTGTGTGTGTGTGAGTGTGTGTGTGTTAATATGTGTGTGTGTGCGGTGTGTGTGTGAGTGTGTGTGTGAGAGAGACAGAGACAGACAGACAGACAGACAGATAGACAGAGGCAGAGAGACAAAGAGAGAGAGAGAGACCGAGACAAAGACAGAGAGACAGAGAGAAAGAGCACAGAGAGAGCGTGCATACGTGCGTAGGATATATTGCAGTGCACAGTATACTTTATGAATACATGTACTTCAAAATGAAATTATATATCTACCCAAACACGTGATGTGGTACATAATTACCATAATATAGAATGGCACATAATAACCATAATATAGAATGGCACATAATAACCATGATGTAGAATGGCATACATAATAACCATGATTAGAATGGACATAATAACCATGATGTAGAATGGCACATAATAACCATAATGTAGAATGGCACATAATAACCATAATATAGAATGGCACATAATAACCATGAAAGTAGAATGGCACATAATAACCAATAATATAGAATGGCACATAATAACCTATTGATGGCATTAACATAATATAGAATGGCACATAATAACCATGATGTAGAATGGCACATAATAACCATGATGTAGAATGTAATATAGAGCGGCAGATACTACAGATCAATCCATGAAAATGATATTAATCATAAAAGAAACTCATCCTGCTGCCTATCCTTTCAACGCGGTGTGTGTATGTGTATGCGTGTGTATGTGTGTGTGCGTGCGTGCGTGCGTGCGTGTGTATACGTGCGTGCGTGCGTGTGTGTGTGTGTGTGCGTGTGTGTGTGTGTGTGTGCTTGTGTGTGTGCGTGTGTAGTGCACGTGCAAGCGTGCATGTGTGTATGCACCCGTGTGTGTGCTGACACAAATGCACGTAGAAATATGTGTATGTGCATTTCAGTGTGTGTGTGTTTGTGCGTGCGTGCGTGTGTGTGTGTGTGTGCTGTGTGTGTGTGTGTGTGTGTGTGTGTGTGTGTGGTGTGTGTGGTGTGTGCGGGCGTGCGTGGTGTGTGTGTGTGCATGTTGTGTGTGTTTATGTATTTTTTTTGGGGGGAAGGACAGCCGAACAGCAAAAGACATTATGAAAGGAAGAAGATGAAAGACGAAGATGTTAGAGGAAAGAGAGAGAGAGAGAGAGCAGACAGACAGAGACAAAGGACAGAGACAGATTGAGTCAGAGTGAGAGTGAGAGAGAAACAGACAGACAGACAGACGGACGGATGAAGACAGACAGATAGACAGACAGAGACAAAAACAGAGATAGAGACAGAATGAGTGTGAATAAGGGGGGGGGGGGGAGGAGACAGACAGACAGACAGACCATGGAGGAGAGATAGAGTAAATAAACGAGAAAGGGAAAGTGATGGAGACAAAGTGAGAGAGAAATGGGGGGGGGGGGAGAGAGAAGAGAGAGACCGAGACAGACAGACAGACAGACAGTGAGTTACAGTGAGAGAGTGAAAAAGAGAAAGGGCGTACGTGGGGGGGGGGGGGGGTCGTCGCTTGGGGTGAAGGGAGGTAAGTAAGTTAAGACGGCAGGCAACTTGACAGGCCAAGTCTATTTTCGTCACAAACTGTCCCCTTCTCTCTTGACAAAGACGACCAGAGCCAGAACCACTTGTGTGGGTCTTATCCTGTGGAAGGTTTGGGCATCTTTCTCTTGGAGGGGGCCCATGCTGACAGAATTCTTATGTATTATATATCATTTTTATGCAACAAATCTTTTGTCGCTCGTCCTCTGTTTCCCTTTGGTTTCCTTATGTGGTTACGTATGATATTATTGATTTTTATTTAGTGTGTCTTTTCTATATTGTTTTGTTCCAGGCTACACGTAAATAAGCAACGGCAAGTTGGAGAAATGAGAGTTTTGGCCAGTAATTTCAAATGTTGGAAAATACAGCATCATCGTTTGTGTCCTTATACTTGTTTTGTATTTGCCTATCATCATCATCGTCGTCGTCATCATCATCATCATCATCATCATCGTCATGTGCCTTGCTGTACGGCGTTGGCGATCATGGCCCTGCCTATCATCATCATCTTCGTCGTCGTCGTCGTCGTCGTCATCATCATCATCATCATCATCATCATCATCATCATGTGCCCTGCTGCATGATGTTGACGATCATGGCCTCCATATGAATCTACCTTTTTGTCGCTGCAAGTATATCTCCTACCCTCTCTGTCTTCATCCATTCTGCAAAACTGTTTAATCTTTTCTCCCCGGGTCTACCCGGTGCTCTTTTTCCCTTCAGCTTTCCTGTTATGTCTAGGTGGGTTTTTTTTTCTTGTTTTATAAAATGGCCTGTAAATGTTGCTTGTCTTTTCCTCATCTTCTCCATTAATGTTCTCTTTGTGTTTGCTTCTTTTCAAGACTGTCTCTTTAGAAGTTTTAACATTCTTTTAAGAAACCACATTTCAGCTGCCTCAGTCTTGTCCTGACTGCTGTTGACTGTACAAGCTCTGTATCCGTACAATTACTGTATGGATGCTGTGTGTCAATAGATCAAAATAACTGCCAACGTTCAAATCAGGAACACATGAAATTAGAACCACAACGCCTTTTAAATTGTCTTGTTTTGTGAGATGAATACGCACTTTCACTCTGTTTTCGTTTGTTTTTGTCCGTATTTGGCCTACGTCTTTTTATTTATTTATTTATTTATTTATTTATTTATTTATTTATTTATTTATTTTGTGTGTGTGATAGGCCTACCGGATCTATCGCCTATCGTTTATATGTTTTTTTGTTTTGGTTTGATTGCCTGTTTATTTTGATGCTTCTCACATTCAGCACCATTTTAATGGCTTTCTCCTGACGTTGTTCAGTCCAGCTCCCATGCTGTTTTTTTTTAACCCTTTGAATCCTACATCCTGTCCACCAGCACCCCAGGAAGCTGGTGGACAGCGTGAGGGATTCAAAGGGTTAAGTGTTTTTTTGTTTTGTTTGTTTTTTTTTACAGTTGGTAAATAGGATGCAGGAGTCAAAGGGTTTACGTAAATAAGTTAGCAACGGGAAGTACTTGTGTTTGATCACAAGCCATCTTCATATTAACATTACACACGAACATCATGCACGAGTACAATGACCAGCAATCTTCTGCCTGTTCATCCACAATCTTCTTCTCCCGCCAACATTCATCGATCTTCTAGAGACATTGTTACACTTTACACACAGTCCTTGGCATCAGTGTACCAGAGTTGTTATGTGTTCATGTGATGTCTGTTGGTTTGTGCTCCAGTCCTGGGGAGAAGAGTGGCAAAATGGTTCAGACATTCGCCTGCCAATAACTGAACTCGAGGTTCCAGGGTTCGCTCCCCGTAGAGGCCTCGACTTTTCTCCTCAGTTTGACCGGAAAATCGAACTGAACGTCTAGTCCTTCGAAAGGGGACGAAAAAACGAGTAGGACCCATGTGCCTTCTGGCTGCGCACGCTAAAGATCTCACGGCAGTTGAAAATCGTGAAGAGCAAGGCATTGCCCGGCTGCCTTGGTATAAAACATTGGAGAGATATGTTGATTTCCTAGGTTCCATCCCTTGAAGATCAATTAACCTATTTGCCTTTCTGAAGTCTTGGTTGAGAAAAAACGTGAATATGAATATGAATTTGAAGCGAGGGAGAAGGGGATGGGCGCCGCCTTCGTGGTGCTGGCCCCGGGAAAAGTTGAGGTCTCTGCCACCTCACTCCCCTACGACTCGAGGGTTATGGAACTATCTATAGGTAAGACCTCAGGACCTGGCCAGCTCATGAGTTTATGTGCAGGTTTAAGGCTTGTGCCGTGATCATTCTGGATATTCTCCATCACACGGCACCTGTGACGTTAGTGCGTATGGAATTCATCCCTAGCGCGGAGACGTCATCTTGAGAAAGTGAAAGTAAATGAAACTGAAAACTCCAGTCCATGAGGTGGTCGGTTCTTTGGATAGAACCATGGACTCAAAGTGTCTGATGTCTTGAGTTCCCCGCAACACTGAACACTGAACACTGAACACATGAACACTGGCCTGTTTGCTGCCTGTCTCAATGTTCTCATCATTCTGATGGTGTTAGCTTAGTGTATCATAGATCCTTCTCTCTCTCCTCTCTCCTCTTCCTCATTTCAAGACCTGACCATCGCATAGAGTTTAAACCCGTTGACTCCCGCACCCTATCCACCGACTGCAAAATCTTAACCCTTTGACTCCCTCACTTTGTTCACCAGCTTCCTGCTAGCATGGTTGGCAATGAAGAATGCTGGTGGGCAGGGTGCTGGAGTCTAAGGGTTAAGCAGGCTCAGGGAGTCTGCCAGAAGATTGCTGAAGACTTGGGTGGACAGCATAAGGAAATTGTTGGACTGCGATGAATCCCTCTTGAACAATATCCAAACTCCAAACTACATGGTCATTGTTATTTATATCTTATCTTTATGTGTGTCAATTTATATCGTCACTTCACGTCTGCCTTCTGTCGTCTGGTTGCTGATCCTGGAAGGAACTCCATTAACGAGAGTGGGAGGAAATGGTTGGAGGCGATAGGAAATTTTGTCCCATAACCCTAACGACATTTATAGGACATATTATGAGGACAGGGGAATTAGAGCACCTGGCCACAACAAAAAAGTTGGAGGGAAAGAGAACACCAGATAGACCCAGGGAGAAAATATTGGACGGACTTGCAGGGTGGCTGAAGACAAAGAAGGTGGGAGATGTACATGCAAGCAACAGGGAATAGATTCGTACGGAGGGCCATGATCGCCAACGCCATGCGGCAGGGCACATGATGATAATGATGATGATGAACCCTAGGCCTTTGGGGATTTAAGTGTATGTAGGTAGATCATCATCACAATCAAGTGCCTTGCCACATGGCGTTGGCAATCATGGCCCTCCATATATTTTTATCCCTTGTTGCCACAAGGACATCTCTTCAGCCACGCTGCAAGTCCGTCCAACATTTTTCCCTGGCTCTACCTGGTGCTGTCTTTCCCTCAAGCATTCCTGTTATGACCAGGTGCTCCAATTCCCCTTTTGTCTGCCTCCATCAAGACTGTCTCGTTTGTTTTCTTTGTTGTCTATGGAACTCTCAACATTCTTCGTAGAAACCACATCCCGACTGCCTCAGTTTTGTTTTGGCTTTGCTTGTTGACTGTCCACGCCTCACAACCGTAAAACAGTATTGGTTCTATATAACATTCAAGAACTCTCTTCCTGATGTTAATTGATAGGCATTTGTTGGTAAGAATGTAGGTAGATACCTCATCTTTTCTCGGAGTCTCCATTATTTGGTAGTGACCATCTCCTCGTCTTCGTGTCTCTTTATCTTCCCCAACACTGCACATGGGACCAGACAGACAACTCTTCTGAGCTGGGTGGACTAAAGGCCACACACACACACATTTCAGCCAGACCTGAATCTAGACAATCAAATTTGAATGTAACAGCTCTTTCTCCACGCCAGCCAGACCCCCTGCCAGTCGATGTCTGGCTTCTTTCAGCCTGGACTGGGTCGTCTGCTGCCGATGGTGCAGTTGCAGCAACTATGTTGGCGAGAGCGGGTGGACAGGGTGCGAGGGGAGGCTGTAAAAGCAGACCTATTCTGAGAGAAAAAAATAATGGAGCTGATTTTGGAACTGGTCACTGAAGCGTTGGTTGTTCCTTGTGGCGTGCAAAGTGTTTTGGTGTCTGGCTTCATAGTGTTGGACAGTATCGTTTGCTAACTGCTCTCTCTGTCTGTCTCTCTGTTTCTGTCTGTCTGTGCGTCCCTGTGTCTCTGTGCCTCTGTCTGTCTGTCTGTCTGTCTCTATCTCTCTCTCTCTCTCTCTCTCGATCCCCCTCTCTCTCTCTCTCTTCTGTGTGTGTGTGTGTGTGTGTGTGTGTGTGTGTGTGTGTGTGTGTGTATATGTTTGTGTATGTGTGGTATTACTATGTCAGAGAGTTTTGCTCTCTCCTTCCCCCTTCTCTCTCTCTCTCTCCTCTCTCTCTCTCTTTCTCTGTGTCTGTCTGTTTGTCTGTCTGTCTGTCTCTCTCTCCCTCTCTCTCTCTCTCTCTCTCTCTCTCTCACTCGCTCTCTTTTTGTGTGAGCGGTGTGTATATGTATGTGTATGTGTGATGAGAGGAGTGGGAGGCAAAGACAGAGGCTGCCGGATAATGCTGGGATTGCTGGGGAGTGACGTGGTGTGTGTGTGTGTGTGTGTGTGTGTGTGTGTATGGTGTGTTTTGTGTGGTGTGTGTGTGTGTCGTCTGTTGTGTGTGTGTGTGGTGTGTGTCTGTCTGTCTGTCATTGACGGTTTAGCCAAATTTCAGTTTAGTTTTACGATGTTTTGCCATTCACAATAACAGAGTTCTTTTCTCAAGTTGCATTCACAAGCTAAGACACAAGGACCCATCGCAAGATGTTCCCTATGACCCATGGTTTAGTGTCAAAGGCCAGTGTTGCTGTATGTTAGCACGATGTCTGTCAGTTATCCTGTCATGCCAGTCCTTAGCCAGCGTGGTATGTTGACATGTCAGTCAGTCGTATGACAATCCATTGCAGCCTTGTTTCACCTGGCCTGGCTCCTTTTGCTAGTGATGCTGGAAGCAACTCTATTGGTGTGAGTGGGACAAGAAGGGGTGGGAGGTAAAGACAGGCTGCTGGATAATACCGAAGTTGTGAGGAGAGTGATACGGTGAAGATTTTTTTTTCAAGATTAGCATGGTAAGACCAATACTCGACTAATCTCCAACACTGGTTTACCTTCTCCAATCCTGAGCACTGTTTGGTATGCATTACTGTATGATAGACTGGAAGCTGTAGACATAAACACAATGTTCTCAAGTTTAGACTCGAATCCCTGCAGTCAGAGTGGAAACCACAAACTCTACTTCTGCATCAGCCAGGGCCAGAACCAGTCCATGTCTGGCTTTCCTCTAAAGGGGGGCTTGTGTCCTCATCTGCTGATGCTGGAAAAACTCTGTTAGTGAGACTGGGAATAAGGGGGGGGGGGGTTGACTTAAAGACAGAAGCTGTCTGATAATCCTGAGGTTGAAGAGGAGTGACGTGGTAGAGTCCTGACATTTTCCGAGGATCAGCGTTATGAGGACAGTGCTCGTCTGATCTCCATCACTGCTTTACCTTCACCAACCCTGAGTAAGGTTAAGTATGTATTACTACTTGATAGACTGGAAGTTACAGTCACACACACACAATGTTTTCGAGGTTAGCCCTTTCACTCCCGCAGCTTGTCCATAAACTGCAAAACCTTCACCCTTTGACTCCTTCACCCTATCCACCAGACTCCTGCAGGAAGCTGGTGGATAGGGTGAAAGAGTCAAAGGGTTATGTTTTTCCTTTGCTGTCAGGTTGACAATGCAGAATGCTGGCGGATAGAGCACGGGAGTCAAAGGGCTATACTCAAACCCCTACAGTCAGATTGGAAGGCAGTAAGCTGTACTACTGCACCAACCAGGCCTGCAACCAGTCCACTGTCTGGCATTTCTCCAAAGGGGGGGGGGGGGGCTTGTGTCCTCAGCTACTGATGCTGGAAAAACTATCTTAGTGAGAATGGAAAAGGGGGAGGTGATGGAACTTAAAGACAGAGGGTGTCTGATAATCCTGAGATTGTAGGGGAGTAACGTGGTAGAGATCTAACATTTTCTGAGGGTCGGCATTATGAGGACAGTGTTCGTCTAATCTCCATCACTTGCTTTACCTTCCCCAACTCTGAGCAGGGTTAGGTATGCTTTGCTGCTTAATAGACTGGAATCTACAGTCACAAACACAAAATGTTTTCAAGCTTAAGTTTAAACCCCTGCAGTCAGATTGGAAAGCAGAAAACTGTACTATTGCACCAACCAGGCCCTTACAACCAGTTCATTGTCTGGCATTTCTCTAAAGGGGGGCTTGTGTTCTTAGCTGCTGATGCTGGAAAAACTCTCTTTGTGAGACTGGGAACAGAGGGGTGGTGGGACTTAAAAACAGAGGCTGTCCGATAATTCTGTGCATGTAGGGGAATGACGTGGTAGAGGCCTAGAATTTTCAGAGGGTCATCATTATGAGCGCAGTGCTCGTCTAATCTCCATCACTGCTTTACCTTCACCAACTCTGAGCAGAGTTAGGTGTGTTTTACTGCTTGATAGACTGGAATCTTCAGTCACAACACAAAATGTTTTCAAGCTTAGACTCAAACCCCTGCAGTCAGAATGGAAAGCAGAAAGCTGTACTACTGAACCAACCAGGCCCCTGCAACCAGTCCATTGTCTGGCACTTCTCTAAAGGGGGTTTTGTGTCCTCAGCCGCTGAAGCTGGAAGCAACTCTCTTCGCAGACGTGGGAGAAGGGGAGTAGGGGTGGAGGGGGTGAAGGGGAGGCTATAAAAGCAGCGCTATTCTGATAATGGTGCTGGTTCTGGAGCTGTCCACTGAAGCGTTGGCTACCTCTCGTGGCGTGCAATTGTTAGATTAGTTTTGGTGTCTGGCGTCAGCCTATCAAAAAGTACCCATTGCTGTTTGGTTCCTTGGTTTGTATGGTCTGACGCCGAACTACTTAGTACTGCCCATAATTAGTTGTATAGTGTGTATTCGTGTACAGTTTACTAACGCTCTCCCACATCGTATCAAGATGTGTCCACTGATGTGGTGTGCTGTAGTGCACCATATTACTAGACCAAAGAATTGTCATAGGTGGAGATCAGGAAGTCACTGGTACCATGCTCTTGGTAGAGTGGTGGCCGAATTAGTTTTGAGGCATCTGTCTGTGAATCAAGAAGCACTGTGCTCCAATTATAGACAGGACATGATTTTTTTTCTACCCTACCCCCTTTCAATCCCAGCCCGCAACATGAAAAACTGGCCTCTTCGATGTCCATCTTAATGTTTCCATCATTCTGGTTTAGTCAGCTTAGCTTAATGTTTCATATATCCCTGCCCTCCCCTCCCCCCCCCCCCACACACACACACACATTTGCCCATTTCAAGGCATAGGGTTCTGTGCAGCTCAAGGTGTCTGCCAATGGAGGTAATGGAGTAGGCAGGAATGCAGTGGTGGGTTGCTGCGCGGGCTATACCTCAGGTGTGCGTTGTTTTCTTCCTGATAATTGATGGTGGGCTATACCTCTGGTGTGTGTTGTTTTCTTCCTGATAATAGATGGTGGGCTATACCTCTGGTGGGTGTTGTTTTCTTCCTGATAATTATAGGTGGGCTATACCTCTGGTGTGTGTTATTTTCTTCCTGATAATTGATGGTGGGCTATACCTCTGGGTGTGTGTTGTTTTCTTCCTGATAATTGATGGTGGGCTATACCTCTGGTGTGTGTTGTTTTCTTCCTGATAATTGCTGGTGGGCTATACCTCTGGTGTGTGTTATTTTCTTCCTGATAATTGATAGTGGGCTATACCTGTGGTGGGTGTTGTTCTTGGTAATTGCTGGTGGGCTATACCTGTGGTGTGCGTTGTTCTTGATAATTGCTGGTGGGCTATACCTCTGGTGTGTGTTGTTTTCTTCCTGATAATTGCTGGTGGGCTATACCTCTGGTGTGTGTTGTTTTCTTCCTGATAATTGATAGTGGGCTATACCTGTGGTGGGTGTTGTTCTTGGTAATTGCTGGTGGGCTATACCTGTGGTGTGCGTTGTTCTTGATAATTGCTGGTGGGCTATACCTCTGGTGTGTGTTGTTTTCTTCCTGATAATTGATAGGGGGCTATACCTCTGGTGTGTGTTGTTCTTGATAATTGCTGGAGGGCTATACCTCTGGTGTGTGTTGTTTTCTTCCGGATAATTGATGGTGGGCTATACCTCTGGCGTGTGTTGTTCTTGATAATTGCTGGTGGGCTATACCTCTGGTGTGTGTTGTTCTTGATAATTGCTGGTGGGCTATACCTCTGGTGTGTGTTGTTCTTGATAATTGCTGGTGGGCTATACCTCTGGTGTATGTTGTTTTCTTCCTGATAATTGCTGGTGGGCTATACCTCTGGTGTGTGTTGTTCTTGATAATTGATAGTGGGCTTTACCTCTGGTGTGTGTTGTTTTCTTCCTGATAATTGCTGGTGGGCTATACCTCTGGTGTGTGTTGTTTTCTTCCTGATAATTATAGGTGGGCTATACCTCTGGTGTGTGTTGTTTTCTTCCTGATAATTATAGGTGGGCTATACCTCTGGTGTGTGTTGTTTTCTTCCTGATAATTGATGGTGGGCTATACCTCTGGTGGGTGTTGTTCTTGATAATTGATAGTGGGCTTTACCTCTGGTGTGTGTTGTTTTCTTCCTGATAATTGCTGGTGGGCTATACCTCTGGTGTGTGTTGTTTTCTTCCTGATAATTATAGGTGGGCTATACCTCTGGTGTGTGTTGTTTTCTTCCTGATAATTATAGGTGGGCTATACCTCTGGTGTGTGTTGTTTTCTTCCTGATAATTGATGGTGGGCTATACCTCTGGTGGGTGTTGTTCTTGATAATTGATAGTGGGCTATACCTCTGGTGGGTGTTGTTCTTGATAATTGATGGTGGGCTATACTTCTGGTGGGTGTTGTTCTTGATGATTGATAGTGGGCTATACCTCTGGTGGGTGTTGTTGTCTTCCTGATAATTGATGGTGGGCTATACCTCTGGTGGGTGTTGTTCTTGATAATTGATTGTGGGCTATACCTCTGGTGGGTGTTGTTCTTGATGATTGATAGTGGGCTATACCTGTGGTGGGGGTTGTTGTCTTCCTAATAATTGCTGGCAGATCTGGCTGGAGCTTATATGGAATTGTCTGAGTTCTGTGAATCTCTTTGGAACAAACTCCAAACTTAGCTGGGATGGCTCGTTTGCAACCCTCACGGTTGTAGTAGGAGGAGGGGGTGGGAGGGTGGTTCTGGCGGATATGACAGCAACGCTGTTCTGAAAAAGAAAAGAAAATGCTGCTGTTTTGAGTACTGTGGTGTACAAGTTATTACTTTAGTTCTGCCGTTTGGCGTCACAGTATTGGAAAGTATCGGTTGATGCCTGTTTGTGTCAGAGTGTAGCGTGACAGCCCTGGGAATCGTGTATTGTAGTTTGTTCGTCCAGTTTTAGGACGCGGCGTCACACACGCTTGAAGCAGTTAGTGTTTGCTGCTTGCTTATCTCACCTATCCTCCCGCGTCCTGCATTGTTAGCCGTGATACTAAAGCAAGATTCTAACTCTTTCACTCTTTCACCATATCCACCAGCTTCCTGTAAAAACTTAACTCTTTCATTCCTTCATCCTATCCATCAGCTTCATATAGGTAGGATAAAGGTATGACAGAGTTAAGTTTTTGTAGATGGTGGATAGGGTGCGGGGGTGAAAGGGTTAT
>CM060313.1:19373371-19383371 GCA_030674185.1 Monoplex corrugatus | reverse complement strand
CAGTTTGCCCGCAGAAAAAGTATTTTAGCTACTTTCTTTGATATGAAAAAAGCTTACGATCAAGTTTGGCATAAATGTTTAATGTTCAAGCTAAAATCTGTTGGTTTATCGGGCAATATGTTCAATTACATTAAATCTTTATTAGCTAATAGAACAATTCAGGCAAGAGTGGGAGCTAGTTATTCTTCTTCACGATGCCTCGACATGGGGATTCCACAAGGTTCAGTGATAGCACCTATTTTATTTAATATCCTTATACAGGATCTTCCTAAAGCTCTTTCAAATCGTGTTGTTTTAGTACAGTACGCTGATGATATATGCACTTGGATGAATATCACTTTAAAAAGACAACTCCACAGAGAACGCGAAATTACATCAGGAAGTTGTATCAAATTGATCTTGATAATCTTGGAAACTATATGTTAGAAAATGGGCTGTCGTTGTCAGCAGAAAAAAATAACATGATGCTGTTTGATCCTGGTGGTAACTCAAATTACTTGCCTACTTTCAAATTGCTTGGTGAAGTGTTAAATTACAAACAGGTCGTAAAATTCCTGGGAGTATACATCACCTCCAAATTAAGCTGGAATGTCCATTTTGATTATATTTTAACAAAAGCGCGAAAAACCTTAAATTTTCTAAAGATTATAAGCAAATTACCCTGGAGAATGGATACAAATGTACTGATTCATCTGTCAACAGCGCTGGTCAGGTCTAAATTATCCTACGCGCAAGAAGTTTTCTTCAATGCACCCAAATATTTACTAAAAAAGATTCAGAGCTTGGACTGCAAAAGTCTTAAAATTGCACTAGGTGTACCAACTCATGCTTCTACTCTGGAAACGTACAAAGTTGCTGGAATTCTACCTTTAAACAACCATCGTGAGTTAGCTACAGCAAAGCTTGCAATTAGAACTACTTCACAAGTGGATAATTTTTTGAGCAAAGAAATTAAGATCAGGTCTGATACTGACTTTCCAAAACGAGCAAAAAACATTTCATCACAAATTACAGTCGCAACTTACATATCTGGCCTGATCAAACAGTCCAACATAACAATGGATGAAATAGCCGAGAAACCAACGATAACGCCTATCCCTACATGGGAAATGCTAAAGGCCACATTTGATCTCGATTATGCAAAAGTTAAAAAAGATGATAATGTCAACATTACGCTATCCACAGCTTGTGAACACATCGATGAAAAGTACCGTACCCACCTCCACATTTTTACCGATGGGTCAGTCTTAGCAAATCAGAGCACTGGAGCAGCCTTTTATGTTCCAAAATTTAACATTAAAAAGTCTTTTTTCATTGGGGCAAATGTATCTATATATACAGCAGAATTGGTCGCTGTTGTTCAAGCGTTGCATTATTTAATAAGCCTTCGGCCTGTGTCATTCGAAGTAGTTCTCTTTGTTGATTCAAAATCTGTATTATATGCCTTACAGTCTTTTGATACAGACACAAGACCTGACTTAATTATTGAGGCAAATCATCTAATACATTGTTTAAAGATAAATGGCTCGGAAATCAATTTAGGTTGGGTGCCTTCTCATGTTGGTCTTCATGGCAACAACGTAGTTGACAGAGCAGCTAAATCCGGTGCCCTCCATTCTGAAAATTCCATAGAATTACATGTTAACACCTCGGTAAAAGAAGCTTACAACTCGCTAGAATTAGCATCATGGATTCGATTTCATGAACATTTAAATGAAAAATTTGTGTCTCAAAAAAGAATCAAACTTTCAGTTCAAAATATCTGTAAAAATTTGCAGTATTCCTCGTTATATCATTTGAGATTAATTGTTATGACATATTTTCGCATTCAACTGAACGCTTTGAAAACAAAATATTGTAACAACGTTTTATGAATTTGCGGCGAACAATTCACATTGTATCACTGTTTGTTTTACTGCAGAAAGCTTCGTTCCTTTTTACCAAAGACGTTTACACAAGGAAACTATCTTGAAACGCATTTTAAAGAAGTAGTATCGGATCAAGTTTTGTTAGTTAAAATTTCAGAATCATTGGTTCACAGTCCTGTTAATGCGTTACTTTAAGATTATTATTACAATTATGATTATGTTTGTTTTGTTTTGTTTTTATGACGATTTTTCTTTTACATTATTGATGTTAGCGTTGTTCTAGTTTCATTTCTCTGTTCATCCATATCCTTTTTCTTAAGACCTTGCCGCTTCCTTTTAAAATTTTTTTACGTCCCTTACTCTGTTCCCCTCTCCCCTCCACCCCCCACCCCCCCCCCCTTATTTCATCCTCCATGCCATTTTCCCCGTCTGATATCACTTATAGTGAAAAGACGTTAAATCAAGCAACGAACGAACACACCACACACACACACACACACACACACACACACACACACACACACACACACACACACACACACACACACACACACACACACACACACACACACACACACACACACAACCTCATTATACTCTAACAAGACTGAAAGGGGAAAAGACAATGTAGGGTAAGTACAGAGAGAAAAACGAAAGGAAAAAATAAAAACAGCGAAGAAGATAACAGATTAAACAGCAAGACCGACAAGTCTGAATTGACATCATGAATAAAACATCACCAGTGTTAATCGGAAAGTCCCAGCTGAATCCATGCATGATCTGAAGTGTGAATCAGACCAACTCTGCTGCAAACTCGCTGTCGAGGACAAAACACACTGCGTAAAATGTACGGAGGAGCCACAAAGGAACACTAACTGCAGTAGGAGGTATATTGACACTGGCTGCAGTAGGAGGTATATTGACACTAGCTGCAGTAGGAGGTATATTGACACTGGCTGCAATAGGAAATATATAGACACTGGCTGTAGTAGGAGGTATATTGACACTGGCTGCAGTAGGAGGTATATTGACACTACTGCAGTAGGAGGTATATTGACACTGGCTGCAGTAGGAGGTATATTGACACTGACTGCAGTAGGAGGTATATTGACACTGACTGCAGTAGGAGGTATATTGACACTGGCTGTAGGTTAGTAGGGAGGTATATTGACACTGGCTGCAGTAGGAGGTATATTGACACTAACTGCAGTAGGAGGTATATTGACACTGGCTGCAGTGGGAGGTCAATATGCTGCAGTGGGAGGTATATTGACACTGGCTGCAGTAGGAGGTATATAGACACTGGTGCGGTAGGAGGAATAGAGACATTGGCTGCAGTAGGAGGTATATAGATAGACATTGGCTGCAGTAGGAGGTATATAGACATTGGCTGCAGTAGGAGGTATATAGACATGGCTGCAGTAGGAGGTATACAGACATTGGCTACAGTGGGAGGAATATAGACACTGGCTGCAGTAGGAGGTATAAACATGGCTAAGTAGGAGGCAATATAGACATTGGCTGCAGTAGGAAGTATATAAACATTGGCTGAAGTAGGAGGCATATAGAACATGACTGCAGTAGGAGGTATATAGACATTGGCTGCAGTAGGAGGTAAAAACATTGGCTGCAGTAGGAGGTATATAGACATTGGCTGCAGTAGGACGTAATAGAACATTGGCTGCAGTAGGAAGTAAATGACATGACTGCAGTAGGAGTATATAGACATTGGCTGGTAGGAGGTTATATAGACATTGGCTCGTAGGAGTATATAGAATTGGCTGCAGTAGGAAGTATATAGACATTGGCTGCAGTAGGAGGTCACAAAAGACACTGACTGCGGTAGGAGGCACAAACACATGGCTGCGTAGGAGTCATAAGACATTGGCCTGCGTGGGTAGCACAAACACACTAACTGCAGTAGGAGGCACAAACACACTAACTGCAGTAGGAGGCACAAACACATACTGCAGTAGTAGGCACAAAACCACCTACTGCAGTAGGAGGCACAAACACACTAAATCCTGCAGTAGGAGGCACAAACACATCGCTGCAGTAGGAGGCACAAACACACTGGTTGCAGTAGGAGGCACAAACACACTAACTGCAGTAGAGGCACAAACACACTGCTGCAGTAGGAGGCACAAACACACTAACTGCAGTAGGAGGCACAAAAACTGAGTAGGAGGCACAAACACACTAACTGCAGTAGGAGGCACAACACACTAACTGCAGTAGGAGGCAAACAAATACTGCAGTAGGAGGCACAAACACACTGCTGCAGTAGGAGGCACAAACACACTAACTGCAGTAGGAGGCACAAACACACTGGCTGCAGTAGGAGGCACAAACACACTAACTGCAGTAGGAGGCAGAAACACAATAACTGCAGTAGGAGGCAGAAACACACTAACTGCAGTAGGAGGCAGAAACACAATAACTGCAGTAGGAGGCAGAAACACAATAACTGCAGTAGGAGGCAGACATGAAGTTAGAGAAAAGAAGCCTTTGTATATAATGACCATAAATAACAAGAAAAATGATGATGATGATAAAGTAATATTATTGATAATATTATTAATATAATTAAATAATGATAATAATAACAATAGTAATGAAAATAATGCAACTACTATTCCTCCTACTACTACTACTGCTACTACTACTACTACTACTACTACTACTACTACCACTGATAATGTTGATGAAGCTGCGGATGATGGTAATAGTTATAATAATGATAATGACAATGAAATAATAATAACTAGAAGAAGAAGGATAATGAGGATTAGGATGAGGACGATGACGATATTAATAATAACAATTATGATTATGATAGTAATAATAATAACAACAATAGAGAAAGGTGTTCATACAGGGAATGAAGAATTGGAAAAAAATAACAGATAAACCAGCTGGACCGACAAACCTGAACTGACATTGTGTATATTAATCATCAATATTGTCCTGCAAGAAGCTGGTGGATAGGGTGAGGGAGTCATAGGGGTAAGTTTTTGCTTTTTGTTAGCATGGTTGACAATGTAGGATGCTGGTGGACAGGGTGCAGGAGCCAAATGGTTAAACAACAAGAACAATAACAATGTGACGCCAATTTAACAGCCACAGAAACTGGAACAACTGTTCACAATTCTATGATGATGATAATGATAGGGATGCTAACCATGATGCTATGGAACTCCATTTTTGACTGAGGACTGCGTGACAGTAGGATGCACAACACAAAGACACTGGCTGCAGTTGGAGGCACAACACACACACACTGCAGTAGGAGGTACAACACACACACACACACACACACACACACACACACACACTAACTGCAGTAGGTGGTACAACACACACACACTAACTGCAGTGGAAAGCATAACACAAACACACTAACTGCAGTAGGAGGCACAACACACACACACTGCAGTAGAAGGTACAACACACACACACACACACACACACACACTAACTGCAGTAGGTGGTACAACACACACACACTAACTGCAGTAGGAGACACAACACACACTAACTGCAGTAGGAGGCACAACACACACACACTGCAGTAGGAGGCACAACACACACACACTGCAGTAGGAGGCACAACACACACTAACTGCAGTAGGAGGCACAACACACACTAACTGCAGTAGGAGACACAACACACACTAACTGCAGTAGGAAGCACAACACACACACACTGCAGTAGGAGGTACAACACACACACACACACACACACACACTAACTGCAGTAGGTGGTACAACACACACACATTAACTGCAGTAGGAGACACAACACACACTAACTGCAGTAGGAGACACAACACAAACACACTGCAGTAGGAGACACAACACACACACACTGCAGTAGGAGGTACAACACACACACACACAAACACACACTAACTGCAGTAAGTGGTACAACACACACACACTAACTGCAGTAGGAGACACAACACACACTAACTGCAGTAGAAAGCACAACACAAGCACACTAACTGCAGTAGGAGGCACAACACAAACACACTAACTGCAGTAGGAGGCACAACACAAACACATTATAGTAGAAGGCACAACACAAGCACACTAACTGCAGTAGAAGGCACAACACAAGCACACTAACTGCAGTAGAAGGCACAACACAATCACACTAACTGTAGTAGAAGGCACAACACAAGCACACTAACTGCAGTAGGAGGCATAGCACAAACACACTATAGTAGGAGGCACAACACAAACACACTAACTGCATAGGAGGTACAACACAAACACACTAACTGCAGTAGAGTAGGAGGTACAACACAAACACACTAACTGCAGTAGGAGGTACAACACAAACACACTAACTGCAGTAGGAGGTATAACACAAAAACACTAACTGCAGTAAGAGGTACAACACAACCACACTAACTGCAGTAGGAGTTACAACACAAACACACTAACTGCAGTAGGATGTATAACACAAACACACTAACATGAGTATCTCAACACATGTACAGACAGTCTGCCGCAAAGCATACATTGACCTTGACGCATTAGTTATATTCGCCACTTACTTTCAGAAGACGCTACCAAAACATTTCTTTCTGCCTTTGTTCTCTCCAAATTAGACTACTGTAACTCCCTCTTTTCTGGCTGTCCTCAAAATCAATTAGACAAACTTCAAAAAGTACAAAACTCTGCCGCTAAACTTGTTTCTCGTTCCCGCAAGCATGATCATGTCACACCTATTCTCAAATCCCTTCACTGGTTGCCTGTTCAAGCTCGCATTGACTATAAGCTTGCCTCACTATGCCACTCTTTTTTCTCTGATCTCTCTCCTCGCTACCTGGCTGATCTTCTCTCTGTGTACACTCCTTCTAGAAATCTCCGCTCCATTGCTGATACCAGATTGCTCCGTGTTCCACGCGTGCGCACAAAAACATTTGGACATCGCTCTTTCTCCTTCGCAGCCCCCACTATCTGGAACTCTCTTCCCTTTGAAATCCGACACCTAAAATCGACTTCTTCTTTCAAAACAGCTCTAAAAACTCACCTCTTTCAAAAATATTATCAGTAAGTTCAACCTCATTTCCCCCAGCCTAATAGTAGAAATGTGTGTTAGTGTGTGTGTATGTTATAGTAGGTAGGTGGGGGGTGGGGGTGGGTGATTATAGAGCCCAATGTGCCTCACAGTACTTGGGGTATAGCCGTGTGGGTTGTGGGGTGCATTTGGACTTGCGTGAGAATCCGTGTATGATTGTAGCATATGTAGTATTTTTTATGGATTTATTCTATTACTTGTATTGTGTATTTAGTGTATGTACGTGAGGTCCGAGAGATTGAAATATTGTGAGTGAATGATTGTAAAGCGTCATAAGCTCCGCCGTAGGCAGAGATGTGCGCTTATAAATGGTCTCTTATTATTATTATTATTATTACTAACTGCAGTAGGAGGTACAACACAAACACACTAACTGCAGTAGGAGGCACAACACAAACACACTAACTGCAGTAGAGTAGGAGGTACAACACAAACACACTAACTGCAGTAGGAGGTACAACACAAACACACTAACTGCAGTAGGAGGTACAACACAAACACACTAACTGCAGTAGAGTAGGAGGTACAACACAAACACACTAACTGCAGTAGGAGGTACAACACAAACACACTAACTGCAGTAGGAGGTATAACACAAACACACTAACTGCAGTAGGACACACAACACAACACACTAACTGCAGTAGGAGTTATAACACAAACACACTAACTGCAGTAGGAGGCACAACACAAACACACTAACTGCAGTAGGAGGTACAACACAAACACTAACTGCAGTAGGAGGTACAACACAAACACACTGACTGCAGTAGGAGGACAACACACACACACTAACTGCAGTGGAGGCATAACACAAACACACTAACTGCAGTAGGAGGTACAACACAAACACACTACTGCAGTAGGAGGTACAACACAAACACACTAACTGCAGTAGGAGGTACAACACAAACACACTAACTGCAGTAGGAGGTACAACACAAACACACTAACTGCAGTAGGAGGTACAACACAAACACACTAACTGCAGTAGGAGGTACAACACAAACACACTAACTGCAGTAGGAGGTACAACACAAACACACTAACTGCAGTAGGAGGTACAACACAAACACACTAACTGCAGTAGGAGGTACAACACAAACACACTAACTGCAGTAGGAGGTACAACACAAACACACTAACTGCAGTAGGAGGTACAACACAAACACACTAACTGCAGTAGGAGGTACAACACAAACACACTGACTGCAGTAGGAGGTACAACACAAACACACTAACTGCAGTAGGAGGTACAACACAAACACACTAACTGCAGTAGGAGGTACAACACAAACACACTAACTGCAGTAGGAGGTACAACACAAACACACTAACTGCAGTAGGAGGTACAACACAAACACACTAACTGCAGTAGGAGGTACAACACAAACACACTGACTGCAGCTGGAGGCATAATACAAAGACACTAACTGCAGTAGGAGGTACAACACAAACACACTAACTGCAGTAGGAGGTACAACACAAACACACTAACTGCAGCTGGAGGCATAATACAAAGACACTAACTGCAGTAGGAGGTACAACACAAACACACTAACTGCAGTAGGAGGTACAACACAAACACACTGACTGCAGTAGGAGGTACAACACAAACACACTAACTGCAGCTGGAGGCATAATACAAAGACACTAACTGCAGTAGGAGGTACAACACAAACACACTAACTGCAGGAGTCAAAAGGTCAAACAACAATAACAATAACAACGAGACGCCAGTTTAATGGCACTGAAGCTGTTCACAGCTCTTTTGATGATAATCATGATGCTGTGGAGCTCCATTCTGGACTGAGAACTGCCTGACAGGGCTGCACTCCGTACTGTATTCAAACAATCTCAGCCCAAAAAGGAACTCCGTTGCATCATCACAATCATCCTCATGTTCATCATCATAGCATTGTTTGGCGAATGTCCCAGCTTCTGTTTCTCTTCATGTTCATGTCCTATAGTTATACTTATCTTAGTTTCAATGGATTTGGAGTGGTGTTGGAGATATTGATAATGATAATGTTAATGAAAATGACGCTTTATTTCCCGGTGGTACGAGGTAAAACCTTTTGTTTTCCAAACTTGCCGTTGTTTGCATGCTGTTTTTGTTTGTTTCTTTTTTGTTTTGTTTGTTTGTTTCTACACGCCAGTCACTGACACGAGTTAAAGGATATTTTAACGAGCATATTTAATATTTTGCGTGCATGTACACACGAGGAGCTGAAGTGAGTAGCATCAGGCTGGTGACACAGGACACAGGCTGGGTGAACTAGATAAAGCAGCAAAAACAAAACAAAACAAAACAAAAGAAAAACAAAAAACAAAATAAAACAAAACAAAAAAGAAAAAAACTAGAAAAAAACAAGACAAGACAAAAAACAAAACAAAACAAAAACAAAACAAAAAACAAAACAACACAAAAGCAAAACAAAAAGTAAAGCAACAACAACAACAACAAAAACCAACAAAAAACAAACAACAGAAACAAAAACAAAGATAACATATATAGTATCTTCAAATCTGTTAAATGTTTGTGTTCGCCAACTTTCAGTGCGACCACGGAATCGAAACGAGTTAAACATTCTGGCTATTTTACAAAGAGGATGCAATTTCACTGGAGACTCAAAGGATGGCAAGTACGGAGCATAGAGAGAAAAGGAACAGAGGGGAAGGCGGAGGGGAGAGGTGTATGTTGTTGATGTGGCATCGTGGGGGTGTTGATTTGTAAGCATTGCACAAGTATTGATTCTGACCGGCGTTTACTGCCTCCCTGTACTGTGTCTTTGCTTTTTTTTTTTTTTTTACACCCCTACTCTCCTATAGCAACAAAAATATAATGAAATGAGATCTACGATGCATGTTCTTTCAAGTTTATTTTGCTCTCTGTCTTTTATCTGTCTGTCTGTCGTGCCTCTGTCTGTCTGTCTGACATTTGTCCTTCGACTCTCTCTCTCTCTGTCTCTCCTCTGCCTCTCTCCCCTACTTCTCTTCCTCTCTCTTTCTTTCTCCCTCCTTCTTTCTGTCTGTCCGTCTG
>CM060313.1:19348371-19370871 GCA_030674185.1 Monoplex corrugatus | reverse complement strand
ATAGATAGATAGATAGATAGATAGATAGATAGATAGATAGATAGAGAGAGGTAGATAGTATAGATAGATAGATAGATAGATAGATAGATAGATAGAGAGAGGTAGATAGTATAGATAGATAGATAGACAGATGAGCAGGTAGATAAGTAAATAAAGAAAGAAAGATAATGTTGATAGTGATAATAATAAAAAATAAGACGAAGAAGAGGAAGAAGAAGAAGGAAGAGGAGGAGGAGGAGGAGAGGAAAACACAGTAAACAAAATAGTAATAAGATAAAACAAAATAAAATGAAATAGAGGGAGAAGAAACATTACATGTGACAAATTTATAGAAGATAAATCAAGCGTCAAATAGACTAATGTTCTTACAATTAAATCAAAGAAGATGAAATCAATTTTCTGATTACACACAAAAAATATTAACACTGCTACAACAATTACCACTACTACCACTACTACTACTACTACTACTACTAAACCCAAAGATAATAAATGGAGGTAGAAAAAAGAGCAGTTCAGAAGGATGATTAGAGGGGGGAAAAAAAGAAAGAAAAAAAAAAGGGGGGGGGGGGGTTAGCAAACATTGGGTCGATTGAAGGCATAAACACATAAAATTCTGTAGGAGACAGAAAATCAACAGATGATATGAAGTCAAATAGACAAATGTATAGATAGATAAATAAAGTAAATTTTACTTTCGACAATAGGAAATTACAGTAATGATAAACGCATATGTATAATAGAAATATCATACATGTGTAAACAAATCAATAATTCATGTAATAAGACATAAATAAATCAAGAATAGTAACCATAATCAAGCGCCGTTTTTCTTGATAGGAGAAGAGAGATACAAGCATGATATGGATAACAGTTGGAGAAAAGTGACAAATACAGACAGCAGATAAGAGCCAACCAAACAAACAGACAATATGGCTAACAGATAAGATGGGCAAGCAAGCAAAGCAAAAAACAAACAAACAAACAAAATGAACAAAGCAATGAGAAATAAAGAAGAAGCAAGAGATAATCAAACACGTCATAGAGTCATCAACAAATCATCGCATATAATACAGAAAGAAATACTGGTTGGCTGTTTGAACTGTTAAAATATCAATAATGTTAAAGAGAAAAACAAACAAACAAAAAGAACACAAATTATCATTGTGCATACACACCACACACACACACACACACACACACACACACAACACACACACACACACACACACACACACACACACACACACACACACACACACACACACACACACACACACACACACACATATATATATATATTGACTAGATTAGATGTCATAGGTTGAAAGGCAGCTGACGTTATTGTTGCTAACTGAGGTAATCTACGACACTGACGTCAGGTATTTAAATAAAGTAACTTTGAAGGAAGAGAGTGATTGAGTGTTTGTGATATTTGGGGGGAGGGTGTTCCATAGTTGTGCACCAGAAAACGATAAACTACTTTTATATATGTCAATTCTTGGACGGATAATTTTGAATTGATTTTGTCTTGAGTTTGAGTATGATCGCACATTCTGATTAAACAAATTGAGAAGATATTGCGGAACATTCCTTTTTGATACTTTAAACATTGTGATACCTTTATTGAACATTAAGTGTGGCTTTAGAGGGAGGATTCGTAACTGTTTAAGTTTTTCATCTGTTGTTAAAGTGGGATCTGGCATGATAAGTTTTGCTGCCCTCCTATGTAAGGTGTTCAATTTTTTTAGATGAACTTCACATGAGCTATCCCACAGTGTAGAGGCATAATCTATGTGCGATTTAATATGAGCATTATAAAATAATTGGCGTGTTTGTATCTGTTAGATATCTTAATTTGGACAGAATAAATAAGTTCTTGGAGATAATCCTGCATAAATAATCAATGTGGTTTTGCCAGGTAAGATTATGATCAATGAGAACTCCCAGTAGACGGTGTTCAGGTATTTGTGCAATAGAATTACCTCTCAAAGACAGATGGAGTGACAGAGGGCCAAGCTGCCGTTTTTGGCGTGTGCATATAACCATACATTCAGTTTTCGTAGGGTTCAAAGCCATGGCGTTTTTAGCACACCAATCAGAAATTTCATTTAGGCTCTTTTGTAAACGTGTGTTTACAGTCGCTCTGCTTGTGTCTTGTGTATGGATTGTTCCGTCGTCAGCGAACATATCACAGTGAACTGTGGAATCAGATATATGAAGTGGTAAGTCATTTATGAATACAGAAAACAGAATGGGTCCTAAGATTGATCCTTGGGGAACGCCACATTTCACATGACCCTCGGATGAATATGATCCATTAAGATGTACTTTTTGTTTGCGTTCATGAAAGTAGGAATTGAAAAATGAAACTGTTGAGTCGTTGGCAAGGTACGTTCGTAATTTAGCCAGTAAGATATGATCAACGAGATCAAAAGCCTTTTTAAAGTCTAGAAATACTGCTCCAGTTAATTTGCAGTCATTCATGGCTAATAACCAGGTGTCAGCAAGCCGTGTTAGGGCTGTATGACAAGAGTGGTTCTGACGGAAACCAGATTGCAGTGGGTGAAGAATACTATTGGTTTCCAGGTAGTCTGAAAGATGTTTATGGATATGTTTTTCTAAAGGCTTTGACAGGACAGAGAGAAGAGAAATTGGCCTGTAATTATTTATTTGAGAAAGATCTTTTGTTTTTGGTAAGGGTACAACTTTGGCCTGTTTTAGAGCTCTGGGGAATACGTTGTTTTTTATGCTCATGTTGTAAATATATGTAAGTTGTTCCGCGATGTAGGGCAGAGACAGTTTTAGTATTTTGGGACTGATTTCATATGGTCCTGATGATTTTTTATTATTCATTTTACTTATATACATTCCAGTTTCATGGACTGCTATACTGGGAATACTAAATGAATTTGTATTATTGGTCCTCTCTTTGCAAAAGTTAATCAGATTTTCAGAGGGGACATATTGATCACAGTTAGAAATAGGACGGGTTAGTAGTTCTGATACTGACAGAAAATGATCATTGAATTTGTTTGCTGTGAAACTGAGAGGCGTGCCTGGGAGCTTTTTCCCACTTCCCTTAATATCTAAGTTCATTGCTCTCCATAGTGATGATACATCTTTACTGTTTTTTACCAGTCGATCAAAGAGAGACTTCTTGGCTTGACGGACCATTGATTTTACCTTATTACGCATCGTTTTGTATTCAATGAAGCGTTTTTCTTTCTTGAGTTTATCTCGTAATGACATTGCATTGATAATGTCTGTTGACAGCCATGGGGGCATTGTTGGATGCTTTACTCTTTTCCGTCGTAGTGGGGCATGTTTATTTAGGACAGTCGTGAACAAGTTGTACCAAATGTCTAGGGCTTCGTTAGGATCACTAGTACTAAACACACTACTGAACTCTACTCTACCAAGATCAGAGAGGAATGCATCCTCATCAAAGTGTTTGAATGATCTATATGTTATACATGTATGATTATTCTTTTTTATTTTTTGAACTTTGGCTGACCAGGTGCAGTTTACAGGTTGATGATCACTTATGCTTAAATCATCTACAGCTGCATTAATTATTGCCTCTGGTTTGTTTGTATAGATATGATCTAAGAGTGTTTCTGATGTTGCTGTGATTCTTGTTGGATTTTTGATTACTTGTTTTAGGCCAACCAGGGTAGTCGTTGACTGCCAAGCGGGTTGTGGAGTGAGTAGGTCAAAATTAAAGTCACCTAACATTAGAATATCTGTATGTCGTTGACACAGTTTGTCCATCATCTTTAGAAAGTGGTCATGCCATTCGTATGTGCTCCTGGGATTTCTATATAAAATACCGATAAGTAAAGGTGGAGTTGTTGCAGAAGGCTTTAGCTCCACCCAGATACATTCAACTTCTTTGGTTTCTAAGTCATAACGTCTGTTGGTCATTTGTTGAATATCTCGGTGGATGTAAAGCGCAACTCCAGTTTCTCCATGGCATGAGGGATCTCTCCTGATTACAGAACAGTCTGGGATTGCTATAGCTTCATCTGTAATATGAGATGCTAGTCGTGTCTCGGTCACACCGTACAAATGGTAATAATTTTGTTTGTGTAGGAACACGCACAGGTCTGATACTTTGTTTTGGAGATGATAGACATTAACATGACCAACACGCAGATCCTGGTTTTTTTCGAATGAATGTGGTCATTGGTGATTTCAACACTGCGTCTGCACGCTGAAGTGAAATATATGAAGAGAGGGTAGAAAAATAGATAGATAGACACAGAGAGAGAGAGAGACAGACAGACAGACCGACAGATAACCAAACAGCCAGGCAGCCAGAGAGACAGAGAGACACACAGAGAGGTAGATAGATAGATAGATAGATAGATAGAGAAAGAGAGAGAGAGAGGGAGAGACAGACACAGACAGAAAGACAGTACAGAGAGAGAGAGAGACAGAGAGAGAGAGAGAGAAAGACAGAGACGGAGACAGAGAAACGGAGAGAGAGAGACAGCAGAGAGAGAAAGGGACACAGAGAGAGAGAGAGAGAGAAAGACGGGGAGAGAGACAGCAGATAGAGAAAGGGACACAGAGAGAGAGAGAGACAGACAGACAGACCGACAGATAACCAAACAGCCAGGCAGCCAGAGAGACAGAGAGACACACAGAGAGACGGAGACACAGAGAGAGACAGAAAGAGAGAAGGAAAGAGAAAGAGAGAGATAAGAGAAACTGAGAGACAGACAGACAGACAGACAGTGAGAGAGACAGACAGACAGTGAGACAGACAGACAGACAGAGATCATGCTCACGTTTGTAATACCCCTCTATTGATCTATTACCATAGCACAAAAATGTCAACAAGATTGCCAAAACATAAAGATGTCAACAAGATTGCCAAAACATAAAGATGTCAACAAGATTGCCAAAACATAAAAATGTCAACAAGATTTATCCAGTCATTTATTGACAGTTTTGGACATGACTGGGGTCACTATCCAGGCTAGCGAGCGAGGAGTCAGTGATATATGTGTTATTGTCTTGGAATATGCCAGGGACATTGCTGCCCCAGTCATAACGCCCAGAGACAGACAGACAGACGGTAGGAAAGAAAGAGAGAGAGAGAGAGAAATAGACAGAGAGAGACAGGAGAAACTTAGAGAGAGAGAGAGAGAGAGAGAGAGAGAGATCATGTTCGTGTTTGTGATATGATTTTTGATCTATTAACATAAGACAAAAACGTCAACAAAATTTCCCCCAAACAAAAATGTCAGCAAGATTTACCCAGTCATTTATGGACAATTTTGGACATGACTGGGGTCACTGACCAGGTTAGCCAGGAGTCAGTGATGTATGTGTTATTGTCTTGATATAAACCAGGGACATTTTTTGCCCCAGTCACAACGCCCAGAATTTTCACTGGACATGTCTGACCACTATGTGCGGTCTGTTTACTGGACAGATTGTGGCAATGTTAGTTTGCATCATTCTTTTATTATCCAGTTTTTTTATTTAAAAATGTAGGATGTTTCATAGTGACCAGACAGAGGAGATAGATAGATAGATGATAGATAGATGGCACTTACTCTCAACCTGCATACCTGACCTGTGGTGTTCCACAAGGATCTGTCCTTGGCCCTGTTCTTTTCACTCTTTACACCTCCCCCCTGTCCACCATCATCAACTCCCACTCTATAAAATACCACTTCTATGCTGATGACACCCAACTTAAAGACAGTGACTCACCTGATAATATACAGCGCCTGTTGACTCGCACCACTGAGTGTTACTCGGACATTAAGAACTGGATGACACACAATAGACTTCAGCTTAATGACGACAAGACAGAAGCTATCCTCATTGGCACCCGTCAGAAACTTTCTCAGCTGCCTCCTCTTTCTCTCCCATTATGTAACACATCAGTCCCAATTTCTGATTCAGCTAAAAACCTTGGTGTCTGCATTGACTCTACCCTCTCCATGAACAACTTTGTTTCTCAAACTGCGAGATCTTGCTACTATCATCTCCATCGTATAAGCCTGATCAGGAAGTATCTCTGTCGAAACAACTGCAAAACTCGTTCTCTCCTTCATAATGTCTCGCATTGACTATTGCAATTCACTCCTGTCTGGTCTTCCTGCCTCCACCATTCACATCCTGCAGCGCATTCAAAACAATGCTGTACGCCTTGTACTCAAAAAGAAAAAAGCTGACCACATATCTCCTCTCCTGGCACAACTTCACTGGCTCCCTGTATCAAAGCGCATACAGTACAAACTAGACACCATGTGCAACAAAAGCCTCAATAACGCAGCCCCCGATTACCTGTCAAGCCTACTTGAGATCTATGTTCCCTCACGTACCCTCCACTCTGCCTCCGATCCTCTGACTTTTCGCTTTCCACGCACTAAGCTCAATACCTATGGTCCACGAGCCTTCTCTGTTTCTGGTCCACTCTCCTGGAACAAACTTCCTCTCTCAGTCCGTCAGCAACCTACTTTTGTCTCCTTCAATTCCGCTCTCAAAACTCACCGTTTCTCCTCTGCATAAAATCCTAACCTCACTCAACCCCCCCCCCCCCCCCCCGCTCTGCAGCCTGTCTCCGCTCGGAGGGGAATCACATTGTTATAATATATAATTGTATATGATATGCTCTCTATAATTTTCCATTGCTTTTATTCTTGCTTTTATTGCTTTTATTCTTTCTCCCCATTTATAGCCATGCGCGCGCGCGTGTGTGTGTGTGTGTGTGTGTGTGTGTGTGTGTGTGTGTGTGTGGTGTGTGTGTGTGCGTGCGTGCGTGTGTGCGTGCGTTGCGTGCGTGCGTGCGTGTGTGTCTGTTTCAGCGCTTAGATTTGATTTTATCAAGATTTTGCGCTATATAAATATTGTAATTATTAATTATTATAGATAGATAGATAGATAGATAGATAGATAGATAGATAGAGAGAGAGAGAGAAAGAGAGAGAAATAGAGAGAGAGGTGTGAGGAGAGACATACAGACAGACAGAACAGACAGAGAGACAGTACAGAGAAGAGAGAGAGAGAGAGAGATGAGAGAGAGAGAGAGAGTGACAGAGAGAGACAGAGAGACACACAGAGAGACAGAGAGAGACAGAGAAACTGAAACTGAAAATGGTTTATTGCCATTGACATTTTTGTCCTTGTGTCAAGGAGCATGAAACAAAGTCATTAAATTTTTCGGAACGTTTTCTCGAAACAAAGATTTATAAATATAGTCATGGCTGACATTACATCCATTTGAATTTTTTTTCCTAAAGATGAAGAAAACATTGAACGGAAAAAGTTGAACAAAATGTTGAACAAAAAGTTGAAAAAAAAAGTTACCACCCGACATAATTAGTCATATAAATAAGAGGAAGACCCAAATCCTGCAAAAAACATAAAACAATATAAATAATATCTTCACTGGAGATAGACTTACATTAATTTAAAAAGTTGAACAAAAAGTTGAAGAAACAGTTGACCACCCGACGTAATTAGTTATATAACAAAGAGGACGACCCAAATCCGGCAAATAAACATAAGAACAGTATAAAGTGATATCTTCACTGGAGATAAACTTACATTAATTTATTGCTGTGTTGTTTTCTGTCTCCGACTTTCCCAAGCAAGGGCGATAAATTTCACGTGGGATTTTTGATGTTTTTCATCTTCAGTCATGAGTATTCTGGTAATGACCCTTTGACTCGAAATGCCTCATCAAAGATTATGCATTTTTGTCGTATACTTTCATACGGCTTGCAAACAAACAAAAATGCAGAATAGAGAGACAGAGAGAGAAAGAGAGGGACAGAGACACGGAGAGAGAGAAGCAGCTAGAGAAAGGGACATAGAGAGAGAGAGAGACAGAGAGATAGAGAGAGACAGACAGACAGAGAGAGAGACAGACAGCCAGGCAGCCAGGCAGCCAGAGAGACAGAGAGAGACACACAGAGAAACAGAGACACAGAGAGACGAAAGAGAAGGAAAGAGAAAGAGAGCTAAAAGAGAAACTGACAGACAGACAGACAAACACAGACAGAGGAATCATGCTTACTTTTGCAACACCTCTAGTTACCACAGCATACAAAAATTTTAATTTGTCAACAAGATTACCCAAAACATAAAAAATGTCAACAAGATTTTTCCCAGCCATTTTTGGACAGTTTTTTTTTTTACATTAATGGGGTCACTGTCCAGGCTAGTGAGGTGTCAGTAATGTATGTTATTGTCTTGGAATAAGCCAGGGACATTTTTTGCCCCAGTCACAACGCCCAGAATTTTCACTAGACGTGTCTGTCCACTTTGTGCAGTCTGTTTTCTGGACAGATTGTGGCAATGTTAGTTTGCTTCATCTTTTCATTATTCAGTTTTTATTTCTCCTTAAAAGATGCAGAATGTTTCATACTGACCAGACAAAGAAGAGAAAGAGCGAGAAAAGAGAGAGAGAGAGAGAGAGGAGAGAGGAGAGAGAGAAGAGAGAGAGAGAGAGGGGAAGGCATGCTCATGTTTGTAATCTATTGATCTATCGCCATAACAAAAATGTCAACAAGATTTTCCTCATTCATTTATGGGCAGTTTTGGACATAACTGGGGTCACTATCCAGGCTAGTGAGGAGTCAGTGATATATGTGTTATTGTCTTGGAATAAGCCAGGGACATTTGTGCCCCGGTCAAACGCCCAGAATATTTGTGCTGTCTGTTTTCTGGACAGACTGTGGCAATGTTAGTTTGCTTTATCTTTTTAGTATTCAAGTTTCATTCCCTCCTTTAAAAATGTAGCATGTTTCGCACTCACCAGACAGAGAATAGAAAGGAGAGAGAGAAAGAAAGAGAGAGAGAGAGCGACAGACAGACATACACAGGTAAAAGGAAAGAGAGAGAGAGAGAGAGAGAGAGAATCATGCTCATAGTTGTAACACCTCTATTGATCTATTACCCAAACATATACATGCCAACAAGATTTTCTCTGTCATTTATGGACAGTTTTGGACATAAGTAGGAGAGAGGGAGAGAGACAGAGACAGACAGACAGAGAGAGCATGCTCATGTTTGTAATCTATTGATCTATCGCCATAACAAAAATGTCAACAAGATTTCACCAGTCATTTATGGACAATTTTGGACATGACTGGGGTCACTGACCAGGTTAGCCAGGAGTCATGATGTATGTGTTATTGTCTTGATATAAACCAGGGACATTTTTTTCCCCAGTCACAACGCCCAGAATTTTTACTGGACATGTCTGACCACTATGTGCGGTCTGTTTTCTGGACAGATTGTGGCACAGTTAGTTTGCTTCACTTTTTTGTTATCAGTTTTCATTCTTTCCTTTGAAATAGTGGAAATTTTCATGCTGATCAGACAGAAGAGAGAGAGAGAGAGGGAGACAGACAGAGGCAGACAGAAAGACACAGAGAGAGAACAGCACAGAGAGAGAGAGAGTGACAGAGTCAGAGATAGACAGACAGAGACAGCAAAGAGAGAGAGAGAGACGACAGACAGACAGACAGGCATACAGACAGACAAAGAGACAGAGACAGAGACAGAGAGAGATTAGTGAAAAAATGAAAATTACATAAATATGACAGTTTACCAGTCAGTATAGCACATAAAGAACTACATAAATGGACCAGTAAGTTCCTCAGAAATCTGCATTTCACAGCTATACATTTGCCACACTTGAGTTTTGCATCGAACAATACTGTGCTATACTACACTACATCACAATACACTGTCTGGCACCAGTATCCCCCCAAACAGTCAACTGTATGGGCAAATCGAATGCACCGAAACAGGTCAATCAGCAAAGATAAATTTGCACAGTTGACGCTGAAGCCAGGCCGCCTCCTGATGGCGTGACCAGCCAGCCAGGCAAACTGTGGAGCAATGCTGATGCATTATTGCTGTCCATAATCGCTGTTTGCCTGATTGGCGCCCATTCTCTGATTGCGCCAAGCCTGTGGGGGTATGTATGGAAAGCTGTTATGGCCCATAGGCGTGTTAGTTACTTGCTCGCTGAAAACAAGTGCGCTATTGGCAAGGGATCAGTTCTTTACTCTGCTTCACAACGTTGTGTTTAGTGATTGGTAGCAGGGATTCTTCGAATGATCCAGTCCTAGATTGGTGTCTCCTGTAATGGAACTGGAGATGAATCTGCCACATACATTACATACTTACGTAGATTACATACATACATACATACATACATACATACATACATACATACATACATACATATATACATACATGCATACATACATACATACATACATGCATACATACATACATACATAAATACATGCATGCACACACATAATACATACATACATACATGCATACATACATACATACATACATGTACATCATACATAGTAACATTCATACATATATACACACACATTCTATATCTAATCATCTATCTATCTATCTATCTATCTATCTGTCTGTCTGTCTATCTATTCTATTATGTTTTATACACACACACACACCACACACACACACACAAATATATATATATATCTGCAAGAACAAGAACAAGACCATAGTTTTATTTTCTTTTATATCCAGCCTTCGTCCTTGAATGGTCTACACTAATGCAAACACATTATGATATTCATGGAGAATCTGCAGTATTTCAGACGAGATGTATGTACCCTAAAAGGCCAACTGTCGATATGTCAAGTAAGTAACCAGCAATGATCAATGCAGAAGATGTGCAGCTGGCATAGAGGTAGAGCTCCTGATTATAGTCTGACTGCATGAGCTCAAGCCTGGTTTGAGAAGAACATTTTTCTTTCTTTTTTTTTTTACACTTTATCATTTCATACACAATGTATTCCAGGTAGCTGAGCCTTAATTAATTATAAAGAAAGTTTTTCAGCATGCACCCTTCAATTCTTCCAGCTGCAAATGGGTTCCTGACGCTGGTTTGGGTTGTGGAAGGTAAAACAGAAGAAATGTGGGTTTCAGTTTGTAATACTGGCCTCAGTAAAAGTTGAAGTCCTTACCATCCCACTCGCTTGTACAGTCAAAACCATTAGGTAACCTTTCCTGTTTTATAGCTTTTGTGTGCATCTGCCTTAACACTAAATGCCAGCATCAAAGAAAATAGAAAAGTTCATCCATAAGTTATGTTGTACGTTGTCTTGTAATTGTCATTGTGTATGAAATGGAACCATGTCACACTTTACTACATTATGTGTATTCTAAGGCACGCATGTCTTCTCCCTCAAAGCCAACAGTATGGTTACCCGACTACGTCAAACCGGCCAGTCGGAAACGGGAACGATAAATTTGTACAGCTGACGCTCAAACATGGCCCCTCATGATGGCGTGACCAGCCAGCCAGGCAAACTGTGGAATAATGCTGATGCAGTGTTGCTGTGCATAATTGTTGTTTGCCTGATTGGCGCCCAATTCCTCATTGTGCCAGGTCTGTGGGTATGTCAGGAAAGTCGTTATTGCTCAAAAGCATGTTTCTTGTTTGCTGAAATTGAGTGGGGCCATTGGGAACCCACCACTCCTATACTGCTGCAAGGAAAGCAGAATAGTGTGATTGGTAACGGGCTATACAAGTTCTGCTACCTTTGTTATTTTATCTAGTGGTGTGTGTGTGTGTTGTGTGTGTGTGTGTGTGTGTGTGTGTGTGTGTGTGTGTGTGTGTGTGTGTGTGTGTGTGTGTGTGTGTGTGTGTATCACATATCTTACTACATATAATGAATTAGTACCTCTTTCTTTTCTCTTTTCTTGACGTTCATATTTTCCGAGTTATACGGCTTTGTGACTGTGTTTCTGTAACACTGTACTACCTTATGCATCTGATGTTTCTTCCCACACACATACACAGACACACAACCACCACAGACAAGGATACAGAAAGAGGAAGACAGAGAACCGATAGAAGCTGGCTGTTGAGAAGAAGCCCTTGCATCATATTACAAATGGCCACAGACGTCCTTCCTTTTATCTTCCTTACATGTTTTAACTTTTTCGCTCCCCCCCCTCCCCTCGTAATTTCAGCCTATTCAACATAGACATTAGGCTCCTTCTTTTCAATCTAACTCCAAGTGTTTGAATCTGGCTAAAAAATGCATTGTGTATGCTGCTTTTAGTCCAATCAACTGTACAAAGTGCCTAATATTGTTCAGAGTTGTGGACGACAAAGAAAGCGAGATAAAGGAGACAGGCAATGGCTTGAAAATGCTAGTCCCTAAGAAAATCGATCTCTTGGCCACTCACTCAAGAGGCTTTGTGAACATAGTGTTCCCACATACCGGTCTGGCGGCCTAAGTTCGACACTGACACTGTAAATAACGTGTGCAATGGCTACCAGTCCACCCAGCTGTGGAGTGGGTATCTAACCCTGTTTGTGGTAGGGAGAAGGTGCAACAGCAAGGGAGAAAATTGAACTCTGGCTGACCAGACGGTAATGAAGTTTCTACCACACCACTCCCCTACTACCCAGTTTACACCCTAGGTTTTTTTTTTACCTTTAGCTTTCACCCTGCTCTGTTTCAGGCTTTTTAGTCTTTGCCTTTGATCTCTTCAGGTTCTAGTCTGTCTCAGGCTTCTTAGATAGTCTTTGCCTTTGATCTCTTCAGGTCTCTCTGAGGCTTCTTAGATAGTCTTTGCATTCGATCTCTTCAGGCTCTAGTCTGTCTGAAGCTTTTTAGATAGTTTTTAAATTTAACCTCTTCAGGCTCTAGTCGGTCTCAGGCTTCTTAGTCTTTGCATTTAACATCTTTAGGCTCTAGTCTGTCTCAGGCTTCTTAGATAGTCTTTACATTCAATCTCTTCAGGTTCTTGTCTGTCTAAGGCTTCTTAGATAGTCTTTACATTCAATCTCTTCAGGTTCTTGTCTGTCTAAGGCTTCTTAGATAGTCTTTACATTCGATATCTTCAGGCTCTAGTCTGTCTGAGGCTTCTCGGATAGTCTTCACCTTCGATCTCTTCAGCTCTAGTCTCTCCAAGGCTTCTTAGATAGTCTTTACATTTGATCTCTTCATGTTCTAGTCTGTCTAAGGCTTCTTAGATAATCTTTACATTTGATCTTTTCAGGCTCTAGTCTGTATCAAGCTTATTAGATAGTGTTTACATTTGATCTATTCAGGCTCTAGTCTGTATCAAGCTTATTAGATAGTGTTTATATTTGATCTATTCAGGCTCTAGTCTGTATCAAGCTTATTAGATAGTGTTTATATTTGATCTATTCAGGCTCTAGTCTGTATCAAGCTTATTAGATAGTGTTTATATTTGATCTATTCAGGCTCTAGTCTGTATCAAGCTTATTAGATAGTGTTTACATTTGATCTATTCAGGCTCTAGTCTGTATCAAGCTTATTAGATAGTGTTTACATTTGATCTATTCAGGCTCTAGTCTGTATCAAGCTTATTAGATAGTCGTTTCACATTTGATCTCATTCAGGCTCTAGTCTGTATCAAGCTTATTAGATAGTCTTTACATTTGATCTATTCAGGCTCTAGTCTGTCTCAAGCTTATTAGATAGTCTTTACATTTGATCTATTCAGGCTCTAGTCCTGTGTGCTTCTAAAATAGTGTGTCTTTACATTTGATATCTTCAGGCTCTAGTCTGTAAGGCTTCTTAGATAGTCTTCACATTTGATCTCTTCAGGCTCTAGTCTGTGTAAGGCTTCTTAGATAGTCTTCACATTTGATCTCTTCAGGCTCTAGTCTGTGTAAGGCTTCTTAGATAGTCTTTACATTTGATATCTTCAGGCTCTAGTCTGTGTAAGGCTTCTTAGATAGTCTTTACATTTGATATCTTCAGGCTTTAGTCTGTGTAAGGCTTCTTAGATAGTCTTTACATTTGATCTCTTCAGGATCTTGTCTGTCTGTGTCTCAAGCGTATTAGATAATCTTTACATTTGATCTCTTCACGCTCTACTTTCTCTCAGGCTTTTTAGGTAGTCTTTACCTTTGTCTGTATGTGCGTGCGTGTGTGTATGTGTGTGTGTGTATGTGTGTGTGTGTGTGTGTGTGTGTGTGTGTGTGTGTGTGTGTATGTGTGTGTGTGTTGGTCTGTCTGTCGGTCGGTCGGTCGGTCGGTCGATCTGTCTGTCTGCCTGCCTATGTGTATATAACAAAAATACACAAACGAGTTTTTGTCGAAAGTTTACGGATTTAACTTTGCCTAAAATTTGGCATACTATGGAAGCTTGAAGACTACCGAGGAGTCGCAAGTGCATGAACTTGGAAGGTAAAACCCAAACGTCATGGTCTCACAATTAAACTTAATGTCTAGCTAATTTATTTAAAAAGTATATATTCAGTGTTCTCCCGTGCACTTTCGAAATATCTAAAATAAGTTCTCACGGGTACAATAGTCTATCATTTTCCTTAATGCGCGTCAAGTTTCCTTTTAATCGACGCTTTATCAAGGTCACAGTGATCTTAAAAAATACCACATGTACATTTTCTGTAATATTTATTTTTTTACATGTAAAAAGGGACATGGTTCGAATGGCTTCACCATTTTATTTATCCTTCACATGTACATTTTCTGTAATATTTATTTTTTTACATGTAAAAAGGGACATGCTTCGAATGGCTTCACCATTTTATTTATCCTTCACCTCCTTTCCCTCTGCTCCTCATTCACTTCTCCATCTTCTGCACAATCCTCAGCCCTTTTGCCCTCTCATCTTCTCTCCATCATTCTGCTTCGCTGACACGAGTTGTCAGTCGAAAAGACAAAATGGAATGAGCTGATGAATGGGAACTATAAATGTGCAAATTAGAGTCAGTTTAGAGAGAGAGAGAGAGAGGGTGGGAGAGAGAGAGAATGTGTGTGTGTGTGGTGTGTGTTGTGTGTGTGTGTGTGTGTGAGTGTGTGTGTGTGATGGGAGAGGGAGAGAGAAAGAGGAGGAGGAAGTAGGGAGGGAGAGAGTGAGATAGACAGACGGACAGATACAGAGAAACAGACAGGCAGACAGACAGAAAGACGGGAAGAGGGAAGGAAGGCATAAGGGAAGGTAGGGAGAGAGAAAGACAGAGAGAGTGTGGGTGAAGGAATACAAAAGACTTGTAATTTATCCATATGTACTCGTTGATCCCTTCATGAAGAGGCTTTGCAAGCATTATACAAATCATACTTCCACTAATAAGAGCATGATATGCACAAAACTATACCAAAACACAACCACTAATTTTTTCAAATTGTCCGAAGAAGTGAAACTGTGGGAGGGGGAAAATGAGAGAGAGAGAGAGGGGGGGGGAGGGGGGTAGGGTTATATAGTCGAAGAAAAAGACAGAAAACTAGCCATACACAAACTTAGAGAAAATCTGGCTGATCATTCATTCGTGTTTCGATTCGTTATCCTTGTTGTTCTTGTTTGTTTCTAAATTTTTCAATGTTATTGTTTTGTGCTTGAATTTCATTTTCGTCCGCGAAAGAGAAGGTGCACGTAAAGACAGAATAGAAAATGAAAAGATGAGAAAGAAAGAGAGGGGTGGAGGCAGACAGACAGACAGATAGACAAACAGACGGACAAATGGACAGAGTCAGTTTAGTCAGAATGAACTTGTCTGATTATTTTCTAACTGGAAGAGTGAACAAGATGAAAACATTTCAGAGGCAGAGGCAACCAGCAGTCAGCTTGAATCAATAATGCTGCAACAAATCAACAGCCTACCAGTAACCCCACCCATACCCCAACTCCACATTTCTGTCTATCTTCTGTTCCCATCCAAAATTGTTTATACCACACACACATTTGGAATGCACCTTCACACAGAAAGTTAACCCAAAACACAAAAAACAAATAAACAAACAAACAAACAAAACACCACGTAAATAAGACTACACATCTAGCAACGAGAATCGGTTGAAGGGACACATAATGACATACACACAAGGGAAAACGGCATCAAAGTGGTATAATCATGAAATGAGCTGAAAGAAAACATGTATGATTATCATAATTACTTATGATCAGATTGAAGAAATGCCAGAATGTTTTTTTCTGAAAGGTGCAGGCTCAGTTCATTTATGGAAGAGCACGGTTCATTACACATCGGATCTGCTCTCCCAATCTTCTCTGGCATTTACAGTATAACTCAAAGAGAAAACAATGCACCTATTCCCATTAGTGTTTTGCAGACCGGTGAGAGACTGCACTGAGATCCAAGGACAAAACTGTCATTGACATACAGAACAATGTACGGAAAACAGACGCTGCACTGCAAACAGTAAGACATGAAGAGTGGGACATCCGACGATTTTCCAGACACAATAGGCAATGTACTATTATACAGAGGCACAATCGAAGATTTTCCGGCACAACAATGCACTGCAAACAGTAAGACATAAAGAGCAGCACATCCATACGAAGATTTTCCAGATACAACGGAAAATGAACTGCAAACAATAGGACATATAGAGAGGTACATCCAAAGATATTCCATACAAAACAGACAATGCACTGTAAACAAGAAGACATATAGAGAAGTACATCCGAAGATTTTCTGGACACAACAGACAATGCACTGCAAAGAGTAAGTAAGATATATAGAGGGACACATCTAGGGATTTTCCAGACATAAGAGACGATTTACTGCAAACAATAAGACATATACTGTAGAAAGGCACATTAATAAATTTGACATGCAAGCATATACGGACAATGTACCGCAAACAACATGACAAATAGAGAGGCAGGCCCAAGGTTTTCTCTGACAAAACAGGCGACAAACTGTAAATAGTAAGATATAAAGCGATGCAGACCCAGGGATTTTACCGGAAAAACAGACTTAAAAGCTGCAAACAGCAAGACATGAAGGAATGTGGTTCCAAGATTTTACAGTCACAACGAAGGGCACAATAAAAACTTGGAGATATAGAAAGATGGAAGCTTAAAGTCTTGGTAATCAGAACAGACACTGCACTACATCCATTAAGATATGAAAGGTCAGAAATACACAACCTCTAAGTCACAAAACATACTGTAGAATGATGGCTATACGAACCGCCCGACAGAAAAAAGTACCATTTTCATTCAGGAAACTTAAAAACCGGAAAGCTGCTGGTCTAGACGGCATCATAGGCAAACTTTGTAAGAATTCTTCTGAGCAGGTAATATGTTTTCTTAAATTTTGTCAATACTTTGTTTCATAATGGTGAATTTCACAAAACGGAATTGAATCTACTATTTTACCACATTTGAGGAAAGGAAACATTAATAATCCCGAAAATTATAGAGCAATATCGATTGATTACATAACTAGCAAGCTAGCATAATAATCAACAATAGACTGCAATAATAGGTAGAAGAACATACCCTCACAGGTGACCATCAAGCTGGTATTAAAAAGGGATACTCAACTAGTGTCAATATATTTAATTTGTGATTCCTTACGCAGAAACAGATTGCTAATGATCGGAAACTATTTGTGGCATTTATTGATTTTGAAAAAGCGTTAGTTTGATCAATAGAAATATATTTTGGCGTTCTTTTCAAAAACATGAAAAGTAAACTGTTTCGATGTATAAGAAGTACGTGTGGTCTAGTAAAGTCTGGGGTTCTACGTGGTACCAAACTTACAGACTATTTTTGACTGCGCTGCAGGAGTAAAACAAGGTGATCCATGCAGTCCAGTGCTATTCTCTCTTTTTATAAACGAACTGGCGTTTGATATGATTAACAATGGAAGACATGGTGCTGTTCTTTATCGTGATGCTTTTGAATTATTTTCTTTTTGCCTGCTCACAATGTTGTTTTGATGGCAGAAACAGTTACTGGACTCCAAACCCATTTAACAGTTTGCACGTGCAGCAGCTGCACTTCTTTTAAAGAACAATATGTCTAAAAGTTAAAAACATTGTTGTACGGTGTGAGGCGTGGACAGTCAACAAGCAAAGCCAGAACAAGATTGAGGCAGCCGAGATGTGGTTTCTAAGAAGAATGTTGAGAGTCCCATGGACAGCAAAGAAAACAAACGAGACAGTCTGGATGGAGGCAGACACAAGTAGATCATTTAAAAGGAAAATTAGAAAAAGACAGGCAACATTTATAGTCCATTTTATGAGGAAGGGGGATTTGGAGCACCTGGTCACAACGGGAAAGCTGGAGGGAAAGAGAGCATCAGGTAGACCCAGGGAGAAAATGCTAGACGGACTTGCAAAGTGGCTGAAGACGAGGAGGGTGGAGGAGATGCTCGGGGCAACAAGAGATAGAGACAGATGGAAGTCCATGATCGCCAACGCCATGCGGCAGGGCACCTGATGATGATGATGTCTAAAAGTAATACCATGTTATTTTGAAAGGGTGGGTTCTTCGGTGTTAGGATACGATGGATGTATGGCGGGAATGCAATGTCTGTAATCATTGTGTATAATTATCTTGGAATAGTATTCCCTATTAGTCCGATTTTTACTATAACATGCAAGAATTTATTTAGCTGAGATAAAAAGTTTTGCTTTTCATCGTGCAGAAATTGTACCTTCTTAATAATAATTATTCTAAAATTTTATCTAATTAGTTGTTTTTCAGGTACAACCTTTGGCACAATATGGATCTGAACTGTAGGGTTTAAATAAAGCTGCAATTCATTGTGAAGCTGTCATAATTTTATTTCTGAAGACAGTTTTACTAAAATGCGAACACCTAATGACCTTGTATATGGTGAAACAAATAGCCATCCCGTAGATATAAACTCTGCTGCAGTTAATTGTGTCGTTACTGGTTTAAATTGTCGCTTATGGAAGATCGTAGAATTCCACTAAAAGCACCCAATATGTTATATGATTTAAAATGTTAAAGGTAAGTAAAATTGGATATCCAATTTACGTATTCGCTTGTTGAAATATGGTTTTCGTGTTGTATGGTTGTGTCAAGGTGTTGGGAGATTGATTCACTGCATTCGTATTTTTTTTTAAAGTGTATATATTGTAGATGGCAGGAATAGATCGAACATATACAAAATTATGAGAGATATAACATACAGAACGTTTTCTAATATACTGGAATTGAAACCATATTTAGAGAGAGAGATGGAAAGACATCTGAATTATATAATGACTTGATTTAGGTAAGATATATCCGAAGTCACAGATACAAGTATACATACAGAGCACATAGTGATAGTGATCTATTACGTCCATTGTGCACACTTTCAAGAGAAGATGAAGTATATTTTGTCTCAAGTCGTCCAGTATCCATTCTATTCGTGAAAAATATATACGCTCAAAACATTATACGGAACCTTCCTTGTTTACGTTCATTTTATTAATGTCATCAACTGCCACTAAAGTTGTTCAGAATTTAGCTTTATTTCTATATCAAAGCGTTTGGATTAATTCTTCCCAAGGAATCCAAGGCTTGAACATGAATAGAAGGTTTGTAGTTTATGTTTTTCCACTTATTTATTATGTACTAATACAAAACATGTAAAATCAGAAATACTATTACTCCATAGTTTATGTTTATAAGATTTAGAGAATGCATAGTTATGTGCATCCCCCTATGGGGCTGTTGCCTATATGAATAAACCATCTAAAATCTGAAGTCACTCACATACAACCCACACCATTAAACGTGTCTCCCAATTGATGGGTAAAGAGCGGAGATTTTTTCCCGATCATGTAGGTCAACATGTGTGCAGACCTGTTATTGTCTAAACCCTTTTTGTGTGTATACACACGGAGAACATCATGCATTCACGTTGACGATCCTATACATGTAAGTCAGTGCCAATGTCTGATCGTTTGATGCAACATGAAAGCACCCAGCATGCACAAACACCAAACACAGAGTCTGCAGACTGTGCAGGAACATACCGTGTGTGCAGTGTGGGCAAAAACAACGCGCATACACAGATCTGAGAACAATCAGAGCATTCAAATCATAGATAAAACAAAAAGAAGGGAAATTAAAAACGAGAAGTTTCACTTTCAGTTTCAAAAGATGACGTCTCCGCGCTCTGAACGAATTCCATATGCACTAAGTCACAGGTGCCATATGTATGGTGAGTTTCAGTTTCTCAAGATGACGTCTCCGCGCTCGGAACGAATTCCATATGCACTAACGTCACAAGTGCCACGTGTATGGTGTTCATGGCACAAGCCTTAAGCCTGCATATAAACCATGAGCTGGCCAGGTCCTGAGGCCTTACCTAGACTATGTTTCACCTAGTCTATATTTTATACTGGTATTTTATCAGCCTACCGCTGGAATAATCTTGGTTACATGTAAGTGACATGTGTATGTGCATATCTTTGTGTATGGTGATCATGGCACAAGCCATAAGCCTGCACATAAATCCATGAGCTGGCCAGGTCCTGAGGCCCTACCTAGACTATGTAAAAACGAGAAGAAAAATTAGCAATGCAGAAAGAAATGTGCACACAAGAGGAAGGGAAGGTGAAAATTGGCACGTTCAGATCATGGATAAAACAAAACAAAGGGAAATTAAAATCTAGAAGGATTAACACTGCAGAAAGAGGTGTGCTCAAGGACGAAGGAAAGGTGAAGAAGATAACAGATGAAGCAAGGGAATGGACAAGTGCCAATTGACATCATGCATAAATCATCCCTGTTGTTCATTGGCGAGTTCCCGTCCAGCTCACACTTCAATTATTAATGGTGTTAATCAGGTCTACACTCCTTTTAATTGAAACACGAACTAGTTGTTAGAGAAAGTGGAAATATAAGCACAGTAAACGATTCATCGTTAGTCCACCTCTAATTCATTATGACGGGATACAGCCAATGGATCTATAAAAAAACAACAGCAGAATAAGAATTTGCAGTCTTTATGTTGAAAGAGAGAGAATGAGAGAGAGAATGTCCAATCACAGTATTGACCACATAATTCATCATATGGCCAAAAGGACTGGCCAGGACCAGACAGACATAATCACACACCAGAAGACCAGTGGGTGGAACAAGAGGCCACTGACAGGCGGGCAGTGTGAACGTGCCCCTGCTATTGATCAGGGGCAGGCCAGGCCAGCAATTGAATGATTCAGCTGTTAAATCAAAACCTATCTCACCACGCCTTACACACGCAACACTAGACCACCACTGGCGTATCACGCAACACGTTGACGTCGTGTGAATTAGACATCTGTAGTTACATCCTGGCCAACAACCTCAGGAAACAGACAAACAAAGCAAGCAAGCGAGTAGGAAACAGCTTGGAATTAAGCATCACGTTACTGTCACGCAACTTGTTGACAATGTGTGAATTATACATCTACAGTTACATCCTTCAGGACGTGTCCAGTAAACAAACAAACAGAAAGGAGCGAAACATCATGGCAACCATGCAATGAGGAAGCGATTGCTAACAGTATGCTCCTTGGATCTGTGTAAAACACTACGCGTTGGCAATGGGAATGACCACCATGTCTAAGGGCATTTCAGATCATGAGACTTTTTCTCCATCTCGCTGTTGACACTTCCACACTGTTCTTTCTTATTCTAGCAAGTGCCGGTGAGACACTGTGGGTGAAGGCAGGGTGGGGGTATGAGGAGAGAGTATCAGGGAACAAAATATGGCCAGACTCTACAAGTTTCTTGACAGCACAATCCCTACCAGGATAACTTCTCCGTACCACATTCCACCAGTGTTCGTGGGTGAAGGCAGGTTGGGGTACAAGGAGAGGGAATCAGGGAATAACGTATGGTCAGACATCCATAAGTTTGTCGTCAGCACAGTCTTTACAGGGATAACACAGGTAGACAGACACACAGATAAATAGATACATATGAATACATACATTTTGTTCTCATTTCATGAAATTATATCTCCGTTAACTGATGTCCATCTTTATGAAATCTGCACAGAAGATTTGTGTCTGTATGCTGGACGGACTTGCAGAGTGGCTGGGGATGAGGAGGGTGGGGGAGATGCTGAGGGCAACGAGATATAGAGATGGTTGGAAGTCCATGGTCTCCAACGCCATGTGGCAGGGCACATGATGATGATGATTCTCTCCACAGCTGCTCGGCTTTCTGCTTTGGTCCTTCTGGTGCATCATGTTACAGGCTGGTCGTCTGCATTAGGCAGCATCTGCCATAGTGTAAATGAAACCATCAGTAATTGGAGTCTTCTTACCTAGTAGCTTACTGTGTTGATAGAGCTGTAGACTTCTTAATCCAATGTTTCCACTTCAATCGAAGCTTGCTACACTGTTGGCCAGCATTCTTTTGCTGTCTCAGGACTGTCAGCCTAGGATAGACTTCAGCTCTGCCTTCGCCTAACACCTACTATTTCTGCTTTTAAATCCAGTTTCAAAACCCACCTCTTTTCCTTTTCTGCTTTTTAAATCTAATTTAAAAACCCACCTCTTTTCCTTTTCTGCTTTTAAATCTAATTTAAAAACCCACCTCTTTTCCCAATAATGAAATTCCACAAACACTTCTTTTCCTCAGTTTGTGTACTTTTTTGTTAAACATTACATATTGGTAGATAGTCTTGCGATATAGCGAATGTTAGTGCGTGAGTACGCCTTGATTTGAATTTCAAACTTGGCGCCGTACAAATACTGT
>CM060313.1:19343371-19345871 GCA_030674185.1 Monoplex corrugatus | reverse complement strand
CTTCTTCTTCTTCTTCTTCTTCTTCTTCTTCTTCTTCTTCTTCTTCTTCTTCTTCTTCTTCTTCTTCTTCTTCTTCTTCTTCTTCTTCTTCTTCTTCTTCTTCTTCTTCTTCTCTTCTCTTCTTCTTCTTCATCTTCTCTCTCTTCTTCTTCTTCTTCTTCTTCTTCTTCTTCTTCTTCTTCTTCATCTCATCTTTCTTCTTCTTCTTCTTCTTCATCATCATCATCTTCTTCTTCCTCTTCTTCTTCTTCTTCTTCTTCTTCTTCTTTCTTCTTCTTCTTCTTCTTCTTCTCTTCTTTTCTTCTTCTTCTTCTTCTTCTTCTTCTTCTTCTTCTTCTTCTTCTTCTTCTTCTTCTTCTTCTTCTTCTTCTTCTTCTTCTTCTTCTTCTTTTCTCTCTCTTCCCTCTTCTTCTTTTCCCTCTTCCTCCTCTTCTTCTTCTTCTTCTTCTGCTTCTTCTTCTGCTCCTCCTCCTCCTCCGTCTTTTGTTCGTCATCTACGTGACCAGGCCACATCTGGCAAATTAGTCAGTCTACAGCATTACTCCTTGGAATGTTGGCTGCCCGCACCGTTCTCCTGGTCTCTGTCCTCCCCATCTGGAGATGAATGTGGCCATATCTTTCCTGTTCCTGCCAGATGGCGTGGAGGTTGCTGTTAGGAGGCGTTGCAGTAGCCAGTAGCCTTCCTGTCCCAGCCCCTGGCAACAAGACGGATGGGAGGGACGAGGGACCTCCAGTAAGTTAGCTGAGGGTGCTTCTGCTTGAGAGGCAGGATTTGGCGCTGCTTCATCTTGAAGGGACTTCAGTGGGCGATAGCATTTTTTGTCTGATGTAGATGACCGTGTAGATGTACGTTCCTTATGTTGCATGTTTCTTAAAAGGCTTGGTACCTTTGACTATAGTCCTGTATAGTCTCTTTTGGGGTTATCCTGCCTTTAGCTCATGGCCAAAAGACGTAGCCTGTGAGTGCAAGGGGGATGGGTTGGGGGGAGGGGTCGTTTAAATAACAGGGGATGTTTCTCACTCTTTGGGCCTAGACTTTCTGTGAACGTGTTCAGCAATATTCCTGTCAGTCATTGATTAGATTTAGATTAAATGAACAACAAACAAATAAATGAAAAAATAAGTAGATTAATGAATGTATGAATGAATACATAAATACACAAATATAGAAATAGATAAGTAAATACATAAATTCAATTTTTGTTTGGTTCAAATAAACAAATGTATAGATGTATTGTGTTGTTTCTTGTTAACAATGGATACATGTAGGTGAATAAATTCAGTAATTCTGTTTGGTTCAAACTGAAAGCAAAAGCGAACAAAAGGAATAGGACAATAAGTTAGTTGTTAAGACACTGACCTTCCAGCTATTGGAAAGTCTGACTTCGACCCTTTCAGGTAGTACCAGCTGGGTATAGAGTGAAGAGGATTTTGTTTCGTCTCTCAGATAACTAATATGTGAATGACTGTTTAACCTTATTCATGAATAGGCATGGAAATTCAAAGTCTCTGCCACCCAGAATGCTTATACCTCAAATTTATGCGATGTCTTGTACTTTTGTTTTAACTTGGGACAAATTCCCAGCATTAATAGTATTCTGACTTCAATATGCATACCACAAGTATAACAACACATTGGCTCCTTCTTGTGTATGGAAAAGAACTGTGCCAAACTTATTTCATGTCACAATGTGCATTTCCTGTTACCTATGTCTCCCTTGCTTCCTTGTCTGCTTGCTTACTTACTTACTCACTTCCTTACATATCATCATTAAGAAAATATTGGCTTCACCTAGCTGATAGATGGCTGAGCATTTGGGCATTGACTAGGGGGGGGGGGGATCTTTTATGTGAGATAAATTTGTACAGAATAGCTAGTTGTGTTGGGATTGAGACCTTTATTGATTTATTTATTTACTTCATATATTGTTCCTTTTAGATACTCACATATGCATGTCATTTACATGTAACCAAGATTATTCCAGTGGTAGGCTAATGAAATACCAGTATAAGATATAGACTAGGTAAAACATAGTCTAGGTAGGCTCTCTAGACCTGGCCAGCTCATGGGTTTATGTGCAGGCTTAAGGCATATGCCATGATCACCATACACATGGCACCTGCAACGTTAGTGCTTATGGAATTTGTTCCGAGGGCGGAGACATCATCTTGAGAAACTGAAACTAAAACTGAAATTATGTCTCCCAGAGGGCCAGCTGTATCGCTCTATTTGCATAGCTGACACTCACACAATGCCCCTGCTGCTGGCTTGTGCATCCTGCCAGGCAAACTGTGGAGCGATGTGGATGCATCATTATTGTTTCCATAATCACTGCTTTTCTTGATAAGCGCCCCTTTCCTGATTGTGCCAAGCCTGTGGCAATTATGGAAAGCCGTTATGGCAAACCAGACATGGTGTCTGTTCATTGAAATTAAGCGCAACATTGGCAAATGACCAGTTCTGTGTTGTTCGGACAGACAGACATACGCACACGTGCAA
>CM060313.1:19338371-19340871 GCA_030674185.1 Monoplex corrugatus | reverse complement strand
AAGTTTCTGATTCGAAAATAAAGAATTTATTGAAAGGAAAAAGCACTGTAGCATTTTTATTCTTTGTCTTCTTTTATCTTTTTTGTCATGTCTGTGCCTGGTATGGCACAAAACAGCTTGTTGTTTCAGTAATAACGGATTGTTAAGTCTGCATTACATAATGTATCATTTGTATGAAACAGAACCGCGCCACATTACGGTACATTACGATTCATTGTCTGGCACATATGGTCCCCCAAAGGGCCAGCTGACGGGACCACATGCACCAGTCAGCAATGGTAAATTTACGCAGCTGATGGCCAAACAAGGCCTCTTGTGATAGCGTGTCCAGACAGCCAGGCAAACTGTGGAGCAATGTTGATGCATTATTGCTGTCCATAATCACTGCGTGCCCAATTGACACCCATTTCTTGATTGTACCAACCTTGCTTCTCCTGGTAATCTTCATTCTCCACTTTGCGTCTTCCATCTGGTTCTTCTGTCGAAGTCCATTTCTGGATTTGAGTAACAGTGTAACATAGAGACTAAAGACGCCACATCGTTGCCAACAACCCTCGCACCGAAAACACTCTACTTTGTGCAAAAAGATGCTGAACACTATTAAGATATTTTTATTTAAAAACTGCGGTAACCCATACAAATAGAATGAAAAAAAGAAAACTTAGAAAAAAAAGAAAAACTTAACTGTACAATTGTATGGACAAGCGTCTTTTGCAAAATGCACAGAATTATGGACACAAAGCTTCAAATTCCGATTGTACACAGAATCCTCGAAACGCGTGCTGTTTTGAAAGAAATAAAAATCCTCAACGATGACCTGTGTAATTTCTGTACAGAACATAAGAAAAGTATTGAACATCTTCCATGGAGGTGGCATCGTGTGACACAATTTTGGCAAAATTTTGAAAAGTGTTGAATAAAAGATGCCCTCTATCGTGTAACATGAAACGTTGGATTTAGGTCAGACACATTTCTTGACAGGATAATATTGTTTGCTAAATGGTATGTTTATCAATGTAAATTAGATAATATTTTACCAAACGTTTCTGCTTTCAAAAACGAGCTGAAATACAGACACAAAATTGAAGAATATACCGCGAAAGTCAAGGATAATTGTATCACATTTCAGATGGAATGGTAGTTATATTATTCAATTATTGATTCCTCCACTGCAAATTATCCAATGATGACTTTTCACTGCATGTCATATTTGTTGGTGACTCATTCTGACAGCTTGGGCCTATTATGTTGTTGGCTTTGGAAATGTTGCAGGTGGCTTGTTGTTCTATGAGTTGCCCCTTCGTATGTTTAATTTTGTATTTCTTTCTTCCTTGTTGTGCAAAGTTTAATTCTTCCGTTACATCGGAGTGGCATTGTGCATTGTAAAAAAAAGGAAGTTTAACGAAAAAAACTTATCAAACGATGTTTCAAGCCTCTGTGCAAACACACAGGGGGAGACAAATAGATGATTAAATGAATGAATAATTGAATGGGTGGAGAAACAGAAAGGCTACTAAGGGAAAAAGATGGGATTGTTTTCAGTGTGTGGTTTAATGTGTCCCCTTGAATATCAGTAAACCCCTGAAAAATGTGTACCATGAATTTTGTATATATATAGACATAGACATATACACGTAGACACAGACTTAGATATAAATTTAGATATAGGTGTAGATATAGATATAAATACAGAGATAGACATAGATTTAGATATAGATAAAGACATAGATGTAGATACAGGTAATCAAATAGGTGAATAGAAGAATGGATGGATAATTAATGGAACACACACAGCTAATTGACTAGGCATATAACCTGAAGTTTTGAACACCTTTCCACAAACGAATAAGAAAATGTTTCATGATATCAAGTTATTTGTACACATACACATGTACAGACAGACTGAAAATCCTGTAAGATTCAATCCAAAGCAATAAGCATGGACAACGAAACGAAAATACAATTGTATGCGCGCTTACCTGTGACACTGAGGGTCATAAACCTTGAAGGAAGTCTTCCCTGTTCCTCTAAACTAGCGGTTCATTATCTCAGTTGTCAGACCACTGTGCGCCTGACGGAAGGGTTTGGTTCCAACCCTCTGGTGGGCCAGTCTTTATTCAGACTGGATGTTTCTTTTGATGGGACTGTGGATGCAAGATCCAATATCTCGAGTTGAGTTCCAGCCCACAACATCAAAAACTGGCCTGTTCTCTGCCCATGTTAATGTTGCCATCGTTCTGGTGGCCTCAGCTAAACGTTTCATAGGAACCTCGGCACACACACACACACACGCCCACCCCACTTTCCCATTTCAAGATCTTGCACTGCATAGGTTTTGCGCATGCTTAGGAAGTCTTCCGGATATTTTTTGAGTTGAGTGGAGAACATTTGAAATTGTCTGAATGTGAGGAACCCTTGAATACAAACTCCAAAAAAAAAATAGAAAAGGAAAGAAAAGAAGAAGAAGAAAGAAAGAATAACCCTCCCCACCACCCGACAC
>CM060313.1:19328371-19333371 GCA_030674185.1 Monoplex corrugatus | reverse complement strand
TCTATCTCTCTCTCTCTCTCTCTCTCTCTCTCTCTCTCTCTCCCCTCTCAATCGCGCTCACGTGTGCTTTTTGTCGCTCTCTGTCTCTGTCTCTGTTTAACCTGTAGGATAGTTTATGTGTCAGAGTGTCTGTGTGTGTGTCTGTCTGTCTGTCTGTTACACACACACACAGACACACACACACACACACACAAATACACACACACACACACTCACCACTCACACACACACGTACGCGCGCACACACATACACACACATTAATTAATTTTTCCTTCTCTGCGTACGTCTCTCCGTTTGTCTCTCTCACATGACAACAAATACAGCTGCTCGTTGAATTTTCATGAATATCGTGTCTTACATTATTGTTTTATTGATATTTTTCTTTTAATTTTTTCACTACATTTTAGTTCTAGGCAGATATGTAATCAGAAGTGGCAAGTTAGAAGAATAAAGGAGGGGGCGGTTTTCAGCAGATAACGACCACCGTTGGGAAATACAGTGTCATTGTTGTCATTGTAATTGTCAGGGCTCTTTTTTTGTCTGATTATATTGTGGGCTGATATATGACTGCAGATGTCTAAGTCACACGTTGCCAGCATGTTACGTGACATGCCAGTGGTGGTCTAGTGCTGTCTGCAAGGCGTGATGAAACTGGGTTTTGATTTAACAGCTGAATCATTGAATTGCTGGCCGCTGGCCTGGCCTGCCCCTGATCAATAGCTGGGGCACGTTCACACTGCCCGCCTCTGTGTGCCATCTTGTTATCTCTCTCTTTTTGTCGTTCTCTCACTCTGTTTGTCAGTCTCTGTCTGTATGTCTGTCTATCTGCCTGTCTGTATTAGTCTGTCTGTCTATGTGTGTCTCTCTATCTCTGTCTCTCTGTTTGTCTGTCTCTCTCTCTGTCTCTCCTCTCACTGTCTGCCTCTCTGTCTGTTTGTCTCCTCCTCTCTCTCTCTCTCTCTCTCTCCTCCTCTCCCATCCTCCATCCTCTCTTTCTCTGTCTCTTCTCTATCTACCTCTCTCTCTCTCTCTCTTTCTCTATCTCTTTCTCTGTCTGTCTCTGTCTTGGTCTGTCTGGCAATATGCCTGCCTGTCTGTCCATCTCTCTCTCTCCTCTCTCCCTCTCACTCTCTCTCCCTCTCCTCTTCATCCTCCTCTCTCTCTGTCCCTGTCTTTGTCTGTCTGTCTGTCAGTCTGTCTCTCATTCTGTCTGTCTGTCGTGCTGTCTGTCTGTATGTAGTATGTCTATCTATCTCTCTCTATCTCCTCTCACACACACATACACACACACACACATGTACACACAAACACACACCACGCGCATGTGTGTGTGTATATGTGTGTGTGTGTGTGTGGTTTTCGTGTGTTTTTTTTAAGAGAAAGAGAGCGGGAGTGTTATTTATCCTGTTGAAGACCCAAATATCGAAGCGCCTTACATTGTCTGCTTTTTACTGTTTTAGGTTTGTATGAACCATGTCCCAGTCCTAGGTTCAGTATAGCACGTTCCCTGTCCATACCATTTTTTCATCTCGTCTGCAATCATTTTTTTTTTCTTATTCATCATTCATTTCATTTTATCTTGGTTTTAAGTCTTATTTCATTTGGATTTCTTTCGTGTCTTTTATTTTAGATCTATTTATCCTCCGTTATATGAACTAGAACAGGAATGGTGAATGCAGCTTCTTGTTTTTGCATTCGGCGGTAGAGCCAGTAGAAGAGTAGAAGCCTGAGACTCCGTTTCCGTTTCCGAGACCTGATTAACGCGACAGATAAGTGAAAGTTGATCTGCTGAGGAACTCGTCAATGAACGCTAGTGATGGTTTATGCATGATGTCAGTTGGCACTTGTCCATTTCCCTGCTTCATCTGTTGTCTTTTCCACTTCCCCTTGTCCTGTTTTATCAGGTCTTTTTTTTTTATTATTATTTATTTATTTTACTTTCTTCCTTTTTGGTACACCTCCCCCCCCCCCCCCCCCCCCCCCCCCCCCCCCCCCCGTCTTTTTAAAGGAAATTGTTTATGACAGAGATGATGTTATCGCTTCTCTCTCTTCTCTCTCTCTCTCTCTCTCTCTCTCTCTCTCTCTTTCTTCTTTCCTATCTGTCTCTCTTCTTTTCTTCTCTCTCTCTCTCTCTCTTTCTCTCTCTCTCTCTCTCTCTCTCTCTCTCTCTCTCTCTCTCTCTTTCTTCCTATCTGTCTCTTCTTCTTCTCTCTCTCTCTCTTTCTCTGTCTATCTGTCTCTCTCTATCTCTCTCTGTCTCTCTCTCTCTCTGTTTCTGTCTCTGTCTATCATTCTATGTCTCTCCCTGTCTCTCTGTCTCTATCTCTGCCTGTCTGTCTCTCTTTCTTGTGTGTGTGTGTGTGTTGTTTGTTTGTGTATGTGCGGTGTGTGTGTGTGTGTGTGTGTGTGTGGTGTGTGTGTGTGTGTGTGTGGTGTGTGTGTGTGTGTGTGTGTGTGTGTGTGTGTGTTATGTGTGTGTGTAACAAAATCTGAGTCAACAAAATGTTCTGTGCTGTATGTAGATAGAGCATATGGATCAGTATAAAGCTTGGGTCAGTGGTGTGGACGGTTGAAATAGTGCGGATGGATACTTTGGAATTCATAACGCCCATGTATATTTATTCAGAGATGTTCAAATTTGTACAATCGAATTCAGTAGAATTCATGTTATGTAATCGTACATACAGGGAAGATTTTTGAACTCATTTTAGACTTGAAAAGATAATCACCTGCTTGGTTTTGAACTGTTCTGTTTTGTTGTTGTTGTTTTGTTGTTGTTTTGGGGTTTGTTTTTGTTTGTTTGTTTGTTTGTTTGTTCGTTTGTTTGTTTGTTTGGTTTTTGTTTGTTTGTTTGTTTGTTTGTTTGTGGGGATTTTTTTGCGATTCTACTTGGAATTGCTTTTAGCGTGGTGTTAACCTTCATTTGGTTTTAGTAGTCAGTTTAGGTATAAGCATCATGAGCACATGAACACACCCCCTGCAGCATTTCATGTTTGTGGACATAGAGATTTCATTTTGTCGCACGGATACATTTATGTATAACTTGTAAGTGTGCTGTGCTGTGAAATATTGTTTATAGTGTAAGATAGAAAGAAAAACACACAAAAAAGGAGAGGAGGAGGGGAAAATTAAAGAAAAATACAACTGAAAGCACCAATCACCATCGTCCAGTGGTGTTACCACAAAGGGTTAAAGACTAAAAGTTTGCGAGTTCGAAACCAATCAGTCTCTGAAAATCATTGTTGGCTTTTACTGCCCCAACAATTGTTAGCCACAGTTGAGTGAGCTATGAGTTCAGTGGATAAACTGGAACCACACGCTCGAGTTTCATCCGCTTAAGGGATGTATCATTGAGGGTGTTGCTGACAGTTCCTGACCGACAAGGTAGGTGTATATATCTCTTAGGCCTGGGTTGACGCTAAGCTATATATCACGAAAGCATGCGCAGAGTATAGCCCTGTCACTCAGGCTCAATCCAGAATGGAACTCCATAGAATCACGATTATTATCCCCATTCCTCCTTCTCCTCCTTCTCCTCTCCTCCTCCTCCTATCTCATCATCATCATCATCGTCATCGTCGTTGTCGTCATCCTTGTCGTCAGCAGCAGAAGTGCCATGGCATTGTGATAAAATGTCCCAGATTCTGTGGCCATTTAGTTGGCGTAGAAAACTGAACAGAAAGAAAAAATGACAACGTGCTTGTAGCAAAGACAATTTTTGAAGAGAAGGAAGGCAAAAAAGCGAGAGGGGAGAGAAGGAGGGAGAGGAGAGGGAGATAGTGTGTGTATGTAGAAAAGAGTGTGTGTGTGTGCGAGAGGGAGAGAGAGAAAGAGAGAGAGAGAGAGAGAGAGAGAAGAGAGCGTGGGGTCTGGGGGTAATAGCACTGGTGGGATGTTGATTTGTAAAGAGGTGCACACGGGTATTGATTCAGAGCCAGTGCTGTCTGCTTCTGTCTCCAATATATTTATTTTTTCATCCTTTTCATTCTCCTGAATAAGTAGTAATAAACGAAAATGTTTAAATATGCAGATTCATTCAGACCTAGTTGACACTAGCCCTCTCACTCTTCCATCCTCCCTCTTTCTAGGTCTGTTTTTGTCTGTCTTTCTGGCTGTCTCTGTCTGTCTGTCTGTCTGTCTGTCTATCTGTCTGTCCGTCTATCTGTATGTATGTATCTCTCACTCACTCACTCTCTCTCTCTCTCTCTCCTCTCTCTCTCTCTCTCTCTCTCTCTCCCTCTCTTTCTCTCTCTCTGGTCCTTTCCCTCTATATGTGTCTCTGTCTGTCTGTCTCTCTGTTTCTCTCTCTCTCTCTCTCTCTCTCTCTCTCTCTCTTCTGTCTTTCTCCCCCTTCTTCCTCTCTCCCTCTCTACCTTTGTCTGTTTGTTTGTTTTCCTTCCCTGTCTGTCTTTCTGCTCCTCTTCCCTAATATTCCAGTGTTGTATATTTTTGATCTGTTTATGTGATTATACTTCATTTGCATTAATACAGATTCTTTATAATATTGTAGACCCTTCATACACAACAGCTGGATGTAAGAAATAGTAAACATTGTTCTCTCCCTGTTTGTCTATCTGTCAGTCCCTCTGGTGTTCTGTCTGTATGTCTGTCTGTCTATCTGTCTCTCTCTCTCTCTTCTCATCTCTTCTCTCTCTCTCTCTGTCTCTCTCTCTCCCCTCCCGCCTATTTTTGTTTATGTCTCTGTTTCTGTTTCTCTCTCTCTGTCTCTCTGTGTCTGTGTCTGTCTCAGTCTGTCTGCATGTCTCTCTCTCTCTCTCTCTCTCTCTCTCTCTCTCTTCTCTCTCTCTCTCTCTCTCTCTCTCTCTCTCTTCTACCCTTTCTCTCTCCGTGTCTAGTATATCTATCTATCTATACTATATTATCTATCTATCTATCTGTCTGTCTGTCTGTCTGTCTGTCCATCTCTCTATCTCTCTATCTTCTCTCTTTCTATCTATCTATCTATCTATCTATCTATCTATTTAATCTATCTATCAGA
>CM060313.1:19320871-19323371 GCA_030674185.1 Monoplex corrugatus | reverse complement strand
GTATATATGTGTGTGTATATATATATGTATATATATATGCATGTATATATACATATCTATATGTATATACATATATATATATACATATATATAATTATATATATATATGTGTGTGTGTGTGTGTGTGTGTGTGTGTGTGTGTGTGTGTGTGTGTGTGTGTGTGTGTGTGTGTGTGTGTGTGTGTGTTGTGTGTGTGTACATATATGTGTGTATTGTTTTGAAAAGGAAAATAACCATATTGATTCAGATCCATCCATGGCGTGTTTCTGTGATAGTTTGTAGTACAACTGTATGTTAACAAGCATTATCTGCCTGCATACGTACATTTTTGATGTAATTCCATCAAATGGCATTTGAGGCTTTGGTGCTTACAGACTTCAATCTGCAAACTCAAAAACGCTGTGTTGAGAAAACTGAAACGAAAACAACTAGACTGTGTATAGGAGTAACGCACGAGTAAGCTCTTCTGAAACAAACAAGAAAACAACGACGACGACATCAACAACAACAACAACAATAGCAACAACAACATCAACAAAAGCAAACTTGTGGTCCACTTGATGGTACAACCCTTGATCCCAGCTTTGTCAGGATGGTACTTTAATCAACTGAGCAAACAGGCAAAATACTTGGGTCACACGTGTCAGCGAAAACATTAGTTTGGTTCAATGGTCTACTTCCTAAAGAAGTTACATGTGCAAAAGGGATCTAGAATTACCAAATGTACAGAATAAGATTCAAACATACCTAAAGTGAAAAGGAACATGGCAAACCGAAATTTCCCACTTATGAATTTAACAGTTTCGCATTCTACAACTTGACTATGTGTCATATTCATTCATATTCATATTCGTATTGATTTCTTTTGTCGCAGTGGATTCACCATGTGAAACTCAGGCTGCTCTCCCCATTGAAAGCCTATAGCCACAGTGCAGTACCACCCATTTTTTTACCAAGACTGTAGAAAGGCAAGAAGGCTAATTGGCCTTTAAGGGGAGGGACCTGGGAATTGAACTTATTTCTGCAATGTTTTATACCAGGGCAGCTGTGTCAATGCTCGGTTCTTCATGATTTTCAACTGTCGTGGGTCTTTAGCGTGCGCAGGCCAGAAGGCACACAGGTCCAACTCGTTTTTCATCCCCTTCTGAAGGACTAGACGTTCAGTTCGACTTTCTGGTCAAACCGAGGAGAAAAGTTGAGGCCTCAATGGGAAACGAACTCTGGAACCTCGAGTTCAGACTTTTGGGAGGTGAACGTCTAACCCATTCCGCCAGTCTACCACTATCAGTCTTCAAAACATTGCTGACACAACACCTGCTGCCATTCAGTCGCAATAATGTTGTTTTGCTTGTAACAGTAAGAACCTGGTCACTTGCCAATGGTGCACTCGCTATCAGCGAGCAAATAACACGCCCGTTGGCTATAACGGCTTTCCACGCATACCCCACAGGCTTGGCACAATCAGGAAATTGGCGCCGATCAGGCAAACAGCGATTACGGACAGCAATAATGCATCAGCATTGCTCTACAGTTTGACTGGCTGATGGACAAGGTATGGGGCTGGAGGGGTGGGTGGGGTGTGGTGTGGTGTGTGGGGTGGGTGAAGTGGGTGGGGTAGGTGATGTGGGTGGGGTGGGTGGGAGAGGGTTGTTTGTGTGTTAACTGTGCAAATCTATCATTGCTCACAGTCCTAGTTTTTGACTTGCATGCAACTGCACATGTAACAGACAAAGCTGCGGGACGATGGCTTGACGCACTATCAGGAGAGACTTTGTTTGAGCCTCAACGTACAAATTTATCAGCTAACCTAGTTGACGCTATCAAAACACCATACAGCTGGTCCTTTGGGGGTACATATGCCAGAGAATGAAGTATAATGAACTGTATGTAGCACACAGTTCTACTTCGTGTGAACTGAAAAGACAATGTATTTTTGCATAATCCAGACTTGAAGTCAAACTTCCTGTTGTCTTAGCTGCTGACATTTTGTACCGAATTAGAAACGTGTACGCTATGGAGGTTAAAGTTATCTCATAGACCTGAAGTCGTAGTGGGATGAGCTGATTTAAACGTGTTCTGGTTTGAACATGAGATGTATACAGGTGATGCCTTTATCTTTGCTGATTTACTTTCTTCAGTCTGAAGAGGATCAGTACCCGTTCTCACCTGGACATACTGGAGACCATGAGCGCAAAGATTCTTTAAACGTATTTTAGACTTGCAAGGAAAATGATGAGCACGGTTTTTAACTGTTGTCTTTTTGTTTTTACCAGGATGTCGTTTTTAACGTGGTGTTAGCCCTGATTTGGCTCTAGTAGTCAGCTGGGCTATAAGCAATATGAACCTGAACCTGAAGCACAAAGATTTTCTCAATGCAAATTTGAACACAATCAATAAGAGAGAAAGGCAAGGACTGTGAGTCTGTGCTAAACACCCCACTTGTATATAAACCTATATACAACAAACTTGGTGGACTCATATTCGATGGCATTAATCTCAC
>CM060313.1:19290871-19300871 GCA_030674185.1 Monoplex corrugatus | reverse complement strand
TTTATATATTCATTTCTTTTGTCACAGAGGATTTACCATGTAAAACTAGGGCTGCTCTGTCCTCTGAGAGCAATTAGCCTATCGTTGAAATGTTAATATTCATGTTATTATTGATATTCATTTCTTTTGTCACATTGGGTTTACCATGTGAAACTAGGGCTGCTCTCTCTCCTCTGAGAGCGCGACGCCGCAGTTCAGCGCCACCCACATTTTTTCTAAACCAAGACTTTCAAAAGTCAAGAAGGTTAATTGGTCTTCAAAGGAAGGGATCCAGGAAATCAACCTATCTCTCCAATGTTCTATATCACGGCAGCCGGGCAAAAGCACTACTCTTAACGATTTTCAATTACCGTGAGATCTTTAGCGTGCGCAGGCCACAGGGCACACAAGTCCGACTCTTTTTTTTTTTTTTTTTCTTTTTTTTTTTTTTTTTTTTTTTGTCCCCTTCTGAAGGACTAGATGTTCAGTTCGATTTTCCTGTGAAACTGAAGAGAAGAATTCAGGCCTCAAATGGAAACGAGCCCTGCAACCTCGAGTTTAGTTATTAGCAGGCAAACGTCTGAACCATTCTGCCACTCTTCTCCTAAATATAGTCCTCCTCCCCCAACATACACACACACACATACACACACACACACACACACACACATACACACACACACACACACACACACACACACACACACACACACACACACACACACACACACACACACACGCACGCACACACCCAGTTAGTTGCTAACTTTTTAGAGGCGCAGTTAGTCAAATGAATCAACATCGGACTTTCAGTCTGCAGGTCCTGGATTCGATCCGCCTGGGCACCTTCGACTAGTGGGTAGAAGGTGTAGATTGTTTCGATCTCACATATCAACATGCGTGCTGACCTGCCCATGCTTACCCCCCCCCCCCCCCCCCCCACCTAGTGCGTACACGCATGCAGAATATCGTGTGTACTTTAACCTTTTGACTCCCGCAGCCTGTCCACCAGCATCCTGCATTGCCAAACATGCTAGCAAAGCAAACACTCAACCCTTTTACTCCTTCACCCTGTTCACCCTGATGGAGTGAGGGAGTCAAAGAGTTATTTAAGTTTTTTTTACAATCGGTGGATGGGTTGTGGGAGTCAAACGGTTAAAGATCCTGTAAGTCATGTCAATGCCTGGTGGCTTATGGAAACATGCAAACACCCAGCATACGGGCCCATCAAAGATGCAGACTGCGCAGCAGCGTTATGGGATGTGGTCAGCTGGTTTAAACACTTGGGTTATCCATGGTCCACTGGAAAAGTCTGATTATGTTTGATGCGCAGTGAGTACATATGAGTTTAGAGAACAGCCCTAAACAAGAACAATTTGTAGTGATGGTGCTGGTGACGATGCTGCTGCTGATGAAAATGACGATGATGAAGGAGATGACGATGACGACGATGACGATGACGACGATGACGACGACGACGACGACGATGATGATGATGATGATGATGATGATGATGATGATGATGATGATGATGATGATGATGATGATGATGATGATGATTGTAATATATACCTATACTAATTATACCATTAGTCTGAAGGCTCTTTGCTAAGACTCAGTAAGAGAGAAAGAGGGGGGAGGGAGAGAGAGGGAGGGTAGAGAAATGGACAGACAGACAGAGAGACTATGAGAGAGAGAGAGAGAGAGAGACAGAGACAGAGATATACAGAAAGAGAGAGAGACAAAGAGAAACAGAGAAAGAGAGAGGGGTTTTTTGCGTGATTTGTAGGCTGGGTTTAGTGGGAGAGAGAGAGAGAGAAGACAGAGACAGAGAGACACACAAACAGAGGGACAGAGAGAAAGAGAAATAGAAAGAGAAAGAGAGAGGGGAAAGAGAGAGGGCAGCAGAGTAAGAGAGTGAGAAAGAGATAGAGAGAGAGAGAGAGAGGATGAATGGAAGCGTTACTGAAAAGTTCGCGTCACTGGTTAAAAATTTACATTGAGGGAGAGTCGACTATATACAACACATACGCCCATCTAATAGCAATATCCACTTAACGCAAGCTCACAAGCCCCCGGCCCAAAGAGTCGTTCTCTTTCATTGTCATTGGAGATCTGTTTGTCTTCCTCCTATCGACGTCAAGCCAACGCTAACACTCACAGCACGCATCCATACTGATGCCTTACTATTTTCTGACTGGTTTAAAGAGGCGTATGCTCCAGTCGCCGTGGTGTAGTGGTTAACGCAACCGACTACTGACTGGAAGGTTGTGGGTTCGAATTTTTTTGAGTCTCTTTTTTATAAAATTATTGTGGGATTTTTCGGCTCTAACCGGCTCCTACCCAGAGTTGGGCGTGCTATGGGCTCAGTGGGAAGACTGGGACCATACAATCGAGTCTCGTCCACTTCATGGGTGCGTCATTGAGAGTGTTGCTCAAATCTTCTGACCAGCACTGCAGGTGTCTGTATCTCTCCGGCCTGGTTGACGCTAGGATATCTTATGACAGTGAGCGTAGATTATAGTCATGGAACTCCATTGCATCATGATTATCATTCTCATCGACATCACCATCACATTGCAAAAACTGTGCCAGCTTCTGTGGCTATTAAGGTGGCTTAGAAAATGGGACCGAGAAAAGGTGAGCATAAAGGTAACCTCACTGAGTGCGATGATCCTAAAAAATAGATAAGAAAAAAAAGAGTCGTATGCTGCCAGTGATCACAGGTTTTGGTATTCAATGCTGATTGCCTGCTTACTTTCTTCATCATCATCGTCAAGTGCCTTGCCACATGGCATTGGCGATCATGGCCCTCCATATGCATCATCCCTTGTTGCTGCAGGCACATGTTCCACCCTCTCTGTCTTCAGCCACTCGGCAAGTCCGTCCAGTATACCCTGGTCTGCTGGCTTACTTACTTACTGCCCATTATCCCATTGACATGTGAAGCAGCAACGAAGGTTTTCTACTTCGGTCTGTTCTGGAACGACTCTGAATATAGCATCTCAAGTGTGTTTCAGGGTCTCCTGTATTGTTCGTTGCCAGGTGGTCTTGGATCTCTGTCTTGTGTCTTCCATCTGGTGTCCAATGAAGGGCAATCCGGATGATGTTATCCTGCTGTCTTCGAATGATGTGCCCAATCCATCTCCATAATCTTTTTTATTGATAGTGCCCATTTGTACAGATGCAAAGTCAGAATACGATTGAGGCAGCTGAAATGTGGTTTCTAAGAAGAGTGTTAAGAGTTCCATGAACAGTAAAGAAAACAAACGAGACAGTCTTGAAAGAAGCAAACACAAGAAATACATTGATAAATAAGATAAAGAAAAAACGAGCAACATTTATATGATATTTACGAGGCAAAGAGAATTTTGAGCACCTTGTCATAAAAGGAAAGCTGGAGAGAAAAAGATCACCATGTAGACGCAGGGAGAAAATATTCGACGGATTTACGGAGTGGATGAAAACAGAAAGGGTGGGAGATGTACTTGCGGCGACAACAGATAGATTCGTACGGGCGCCATAATCGCCAATGTCATGCAACAAGGCACATGATGATAATGATGGTGATGATGATTATGAGGCAAGAGAAATTTAAGTACCTAGTCACAACAGGAAAGATGGAAAAAAGAGCACCAGGTAGACCCAGGGAGAAAGTATTTGAAGGATTTGCGGAGTGGATGAAAACAGAAAGGGTGAGAGATATACCTGCAGTGACAAGAGATGGATTCGTACAAAGGGCCATAATCGTCAACGCCATGCAGCAGGGCGCATGATGATGATGATGGGTACCCATACTTTGTTGATTGCATTGGGCAAGCAGTTGTTGTATGGAGATGGATGGTGGTGGGTCACAATGTTGGCATGATTCTTTGGGGGTTCTTCGTGTGGACAGTAAATAGCTTGGTAAGGTCGCTTTCTGTCATCTTCCAGCTATCTGAGCCGTAAAAGGGGGCGGAACAGACACAGCTTTGGTTCAGTCTCAGCTTGGTGATGATGGTGTTCTAGCGGGACCTCCACACGTTGTTCAACATAGAATCAGAACATGTATCTAAAATATCTAAAATAACACAAATAGACAGGCGCAATTTTTCAGCTAACTGGTCTTCTTCAAGTGTATACAAAAGACAATAGAAAAATACACAGATACGCAAAATTTCATGGAAAAAAACAGTATACGACTTCTCTGACGTTTCATTTGGCTGGAGAAAATAAAAGTTGCCCTCCTTGGGGAAAACAGTACGGCACACCTCCTGTCTTGTTTGTTTGTTTATTTATTTTTAACTGTATGTGTGTATTTATTCATTTATTTATTTGTTTACTTTTGTATTAGAAAATGATTTTTTTTCTGTATAATTTTGCGTGGAACAACGATGTCGTTGCCATAGGTTAAGTGCTCAAAGTGATTGATGCACACGACCTTGATTTGTCTTCTTATCAGAAAGACTAGCACCCAGTCCACTTGTCAAAGTCTGTAGGAGAGGGCATAGATGAATCACCCACATGGGATTGAATCCAGACCTGTCACTTTCTGGGGTAATGCTGTAACCAAGTGGGCCACATACTCACCAAGAGACGGAAAAGGATCCAAAGTTAACAGGGAAAAATAACACACAAAGCCAGAATAAGATTGAGGCAGCAGAGATGTGATTTCTAAGAAGAATATTGAAAGTTCCATGGACAGCAAAGAAACGAAACGAGACAGTCTTGATGGAGGCAGACACAAGAAGATCATTCACAAGGAAGATTAGGAAAAGACAGGCAACATTTGTAGGCCATGTTATGAGGGAAGGGAATTAGAGCACTTGTCACTACAGGAAAGGTGGAAGGAAAGAGAACACCAGGTAGACCCAGGGAGAAAATATTGGACGGACTTGCAGGGTGGCTATGACAGAAAGGGTGGAAGACGTGCTTGCAGCGACAAGGGATAGATAAATATGGAGGGCCATGATCGCCAACGCCATGCGGCAGAGCATATGATGATGTTGATGATTATATTGAAACCTTTTTTCTGTTTTTTTCCCCTTGGATGCTAGTATGCTCGTTGTTTTTTGCCCATCCTGTGCACATTGTATGTTGCTGCGTAGTCTGCATACTCCGTTTCCGGTGGCATGCATGCTGGGGTTGTTTTCATCTTTCCCTAAGCCAACCGTTATATTACTTACAGAATCTTTGACGAGATATTTGATATTGTGCAGTCTGTACACACGAACAGGGTTTAGGCACTGGCAGGTTTGCATGTATATTGTCTTGGAAGGTGGGAAAAATCTTAACCCTTTACTCACCAGGCGGACGTGTCAGGGCGGATCGAACCAGGACCTTCCAATTAGAAGTCCTGCACCTTGTCTACCAGCATCATGCATTGCCAACCATGCCAGAAAAGCAAAAACTTAACCCTTTAATTCCCTCACTCTATCCACCAACTTCCTTGCAGGAAGCTGGTGGATAAGTAAGGGAATCAAAGGGTTACGTTTTTGCAGTTGGTAGATAGGATGCTGGAGTCAAAGTGTAGCCATACTTGACGACCGTGCCCATTAGAAGCCGTTGAAAGCTTTGAATAGGCCGCCATGCCAGCCAGTGAAATGTTTCTTGAATTCTGTTGAAAAGCTGGTTTCGGGTTTCTCAAGATAGTACTACAGTCTTGGATGTTTCCGTGTGTACTACAAACAACATGTGATTAAAAGATCTCAACTAAGCAAGGCAAATGCCATCACTCACACATAAACATTTTGGAAAAGATGTACTGCAGTGACATGCTCACCTCAAGATGAGCAGCCCGACTTTTTACACGGTAAATCCAATGTGAGAGGGGGTAGGCAGGGAAGAAAAGGGAAAAAAATAAGAGAAAGAAAGAAAGAAAAGAAATGCAGTAAACGAATGTGGTGAAACAATGATCAACATACAAAATACAAGAAGCGACTAATGACACGTTTTACAACACTGCCTGTTGATGCTGTGTCCACGACCATACTTCCTAACGAGAATCATGCCGAGGTGGTTCGTGGATGTGTCACATCATTCTTCTTCTTTCCTTCCTTCCTTCCATCCTTCCTTTCTTCCTTCTTTCCTTCCTTCTTTCCTTCCTTCCTTCCTTCCATCCTTCCTTCCTTCCCTCCTTCCTTTCGTCCTTCCTTCCTTCCTTTCCTTCCATCCTTCCTTCCTTCTTTCCTTCCGTCCTTCCTTCCTTCTTCCTTCCTTCTTCCTTTCCTTCCTTCCTTCCTCCCTTCCTTCCTTCCATCCTTCCTTCCTTCCTTCCTTTTGTCCTTCCTTCCATCCTTCCTTCCTTCCTTCTTTTCTTCATTTCTTCCTTCCTTTCTTCTTTCCTTCCTTCCTTCCATCCTTCCTTCCTTCCTTTCCTTCCCTCCTTCCTTTCGTCCTTCCTTCCATCCTTCCTTCCTTCTTTTCTTCCTTCCTTCCTTCCATCCTTCCTTCCTTCTTTCCGTTCCGTCCTTCTTCCTTCCTTCCTTCCTTTTTCTTCCTTCCTTCCTTCCTTCCATCCTTTCTTCCATCCATCCTTCCTTCCATCCTTCCTTCCATCCTTCCTTCCTTCTTTCCTTCCGTCCTTCTTCCTTCCTTCCTTCCTTTCTTCCTTCCTTCCTTCCTTCCTCCTTCTTCCATCCATCCTTCCTTCCTTCCTTCCTTCCTTCCTTCCTTCCTCCTTTCTTCCTTCCATCCTTCGTTTCTTCCTTCCTTCCTTCCTTCCTTCCTTACTTCTTTCTTCTTCTTTCCTTTTTTTTTTCTCCTATCTTCTTTTTCTTTCTTTCTTTCTTCTTTGTTCTTTCTTCTCCCTTCTTTCTTTTTCTTTCTTTCTTTTTCTTTCTCCTTTTTCATTCTTTCTTTCTTTCTTTCCTTCTTTCTTTCTTTCTTTCTTCTTCTTCTCTTCTTCTCCTCCTCCTCCTCCTTGCCCTCCTCATTCTCCTCCTTCTCATCCTTTTCGTTCTCCTTCTTCTTCTTCACCTTATTCTCCGCCGTCGTTTTCCTCTTCTTTCTTTCTTTCGTCGTTGTATGATGACGCCACATCTGGCAATAAATATGACCACTTTGACTAAAGGTACAATAAGTCGGGCGAGGCTTTCTGCTGCTGTTGGCTGAAAACTCTGAACAGGGACAATTTAGTCAGTTTTTGAGTTTTCTGCATTTTCATGCTCTATAACCACTTTTACACCATTTCCTAACACAATAAAGTCAAATTTAATCGATAAGGATAATTTTTTGTGTTTTAATGTGTGGTAAGTGCTACTATCTGGCCGCTGAAAGCTGCCCGATCGCACCATTTTGGTGATTAAAGTAGCTTTTCTTAAATTTTTTTTCTTTTTGTTGTTTTGGATGGATGAACAATTAAGTAAACAAGGGAAGTATGGAATTTCAGCTGATTTGGTTGATATTTATGCTTGTTGCTAAGGAGTTTCTGACCACACCCTTTCAATTCAGACCTATTCTCTTCACTGTTTTTCTCAAAATGGCTGACTTGACCCCTCTCGTCTTTGAAAGCCCATAACGTTTTTGTTTTTGTAGTCTGAAACTCAACTTTAGTACCATTTGAAAGTTGAGATTCTAAACTTTATAGTGATACCAAAACCTACAAATGCCTAAACTGAGACTTATTGTGCCTTTTGTGAGAGTGGGTCACATTTTATCAGTTTCTGTTGGCTGCCATAGAATGCTGATTAGAGAGGTCCTCTGTGACTGTCCTTCTATGTCTTCTGGTGGACTGGACAGATGTCCATAGCTGAGGGTAGGGTGGACACCATTGCGGTACAGAACTCGGCGCTGCTTCTCGCAAAAGGGACTTCAATGGACGGACGTCATTCTCGTGTGGACAGTTTGCTTTATATTACCTAGTGCCATGGTTTGTTAAAAAGCGCTTTCAGGCCTGGTATCTCTGACTTCAGCCCTACACGAAACGTTCAATGGCTATAATCTGAATGGAAAAAAATACTGTGTACAAAAAGCAAAAGGAAACAAATGATTGCCAGCGTTTAAGCAAATACGAACCAGAAAAAAAAAACACTAAAATAAAATTTAACGCGTATTTGATATACCAAAACAAAACAGACGTAAACTTTAGGCCGTCTGGCCTTTAACAGCTATGGTAGAAAGAAAACAGATACAATATTACGAATTAACACCGTTAGAAGGTTGTGTTTGAACAGGTGATGTCCTGGTCCCCTCCCCAATGTGTGGCTCGTATATCAACTTCAGATTAAAAAGAAAGGGCCCACATGCTTGTTATAATATACTTTCATTTTCCTGTTTGTATTTCATTGAGCTTTTCCAAACCATGTTGATTTCCATTTCTATTTCCGTTCAACCTGTTACCAGCTCTTCACTTTTGTCCTACCTGACTTAAATGTGATATTTGTCGGCCACCGATTTCGAAATTGTTTTAATTTTCTTTCAGATAAAGGGAGCTTGTTTCACCTCGACCGGAAAGATTCTCTATGTGTCTGTATGCCCGTGACAAAAAATGCATTAGCAAGATTTTCGTAGCTGTTTTTGGATAGATCTTTACCAAGTTTGGGTCAGAGATGTAGACAACTGTAGAATGCATTAAATGGAAGTCATAACATTTAAATCAAGAACACAAACTACAAAACAAACAAACAGACAAACAAGCCTGAAATGAGCACTCTTTGAGGAATTTCTGACAATATTTACGTGCTGTTTTCACTGTTATGAGTCTGCAATTGTCTTCGTTTCACGTGAAGTTTCTTTTCACATGGTGCTTCTTCAAAGTCAAAGCAACCTTCAAAAATAAACTCTAGATTTCTCTGAAATGACTTTTAAGTAAAAAAAGGAAGACTGTTACAATGATTTATATAAAAAAAAGAGCTTGTTCGAATAGCTTGGCTAGTTTTTTTTTCCTTTCTCATGTGAATTCTAATTTCATCTGGTACTTTTTCAAAGTCAAAGCAATCTTAAAAAGTAAACTCTTCATTTTCAGGAATAACTCTTTTGTCTAAAAATAAAGATTGTTAGAATGATTTATATAAAAAGAGAGCATGCTGTAATAACTTGGCTCTTTTGTTTCTTTTTCTTTTCATTGATCTTTTCTTTTTTTCTTTTTTCAAATGGATGTCCTAGGCACGCCTTTGTGTCACTGGACCCAACGCCACACAGTTCAGCTGTCTAAAACAATGAGATCGCTACGAGATGGCGGTATGAACGCTCAATAATATGGGACGATTTCTTTCATAACGCCAGGATGATTCCTACAAACAGGGATGATGTCGATGATACTGAGTTCCATCATAGACTGAAGCTGCAGAACAGGGTTGTATTCTACGCTTTTCTAGGTAACTATATCCTGGCATCTAATAGGACCAAGAGATACAGACACCTGTGGTACTGGTGAGGGCATTTAAAGTAACACCTTCAGCGACCCGTCCATCTGTAAAGTGGATGACACTTGACTACATCAGGAAGTCATAATATCATCAGTTTTAATGACTACCGGCTAAACATATCTCAGTAAAATGCTACTCATTGCGTACTTTTATCGGCGATCCAGCGACCATCAGTTTTCTTTTCATTTTCGAAGGTATGGTTTCCGACCTGGGAATAAAGTCGTATGCAACATTGTTGCAAATGTTATGTGATGGAAACAGATCCATAATGATCATGGCAGAAGATGTAAACCTGCGCACAATTTTCACCATCACTGTTAATCAAAGGAGTCTGGTGTAATATATCTAGTATCTAACTTCGCTCAACCCGGTTGTCGTTTTTGACGTGGTGTTAGCCCTGATATGGCTCTAGTAGTCGGCTGGGCTATCAGCAATAGTGAACAATATGAACTTGATCTAACTTCTTTTCTATTTCAATTTTAGTTTCCGTTTCTCAAGATAACGTCTCTGCTCTGGCGGAATGAGTTCCATATATCCTTATGCCGATAATGCCATAGGATGAAGAAGATCCAAAATGATCATGGCATACAGTTTTAGCCTACGTATAGGCTCCGCTCGTTGGCAAGGCTTTGAGTTCTGTTTAATTTAGCATATCGGTTTAATGATTCTTCCTT
>CM060313.1:19283371-19288371 GCA_030674185.1 Monoplex corrugatus | reverse complement strand
GAGTTCAACCCCAGCCTGCAACATTAAAAACTGGCCTGTTCGCTGCCCATCTTAATGTTTTCATCAGTTTCCAGCTTAGTGTTTCAAAAGTCCATCCCCCCTTCCTCCCCAATTTGAAGACCTCACCAGCGCAGATGGCTTTGCGCAGGCTATGGAATTTGCCAGATAATTCTTGCCATATTTGGATGGATTACATATGGAATTGTCTGAGTGCGATGAATCCCTCTTGAGCAAACACCAAACAAACTCCAAACTATAACACTGAAAGACTTCCTTTATGATGTCCTTTGATAGGCATTTATTGGTAAGAATGGTTTTTCCTTTCTGGAATACTTATCCACATGCAGTTTACTGCAAACATGGAAACACAATCATGGAAAAATAGCAGAAACTTAAATTGAACCTAACGGACGCTGTATTGAGGTAGTTGAAAGGTCAGACTTCCAGGTGGAAAGTCTTTGGGATCGATCCTGCCTGTCTGGGTAACTTTTGCCCGGTGGATATAGGGTGGAGATTTTTCAGATCTCCCAGATTTAAGTTGTGTCATCATCATCAACATATGCCCTGCCGCGTGGCGTTGGCGATCATGGCCCTCCATATGTATCTATCCCTTGTTGCCACAAGCACATCTTCCACCCTTTCTGTCCTCAACCACTCTGCACGTCCGTCCAATATTTTCTCCCTGGGTCTACCTGGTGCTCTCTTTCCCTCCAGCTTTCTTGTTGTGACCAGGTGCACTATTTCCCCTTTCCTCATAAAATGGCCTGTAAGTGTTGCCTGTCTTTTCCTAATCTTTCTTATCAGTCATCTTCTTGTGTCTGCCTCAATCAAGACTCTCTCGTTTGTTTTCTTTGCTGTCCATAGAATTACAATTACAATATTTTATTTATATAGCGCAAAATCTTGATAAAATCAAATCTAAGCGCTGAAACAGATACACACGCACGCACGCACACACACGCATGCACGCACACACACACACACACACACACACACACACACACACATACACACGCACACAGCTATAAATGGGGAGAAAGAATAAAAGCAATGGAAAATTATAGAGAGCATATTAACTCTCAACATTCTTCTTAGAAACTACATCTCGGCTGCCTCAATCTTATTCTGGCTTTGCTTTTTGACTGTTCACACTTCACAGCCGTATAACATTATCGGTTCTATATAACATTCAAGAACTCTCTTCTAGATGTTAATTGATGGCATTTGTTGGTAAGAATGCTTTTCATATTCTTGAATGCTGTTTTGGCTTGGCCGATTCTGCTGGCTATTTCTGATGTGATGTGCATCTGCCATCTGTTGAGATGATCGTTACCATCAAGTTGTGTGCAGACATGTTAAATGCCCGAATTCCTTTCTGTGTACATGCGCATACAGAATATCAGTTATGCTCGGTATAGATCTTGTACCTCATGCCAGTGTTCTATGGCTTATGGGAACAAAATAACACACGGATCGAAAGATGGAGTATACAGGCTGTGCAACAACACACCAACTTACACAGTATCCATAAAACAACGCGCAGACGCATCCCAGAGAAATCGGAAAAATCGGGACGATTAAAAAAAATCTGGAAATGAATACCTCACCGTGATAGATAATACAGACAAACCACTTCATCGAAAATGACAAAACCACGGCTGATAGAGACACAGTGTCTGTTTGAAAAAGGAGTCATTTTACCATTTTAATACTGACATAGTGGATGACTGAAAATAGCTATGCTTTGGTAAGCTTGCACGCTATTTATCACTTGTAACCCTTACAGAACAATGCACGTGAAAATGAACGACCAACAAACATCGATTAACAGTTCCTGTTTAGACAGACGAGAACACAATCGTCGATTCCGTGTAAAGTGATTCCTCAACCCAGCAGTCAGGAAGTGTAAACACTAGGTGTGCACACTGTAAGAGGCTGGCAGTTTGTACCAACAAGTCCTGTGTCAGTCGGTAACTTAGTGCTGTCACTGTACTGTGGTGACAGTAGCAAGTGATTCGTGTCAAGGTTGTACGTACAGCAGTGTCAGCAGGCAGAGAAAAGACGGCCGGGTAGATACGGGTAGATGATTATTGTGCGCGGATGAAAAGTTCGATCGTCTGCTCTGTATCTATGTTCAGTCTGGAAAGCTCGACGTGTGCATGTCAGCTCTGAAGCAGTTTTAAACCTGTTCCTCGTTTTCTATCAACATATCTGAAATGTACATTTATGCAGATATTGCTCTATATAATTCTGTAGCAAACAAAACTGTGCATTTCGAACGTAGCTAAACTGCGTATTGATAAAAAAAAATTGCTCCATCTTACTCTGACTTTGTTGAAACAGTTTACTGTTTTCTGTGAATGAATTAAAAATGTGCTTTTATACAGATATTGCTGTTCTACTTTTATTGTGTAGATTCTTAGGACTTCTTTTGTATCATAAAATCAGCATCCATGGGGTACTGCTTTTTTGGTTTGAAATTTTCAGCTTGCTTAGATTCAACCAACAAAGATACTGGCTAGGTCAAGTATTCAGTATAGATCTTGCTTTTGCAATTGTACTGTAATTACTACAGTCTTTCTATCTATCCTTGTGAAACGCAGATACCAGAAAAAAGGTTAGCCCACGCTCTCTTTCCTATTTTTTCTAAGAATCGTTAATGATTCAGACTAGAACTCTTTTGTCTCGTAAAGAGATTAGAGAGTCTTTCAAGAACATGTTACGGCTATACTTAGATGGTCGTTTAGCGCATGAAGCTTTGTCTGCATCAGTTGATTGAATATCATTGGGCAGACTAATGGTCAATGAAACGGTCAATGTGGGACGTCTTTACTCAGTCTAGGACTTCCATTCATATCACTGTGTGTTTCGCAACCACTTGCTTCTGTTTCCTGTGAAAAGACATCATTTTTGTGTGTGTGTTTTTTAGCTATACTTTACACACAGAATCAACAGAATCCCATCTGATGAAATTATCTTCAGATGCTGTAAAATTCTGTCAGTTAAGAATCACGTGTCAGTAAGATGTACAAACGTCTGAGAGTGTGTCAGCTAGTATTTGCTGTCTTGCTGTCAGAGTGATGACGCTGGGAAGGGAAGAAACGCAATGAGCAGCAAAGTTGTAAACTTGTGTGCAACAGTAACACCATGGTGTGGGCATTTGTTTGTCTGTGTGTTTTTGTTCTCTATCCATGTGTTGATGGCCATGTAGCGTGTGATGCTTGAGGCTAGCCTGGCCTGAAGAGAACTTCCTCGTCCCTCCATGCATTATTCACCTTCCCTACTGATTGCCTTTTCCTAACTTTTCTATTGAAGACAGACATTGATGTGTGTGCAGACATCGGCTGTATCCATACTTTGGGAGGCTAACATAACCTGACGTTAGTTTATGTACAGTTAGAGCAGTTGGTTGATTGAGACTCCCTCATCGACCACCTCATCTTTGAGTCTGCTAGCTTTCATCCCATCACTTAGTGTAGGAACAGCTGGTGTTTCATGGGCAAGGCAAGATAACATCGCCACTGACGCGCTGCTCCTTACAGCTGGGCGTTCGATCGGATGGCCTAACGATTATCTGATTCACAGTCTGTGCAGGTGTGCAGTGTTTCAGTGGAATGACAGCGTGAATCATCCACAGATCCATCTTGGGTGAAGACACGATAACGATTAATTCATGATCACGAGGAATAATGCAACATTTCTTGACATCACGCCAACAAAAAGAATACAAAACAAAAACAAACAAAAAAAAGACTAATAGAAAAGGCCATAGATTGAAGGAGGTGGTGGTGGGGGACAAAGGTTTTGGTAATGGCTTTGATTCGTGAGAGGAACCGAGTGCATTATTCACATTAACATTCACTCCATTCTCCTTCACACTAGAGTGGCTTGGAACTGTAAGAGAATTTTTAATCGACTTTGCCTTATTTAGTATCATTGTGTAAAGATGGGCACTATGAAGACTGATTTGAAGGATAACAAGCAAGATTGAAAGTGATTTGAAGGATAACAAGCAAGACTGAAAGTGATTTGAAGGATAACAAACAAGACTGAAAGTGATTTGAAGGATAACAAACAAGATTGAAAGTGATTTGAAGGATAACAAACAAGACTGAAAGTGATTTGAAGGATAACAAGCAAGATTGAAAGTGATTTGAAGGATAACAAGCAAGACTGAAAGTGATTTGAAGGATAACAAGCAAGATTGAAAGTGATTTGAAGGATAACAAACAAGATTGAAAGTGATTTGAAGAATAACAAACAAGATTGAAAGTGATTTGAAGGATAACAAGCAAGACTGAAAGTGATTTGAAGGATAACAAGCAAGATTGAAAGTGATTTGAAGGATAACAAGCAAGACTGAAAGTGATTTGAAGGATAACAAACAAGATTGAAAGTGATTTGAAGGATAACAAACAAGACTGAAAGTGATTTGAAGGATAACAAGCAAGATTGAAAGTGATTTTAAGGATAACAAACAAGATTGAAAGTGATTTGAAGGATAACAAACAAGACTGAAAGTGATTTGAAGGATAACAAACAAGATTGAAAGTGATTTGAAGGATAAGCAAGATTGAAAGTGATTTGAAGGATAACAAGCAATATTGAAAGTGATTTAAAGGATAACAAGCAAGATTGAAAGTGATTTGAAGGATAACAAACAAGACTGAAAGTGATTTGAAAGATAACAAGCAAGATTGAAAGCCACTGTACTAGCCCACCCACAAAAAAAATATCGAGTCAATATGCAGCTTACTAATTAACTGATACTATCATGGCCACACACACGCAAGAGCAACTGGAATGTACAAAAATGTGAAGTCAATATACAGCTTGCTAGTTAAATGATACTATCATGGCAACACACGCAAGAGCAACATAAATGTACAAAAATATCGAGTCAATGTGCAGCTCACTAATTAACTGATGCTATCATGGCCACACACGCAGGCTCAACAGGAATGTTACGGTGCTGATCCGCGAAATGAGAAGTGGGCACA
>CM060313.1:19273371-19278371 GCA_030674185.1 Monoplex corrugatus | reverse complement strand
GATAGTGTGTACAAGCACAATGTAGCAAGATAGTGTGTACAAGCACAATGTAGCCAGATAGTGTGTACAAGCACAATGTAGCCAGATAGTGTGTACAAGCACAATGTAGCAAGATAGTGTGTACAAGCACAATGTAGCCAGATAGTGTGTACAAGCACAATGTAGCCAGATAGTGTGTACAAGCACATGTAGCAAGATAGTGTGTACAAGCACAATGTAGCCAGATAGTGTGTACAAGCACAATGTAGCAGATAGTGTGTACAAGCACAATGTAGCCAGATAGTGTGTACAAGCACAATGTAGCCAGATAGTGATATATGAGACTATGCGTGCTGTGTCTACTGTGTTCCTGGTGTGTTTCAGTTGGACTGAATTGGATTTTTTTTCATTTGTCACAACAGAATTTTTCTTTGTGAAATGTGGGTTGTCTCCCCAGGGGAAGCACCACTGTACGATTACAATAGTTTTTTGTATGTGTGCATTTTTGTTATCTGTGAATGTGGAATTTTTGCACGGAATTTTGCCAGGAATAACTCTGTTATTGCAAGGGGATTTAATTTTTGCGCGTGCGGTACCTCGTCTTGTTGTCTCTTCTGAGAGACTGGGACGGAGACTACCACTCAAGATTTAGTGCACGGGGATAAAAAAAAAAAAAAAAAAAGGGAAAAAAAGAATTAAAAAGAGAAAAAATAAGATAAAAGAATAAAAGAAAGAAAAGTCAGAAAAAGACCTAACTGTGATCGGGATTAGAACCCGTGTTCCTGGCATCCAAGGCAAGTGCTTTCTGTACCTGACCACACACACAGTGGGAATGATGAGTGCTGACAGTGTATCTGCTTAATGACGAAACTCATGTTGAAGTATCTCGAAGCTGTGGACAGTCACTTTTCTGAGTTGTTGTCTGGTTTGTGTTTTGTTTGTTTGTCTGATTGTTTTGTTTGTATTTAGCAAAAAACGCCAGGGAGTGTGGCAGCAGAAGGTCCTTGAAGAAGAACCCCCCCCCCCCCTAAAGCAAGTGTTTCAGTTCTAAACTTCTTACATCCCATGGGGGCCAGACAGTATTCAGGTCATGACTCCAGGATGCCCGTCTGCCATGGCCATTTGTTTTGGTCATCCACCTGGGTTCGAACTCACGCCTTAAGGTGGTCAGGCGCCTCACTGCCAAGTCACACTATGATGAATATCTTAACCACTTAGTTATAGGAAACCTGCTGTACACAGACAAATTTTAAGCCTTGTGGTGTTCACTTTTGTTCCTCCTCAGCCACATCCAGATGAGGCTCTTTTCAATCGCTTCTGCCATTGCCGTCAGGACTTTGTCCTCTTCTTCCTGAAAATGCAGAGCTGTTTCATGAAGTCATAGGCAGATGTGCCTACCGACCCGACCCCATTGCTCCAACTTCTAAGGCGAGGACTTTGGCTTGGAAACGATATATTTTTCAAGCTGCTGGCTAGACTGGCATACTCTTTAGTCTTGGGCTTCCTCCATTTTACATTCATACAGCACAGTGAGTTTGATAACAATCATTGATGAATGGGAGTGGAGTATTTTATTTGATCTCAGGCCTCCTTTGTTGATGATTTTTGGAGTGGGTTCTTTTTTTTCCCATTCTGGTAGATCTGCTGTTTACTGTGATCAAGATTCTGTTTCTGTGCTCTGCATGTCAGGGCTTTTTCAGACCACATTTTTCTGCCTACTACAGCGTAGAAGGTTGCCGGAGCTTCTTGTGGGGTTTTTTCCTGGCTTGCGGTTGATTTTGCCCTTATGTGTACCCTCCTTGGATTATTGCTGCTTTACATGAACTCAGGGCACGTTCCACCGTTTGTGTACCTTGGCTAAGCGAGCACGCAGGATCATCTGACTTTCCCCATTTCAACTCATTTGATTTGTTTGTTTGTTTGTGTTTTACCGTTTCTTTTTTTTTCTCACATCCGTGTATGTACGTTGTTTTACCCGCATTATGCGGGCAGTATGTTGCTGCATAGTCTGCATACTCCTTTTCAGTGAGCGTTGCTTACTGGATGTTTTCATGTTTCCATAAGGCACCGGACTGGATACTGAGATAGTTTACAGTATCTTTAACATGCATATTTGATGGTCTACGTGCGTGTTCACATAAAGGGGGGTTAAACACTAACAGGTTGGCCTGAGCGATCGGGACGTGGGGGGGGGGGGTAACCTCCATCCTTTTCCTACCAAACGGGAGTACTCAGACTGGATCGAACCCCAGACCTTCCATCAAGTTTGATTTTTACCACTTGTTACACCCCGTCGTTACATTGCATGTCTCCATGCTACGGGACGTTCTCAGTTGACGTGGTGATGCCAGGTTGATGCGACACTACCTGACGTGTGATGTCCATGTGGTGATGCTTGACACTAACCTGCGTGTGATTCCATGTTGTGTGTGCGCTTGACACTACCGACTGTGATGTCCATGTTGTGTTACGCTACACACCTGACGTGTGATGTCCGTTGTTGTGATGTTTGACACTAACCTACGTGTGATGTCCATGTTGTGTGTTTTGACACTACTGACGTGGTGATGTCCATGTTGTGTGTGACGCTTGACACTAACCTGACGTGGTGATGTCCATGTTGTGTGTGATGCTTGACACTAACCTGACGTGGTGATGTCCAGTTGTGTGTGACGCTTGACACTAACCTGACGTGGTGATGTCCAGTTGGTGTACGTGACATGCTGAGTGAGATCCATCTGGATCTTCCTAACGACGTGGTGACCATGATAGCCTTCCTGATGTCATGCTGTGTGTGATGCTTGACACTAATCTGACGTGATGTGGTATTGTACCACGTGTATGTCATGTTGTGGTGATGCTTGACACTAACCTGACGTGGTGATGTCCATGTTGTGTGTGATGCTTGACACTAACCTGACGTGGTGATGTCCATGCTGTGTGTGATGCTTGACACTAACCTGACGTGGTGATGTCCATGTTGTGTGTGATGCTTGACACTAACCTGACGTGGTGATGTCCATGTTGTGTGTGATGCTTGACACTAACCTGACGTGGTGATGTCCATGTTGTGTGTGATGCTTGACACTAACCTGACGTGGTGATGTCCATGTTGTGTGTGATGCTTGACACTAACCTGACGTGGTGATGTCCATGCTGTGTGTGATGCTTGACACTAACCTGACGTGGTGATGTCCATGTGTGTGTGATGTTTGACACTAACCTGACGTGGTGATGTCCATGCTGTGTGTGATGCTTGACACTAATCTGACGTGGTGATGTCCATGTTGTGTGTGATGCTTGACACTAACCTGACGTGGTGATGTCCATGCTGTGTGTGATGCTTGACACTAATCTGACGTGGTGATGTCCATGTTGTGTGTGATGCTTGACACTAACCTGACGTGGTGATGTCCATGTTGTGTGTGATGTTTGACACTAACCTGACGTGGTGATGTCCATGTTGTGTGTGATGCTTGACACTAACCTGACGTGGTGATGTCCATGTGTGTGTGATGCTTGACACTAACCTGACGTGGTGATGTCCATGTTGTGTGTGATGCTTGACACTAACCTGACGTGGTGATGTCCATGTTGTGTGTGATGCTTGACACTAACCTGACGTGGTGATGTCCATGTTGTGTGTGATGCTTGACACTAACCTGACGTGATGATGTCCATGTTGTGTGTGATGCTTGACACTAACCTGACGTGGTGATGTCCATGTTGTGTGTGATGCTTGACACTAACCTGACGTGGTGATATCCATGTTGTGTGTGATGTTTGACACTAACCTGACGTGGTGATGTCCATGTTGTGTGTGATGTTTGACACTAACATGACGTGGTGATGTCCATGTTGTGTGTGATGCTTGACACTAACGTGACGTGGTGATGTCCATGTTGTGTGTGATGCTTGACACTAACGTGACGTGATGATGTCCATGTTGTGTGTGATGCTTGACACTAACTGACGTGGTGATGTCCATGTTGTGTGTGATGTTGACACTAACCTGACGTGATGATGTCCATGTTTTGTGTGATGCTTGACACTAACTGACGTGGTGATGTCCATGTTGTGTGTGATGTTTGACATAACCTGACGTGGTGATGTCCATGTTGTGTGTGACGCTTGACACTAACCTGACGTGGTGATGTCCATGTTGTGTGTGATGCTTGACACTAACGTGACGTGGTGATGTCCATGTTGTGTGTGATGCTTGACACTAACTTGACGTGGTGATGTCCATGTTGTGTGTGACGCTTGACACTAACCTGACGTGCAGGAGGCTTCTTCCGCTGCTCAAACCATGCAGTATTTATATCCCTTGGTAGCTCGTCTTCGTTTGAACCGTTTCCTGCAGCTAGACATCGACATCTGTTCAGCTGCCTTCATAGTTTGTAAACCTTTGTAAACCTTTATAGCCAGGAAAGGGGAACTAGAGCACCTAGTCACAGCAGGAAAGCTGGTGGGAAAGAGAACACTAGGTAGACCCAGGGAGAAAATATTGGACTGACTTGCAGGGTGGCTGAGGACAGAGAGGGTGGAAGATGTGTGCGCTTGCGGCGACAAGGGATAGATACATACCGATGATGAACCCCCCCCCCCCCCCCCCCCTCGTTCCTCAGATCCAACAGTTTCTCAGCATACTTTTGGTGTGGTTTATAAGCAGATCATTGATTGGGAAATCCTCCACAACTTAGGTTTGTGTTTATAAAACAGTTCATCATCATCACCAGACACGGAAATTGTTGACGTTTTCTGCTGGGCCAGGCTTGATCAGTTTGCCTCCCGACAGCGTGAACGGTACAACTGGGTAGTCAATGAAATGGTCTAACGATTTGCAGGAACACGGTCTGTGCAGATGAGCTGTTTCTCGGCGGGACAGCAGTGTGAATCATCCAGGTATCCGTCTTTGGTGAAGAGAGGCTAACGATTAATTCATGATCACAGAGAATATTGCAACACGTTTTCACGTCATGCCAAAGGTTAAAAACAAAACAAAACAAAAAACAGAAACA
>CM060313.1:19253371-19263371 GCA_030674185.1 Monoplex corrugatus | reverse complement strand
CCATCTCTTCCTCTTCCAAAACACGGTATGTATGATGATATATATCTATGTATGATAAGATATATGTATGATATTCACGAACAACTGATGATTGTGGTTTACGATGAGAGTGTACAAGTTATTCGGTGTGTTCGTGGTTACTTTCAGCTGATTACTAACAACAATGTAGTGTTTATTGTCGTTATGTTGTTGTCCGAATTACTTCGTTTAATTAATTTAATAGATCTAAGAGGGGGGTGAGAAGACAGAAAGAGAGACAGAGACAGACAGACAGACAGACAGAGACAGAGAGAGACAGAGATACAGACTGAGAGAGAGACAGACAGACAGGTAGACAAACAGACAGACAGAAACAGAAGCCGAGATAGAAAGAGAAAGAGAAAAAAGTAAAAATGGACATACGTGTGTGTATATATGTACATAAAGAGAGAGAGGGAGAGAGAGAGAAGGAGGGAGAAAGAGAGAGAGAGGGAAAGAGAGAGGGAGAGAGAAGATGCGAGAGAGAGAGAAAAAAAAGAGAGAGAGAGAGAGAGTATGCCAATGCCAATACCAGTACGAAAGTTTACTAGTATTGTGTATTGTGGGGAATGTTCAAACAAAACATCAAAAACACTAGCCAGACATAACGCAGCCAATAACAGCTTCATGATACGAATGTCAAATCACGGAAAAAGCTATGTCCATCGTCACACACAACACACACACACACACACACACACACATAACACACACACACACACACACACACACACACACACACACACACACACACACACACACACACACATGCATGCACACAGTGAGAGAGAGAGAGAGAGAGAGGAGGGTGAACATCGGAAATCCAATGTCCAAATGTTTATCGTACATCAGTCATAGGCCCGTACAATACCAAACTAGGGATGGTAAGGGGTAAGGGTTGTGGTAACCATGTCACACTGTATCAAATCATAAAGAGTACGGGACTGGATATGCTTCCATAATCAGTTATACGAACATGACATGACACGAACCAGAAGAACAAGAAAACCAATGCAAGCGCGTATTCAACAAAACAAGACATGATAAGCGCAAATTTTCGGCCAACCGGCCTTTGTCAAGCGCGAACGCACGGTTACAAACAGACCACAAACAACAACAAACAACGGATGATAAAAACAGGACTAAAAACTTCCCTGCCGCCTCGTCCAGTGGATAAAAAGGGACCAAATGGAATGCCCATGTATTCATGAGCAGTAGTAAGAAGTGGGGAGAGGGGAAGCAACTATGATGTCAAAGGCATCATAGTTGACAGAATATATGACACGGTATACATTCACGACCCATCGTCAAGTTAATGCACAAAAACAAACAAGCTAACGAACCAGGCTGTTGGTGATAATCAATACATACATTGGACAAGTTTTGTATACGATCAGGTAAAGTTATGAGGACATTATATTCGTTTCATTTAAAGATACAGAAAATCAATTTACCAAATTTTTTTTTTTAATCTACTCAAATAAATAAGTCGGACTCTCGAGATCTCGCTTGGATATGCGACAAAACGTCGGTGATGGCTGACCGTGCGTTTATATATGCCAGATTTACAGAGAGAGACAGAGACAGAGACAGACAGACAGACAGACAGACGGAAAGACAGACAGACAGAGACAAGACAGACAGGAGACAGAGACAGAGAAAGAGAGAGAGGGGGAAAGAGATACAGACAGACAGAGAAAGAGAGAGAGAGAGAAACAGAGACAGAGACAGAAAGCGAGAAAGACAGAGAAAGAGAGAGAGAGCCAACGAGAGAGACGTACAGAGAGAGAGAGAGAGAGAGAGAGAGAGAGAGAGAGAGAGAGAAGCAGGCAGGCAGACAGACAGACAGACAGACAGACAGACAGATAGAAACAGAAACATATACACACAAATACATACATACACACAAGCACACACGCACACGAGCTGTGATTTCAACAATAACAGTCTTATAGACCTAGTTAAGGTTCTTACGGCAAATAAAAGAAAAAATGGTATGAGCTCTGAATGTTCACCGAGAAAGAGACACAGACAGACAGCCAGACCAACCGACGAAGACAGAGAGAGCCGTTACGAATTCATTCAAACTGATAGTGGCCCTTTGACAGGCGCAGTGCTCACATGGATAAGACGTCAGAGTTCCAATCGAAGAGCAGGGGTTCAATCCTGTCTGCGTACGCCTCGCTTGGTGGATATAGAGTTATTTATTTATTTATTTATTTATTTATTCATTTAGTTTTTCTCTATTTATTTATTTAGTATTGTTTAAAACCCAGCTGATTGTGTAGAGCCATATCAGGGCTACAACCATTTCAAAACATACATAATACTTGAACAGGGAAAACCATGGAAAAGAAACTTAAGTACACATACCAATGCATTCACGTGTATAATCTAAGAATATGTCCCAGGCGTTGAACGCTCAGCCCAAGGGATTTAAAAGAACATACCTGAATACAAATTTCAAAAACAAACATACCTGAATACAAATTTAAACCTAATTAAGGACACTTCAAAACGAGACAGTCACTAGACAGTAAAACGTCTTCTCTTTGTACATTAGCTTTCGCCAACTTCCTGCATGTTGTAACCCTTTCACCCTCAGCAGGAAGGTGATGGATAGAGTGAAAGAATGAAAAGAGTTCAAATCCTGTGTAAATTATGCGATGTGCCAAACCATCGAGCAGCAATCTGGACCAGTTAAGAAAAGAAAGCTACGCTATTATGGCCATGCAACAAGATCCAATGGACTTGCTAAATGTAGCCTTCAGGAAACCGTTGACTGACTGACTGACTGACTGACTGACTGACTGACTGATTGACTGACTGACTGACTGACTGACTGATTGACTGACTGATTGACTGACTGACTGATTGACTGACTGACTGATTGACTGACTGACTGACTAACTGATTGACTGACCGACTGACTGACTGATTGACTGACTGATTGATTGACTGACTGACTGACTGACTGATTGACTGACTGACTGATTGACTGACTGACTGATTGACTGACTGACTGACTACTGATTGACTGACCGACTGACTGACTGACTGATTGATTGACTGACTGACTGACTGATTGACTGACCGACTGACTGACTGATTGATTGACTGATTGACTGACTGACTGACTGACTGACTGATTGACTGATGGACTGATGGACTGACTGACTGATGGACTGACTAACTGATTGACTGACTGGCTGACTAACTGACTGACTGACTGATTGCAGAGGGAAAGACAGATCATTAAAATGGGCTGACAACATTGTGAAATGGACAAAGAAACCATTCGAAGAGACCCAGGCTGTGACACACAACCGACATAGGTGGAGAAATCTGGCGAACAGTTCCTTTGATGCGGCGCCAATGTCTCTTCACGGAGTTGAAGGAAAGTGGGGGCGGGGAGAAAAAGAAAATATGCAAAGCTGTCTCCAGGAAGCTGATAGAAGCTGGTAATTGGAGTGTGGGAGTGAAGGGGTTAAAGTTTGCAGGAAGCCAGTGGAAACTGGTAGATAGGATGAGGGATTAAAAGGGGTTAAATCCTCTGTACGTCATGGGATGTTGTTGCCATTGTTTCTGTTCACCCATGCGCTTTTGAGCGTTTGCATTAATGCATCTTGCACAAAACAGGCAACATCGATTATACAAAACAATGGACAAATCGATCGCTGAACATACAGGATCATTCGAGCATAGACCCGAGTGTTTTTGTCGATGGTAATCCGCGTATGGTAGGTTTCTTTGTTTTGCGTTGTTCACACGAATGTACGTACGTGCTCGCACTCTCCATCTTGTGTTACTGTTCCACATTTGTTTTTCTTTTTCTTCTTCTTTTCTTCTTCTTTTCTTGTTCTTCTTGGTCTTCTTGTTCTTCTTGTTCTTCTTCTTCATCTTCATCTTCTTCTTCTTCTTCTTCTTCTTCTTCTTCTTCTTCTTCTTCTTCTTCTTCTTCTTCTTCTTCTTCTTCTTCTTCTTCTTCTTCTTCTTCTTCTCTGTCTTCTCCTCTTTCTCTTCTTCCTTTTCCTCTTCTCTTCTTCCTCCTGCTCCTACTCTGCCTCCTCCTCCTCCTCCTCTCCTTTCCTCTTTTTTTTTCTTCTTCTTCTTCTTCTTCTTCTTCTTCTTCTTCTTCTTCTTCTTCTTCTTCTTCTTCTTCTTCTTCTTCTCCTTCTTCTTCTTCTTCTCCTTCTTCTTCTTCTTTTCCTGCTTTCCTTTTTCTTCTTCTTCTCCTTTTCCTTGTCCTCCTTCTCCTTCTCCTCCTTCTTTTACTTTTTCATGATGATGATGATGATCATCATCATCATCATCATCATCACGTCGTCGTCGTCATTATCATCATCATCATCATCGTCGTCGTCATCATCATCATCACCATCATCATCGTCGTCGTCATCTTCATCTTCTTCTTCTTCTTGTTTCTTTCTTTCTTTCTTTCCTTCGTTAATGTTCTCTTCTCCTTTCTCCTTCTGCTTCTTCTTGCTCTTCTTCTTCCTCTTCTCATTATTATTTTTCAAAAGAACGTTCCATTGTTATGCAGTATAAACAAGGACAAGACAAGCGGCTCAGATCGTTGTTGTTGAAAAGAATAGCTCAGTATTCTTGTTTGGCTGTTCCGAGTGAGAAACCATGAGCTGTGACACCATCTTCTTTGGCAAACTGATAATTGTGCTGAAATAACAGGAATAGAACAACACAAATCAAGAAACGGCATGAATAAGTTACAATAAATCAATACTATCACAATCGTGGGATTCAGATCAGTTCTAAAAAGCACTTTTGATTTTATTGTCTGCTGTTCAAACTACAATTTTGTTAATAATTTATACAAAATGGCAGGTTTTATGGAAGAGAGGAGGGAGGATCTGATGGGCTGACACCTTCAATACAATTTTTTTCAAACATAATAGAATAGCTTATTTAATATGGTGTGTAACTCCCGCAAACTCTTTAAGAAACATTTTTGTTTTCTTGAATCTTCTATTGATTTTTACTTTTTTATACACACACGCACACACGCAGACACACAGACACTCAGACACATACACACTCACACACACATACACACACACACACACGCACACACACACGCACACACAACAAACACCACATCACAACACATACACACATACACACACACGCACGCACGCACGCGCACGCACGCACGCGCACGCACACACACACACACACACACACTAAAAGCACATATGTGAATAGACGTTAAAAGAAATAACGAACAAACAACACACACACACACACACACACCACACACACACACACACACACACACACACACACACACACACACACAACACGCACACACACACACACACACTCAACACACAACACTACAACAAAACACACACACAAACACACACACTTACACAAACACAAACACACAACACACACACACACACACACACACACACACCACACACTCACACATCACACACCACACACACCACACGCCATAAAACAACACACACACACACACACACACACACACACACACACACACACACACACACACACACACACAACACACACATACACACTAAAAGCACGTATGTGAATAGATGCTAAAAGAAATAACGAATGAACCAAACAACACACACACACACACACACACACACACACAAACACACACACACACACACACAACACACACACACACACACACACACACTACTGCATGTGCATAGGGACTCTGTTCATGCATGCGTGTTGTACTCATAAACGCCAGTGATGGTAGTCATAGGATGGTGTCTCCATTGTCTCTGTGCGTTCGTGCATTTTTATCTGCTTGACCGTGTTCTGAGCTTTTCACTTCCTCATCCTATTCCCACCATCTTCCCACCCCTGTACATGGGATGGTGTCTGTATTGTTCGTGTTCACTCGTGCACAGTGGACCATTTGCGTTTAATGCTGGCTGCTCAAACAATCAACGTTGAGAAGAAGAAGAAGAAAAAAGGAGGAATCTGTCAATGAATATTGAAGTTTATTCGAGCCAAGGGGAATGTTTTTGTCGATCACAATCTGTGTGTGAGACGAATAATCATTCACAGATAAAATAATGGCGATTTGTTTCTTTGCTTTGTTTTCGGAACGTGTGTCGTAGAAGTTAACCCTTTGACTCCTGCACCCTATCCACCAACTGCAAAAACTTAACCCTTTGGTGGATGGGGTGAGAGAGTCAACTGATTAAGCGTTTGCTTTGCAAGCACGGTTGAGAGTGCGGGATACTGGTGGACAGGATGCGGGAGTACAAGGGTTAAAGAATCTGCCTTGGAAACGGGTTCAAATCACGGATCAGGCGTATGTTTGTTGTTGTTGTTTTGTTGTTGTTTTTTGGGGGGGTATTTTTTTTAATCTACTATCCATCACTCTGTTTTCTCTGCAAGATTTTAATGGTGGTTTATGTGCAAGTCTTTAGGATGTGATATATAAACCAAGGTCTCTTACGCAGCATGCACTCAGCGCGAGTTAAAGATCTCATGGCAAATTTCTATAGAAAAACCTTCGTTCACAAACACACACACACTCACGCTTAACCTACTGTTGTCAAGCTTTTCACTTCCTCACCCTATCCCCACCATCTTCCCACCCCTGTACATGGGATGGTGTCTGTATTGTTTGTGTTCACTCGTACACATGGGACCATTTGCGTTTAATGCTGCTGCTCTAAAACAATTAACGTTGAGAAGAAGAAGAAGAAAAAAAGAGGAATCTGTCAATGAATATTGAAGTTTATTTGAGCCAAGGGAATGTTTTTGTCGATCACAATCTGTGTGTGACACACGTAATCATTCACAGATAAAATAATGGCGATTTGTTTCTTTGCTTTGTTTTTTTGGAATGTGTGTCATAGAGATTAATTCTTTGACTCCCACACCCTGTCTACTTACATGCAAAAATCTAATCCTTTTGATTCCCTCACCCTAGAATGAGGGAGTCAAAGGGTTAAATTTTTGCAGGAAACTGGTGGAAAGGGTGAACGAGTTTCTTCCTGGTAAAATTTCATTTTAGAAAAATCTACGTTTCTAGGATAAACAGATGTATACACAAACACACGCGCGCACACTCACACATGCATACACACATTCACACACATTCACACACATTTACACACACACACATACACACAACACATACACACACACACACATATCCACCCACTCAATCTTTCTCTCTCTCTCTCTCTCTTCTCTCTCTCTCTCTCTCTCTCTCTCTCTCCTCACACACACACACACACACACGCACGCATACACACACACACACACACATATATATATAGTTTGTGTGTGTGTGTATGTATATATATATATATATATATATATATATATACAAACTCGCTCACACACACTCACGCATAGTCAGATAGACAGACATACGAACAGACACACACACACACATACACACATGCACGCGCACAAATGCACACACTGACAAATACACACACTTGCACAACACAAGACAAAACCTCTCTGCCTTTGTTCAAGAAGCTGGTGGCGTAATCGTGAAATACTTGTTCCCACGCAAAACAAACAAACAAACACAAAAACGAAAACGAAATAGATTTAGAAATTAATAAACGATGAATGAATCACTGTATCAATCAATCAATCAATCAAACAAACAATCAATCAATCAATCAATCAATTAATTAATTAATCAATCGACCAATCAATCAGTCAATCAGTCGATCAATCAACCTGTCAGTCAATGAAAGAAAAGAAAACAAGGAATCAAATAAGAAAGTATAATCGATGTCACATTGTTTGTTAAAGTGGCAGAATGTTTTCGTACCTTTTCCATTCACCCAACAGGCAAGCATAAAACCGAAATTAATTGGATAGACAAAAACAAAATCAGAAAGAAAGGAAGAGAAAGAAAAAAGAAGAAGCAAGACAGAAATTATTTGCTCCAATTGTCCTTGGAAGTGGCAGACAGACAAGACAAACAAAAGAAGGAAACATTTTGAAAGGAAAGAAAGGAAGGAAGAAAGAAAGGAAGGAAGAAAGAAAGAAAGAAAGAAATAAGGAAGAAGAAAGAAAGAAAGAAAGACAGAAGGAAAAAGAAATAAAAAAGAAAGAAAGAGAGAGAGAGACAGAGAGTAAGTAAGAAAGAAGGAAAGAAAGAATGAAAAAGAAAGTAGAAGAGAAGAAAGAAAGAAAGAAAGACAGACAGACAGACAGACAGACAGAAAGGAACAAACAAACAAACAAACAAACAAAGAAAAAGAAAGTAGGAAAAAAGAAAGCAAAAGCAGAAAAGAAAGAAAGGCCATGCCGTCATTGTTCAAGAAAACTGCTGAGATGTTTTCACACCTTAAGCCTTCTCCAGCACATAAGCAAAGGGAAGGAACTGAAAAAAGGGACGAAAAAAAAGACGAAACAAAATACAAAAAAAGAAGGGGAAAAACCCCACAGCAACCAATTATTGCTTTGTTCAGGAACATGGCCTAGTAAAATGTTCTCACAGCGTATTCTTTCAGAGGAACACAAACAAACCAGAAATTAAGGTGATGGTAGTGGTGGTCGAGTTCAGTTTTTATTTCTGCTTTACTTTTTTTTTTTTTTTGTAAAATTTTAATGAATTTATTCCATAAATGTATTCTTTGCTCAGGAGCTCAGCCGGTCAAAGTCAATAAGCCAATCAAGGAACAAAGGTCAGGGTTACTCAGTCAAAAGTGTTGTGTAAGATCAGCACTTTAACATAAGTATCAAAAAGTGCTTCCATCAGTTTTGATTGCTTTTTTATCTCATGCATAGGATCCAAGTTCAAGGTCAAAGAACTAAATCTCTCGTCCAGTTCAGATGGGAAAATGCATAATGAAAAAAAAGGAAAAATCCCATTTGGAAACCTTATGTACAATGTTATATTTAATGTTTGAAAGTCAACAATTGTGTATCTTGCATCTTGTATCTTGTATCTGTATCAATACGTCGAATCTTTTGTGGTCAATGGACAGTTCCTTGCTTAAGAAAAAAAAATTGTACTGTTATTTCTCAAACAAACTCCAAAATCCAAACTTCATAATCATGTTTTGTCGGATTTGCTGTAAAGCATTCTCTCTCTCTCTCTCTTCTCTCTCTCTCTCTCTCTCTCTCTCTCTCTCTCTCTCTCTCTCTCTCTCTCTCTCTCTCTCCTCTCTCTCTCTCTCTCTCTTTCTTCTCTCTCTCTCTTCTCTCTCTCTCTCTCTCTGCCTGTCTAGTATGTCTGTATTCTGTGTGTCTGTCTGTCTTTCTATGCTTGTTTCTTTCTCTGTCTCTGTCTCTGACTGTAGCACTGTCTATCTGCCTCCCCCCCCCCCCCCCCGTCTTTTCTCTCTACTACCCCTCCCTCCCCCTCTCGTATTTTGTCTGTCTTCCCTGCCTCTCTCTGTCACATCTATCTATCCTGTCCGCCTATCTGTCTGTTCTCTTCTTCTCTCTCTGCTCTCTCTCTCTCTTTCTTCTTTCTTTCTTTCCTTCTATCTCTCTCCATTTCTTAATTTCTTTAATATGTATACCCTCTCCCCCTCATTCCTTTGTTTTCTTCCTCCCTGTCTCCCTCTCTTTCTCTCTCTTCTCTTCTCTGTCTCTGTTATACTCTCGTCTCTGTCTTCTCCTCCCTCTCTCTTTCTTCTCTCCTCTTCTTTGTTGTCTGTCTGTCTCCGTCTCTCTGTCTCCATATCTCTCGCTGTCTTCTGCTGTCTGTTTGTCTGTCTTCTCCGTCTCTCTGTCTATCTTCGTCTTCTGTCTGTCTTTTGTCGTCTGTCTCCTCTCTCTTCTCCTATCTCTCGCTTCTTCTTCTTCTTTTCTGTCGTCTCCTCTCTCTGTCTCCATATCTCTCGCTGTCTTCTGTCTGTCTGTTTTCTGTCTGTCTCCGTCTCTCTGTCTCCATATCTCTGCTGTCTTCTGTCTGTCTGTTTGTTGTCTGTTGTCTTCTTCTCCATATCTCTCTTCTTTCTTCTTCTTTTCTGTCTGTCTCCGTCTC
>CM060313.1:19243371-19245871 GCA_030674185.1 Monoplex corrugatus | reverse complement strand
GTAGACGATATAGTTGGACTTCTTTTGTGTTTGCCTCTTTCAAGACTGTCTCGTTTTGTTTTGTTTTGTTTTGTTTTTGTTTTGTTTGTTTGTTTTTGTCCATGGAACTCATAACATTCTTCTTGGAAAGCACATTCGTATGTAACATATTTGGTGCTAAAGTTCACCACCAGTTTTGCCCCTGTGGTATGAAAGTAGGTACGCAAACCGAACAACAACAGAGCGCGGCAGTTGCAGGAATCAATACTAAATTAACGCCAGTGGATGGGTTGTTTATTGATTGTGGGCCTCACCCGTGGCTGTTAGCACTGCTTTAAAGCTTTCATGCCTTCCCAACATTTGCTGATTGTTGATAACGCCCGTAGCTCCTGTCTGGTCAGCTCTCTTCCCATCTTAATGCTCCAATCATTCTGGTGGTGTCAGTATGGATCCTGTTCCCATCTCTCCATTTCAAATCATTGTTTGACAGATCCTGTTCCCATCTCTCCATTTCAAACAAACAGTGTTTGACAGATCCTGTTCCCATCTCTCCATTTTTACAATGTTTGACAGATCCTGTTCCCATCTCTCCATTTTTACAATGTTTGACAGATCCTATTCCCATCTCTCCATTTTTACAATGTTTGACAGATCCTGTTCCCATCTCTCCATTTTTACAATGTTTGACAGATCCTGTTCCCATCTCTCCATTTTTACAATGTTTGACAGATCCTGTTCCCATCTCTCCATTTTTACAATGTTTGACAGATCCTGTTCCCATCTCTCCATTTTCAAAACAAACATGTTTGACAGATTCTGTTCCCATCTCTCCATTTTTACAATGTTTGACAGATCCTGTTCCCATCTCTCCATTTCAAACAAACAATGTTTGACAGATCCTGTTCCCATCTCTCCATTTCAAAACAAACAATGTTTGACAGATTCTGTTCCCATCTCTCCATTTCAAAACAAACAATGTTTGACAGATCCTGTTCCCTCTCTCCATTTCAAAACAAACAATGTTTGACAGATTCTGTTCCCATCTCTCCATTTCAAAACAAACAATGTTTACAGATTCTGTTCCCATCTCTCCATTTCAAAACAAACAATGTTTGACAGATCCTGTTCCCATCTCTCCATTTCAAAACAAACAATGTTTGACAGATTCTGTTCCCATCTCTCCATTTCAAAACAAACAATGTTTACAGATCCTGTTCCCATCTTCATTTCAAAACAACAATTGACAGTTGTTATTCCATAGATCCTGTTCCCATCTTTTCATTTCAAAACAAACAGTGTTTGACAGATCCTGTTCCCATCTTTTCATTTCAAAACAAACAGTGTGTTTGACAGATCCTGTTCCCATCTTTTCATTTCAAAACAAACAGTTGTTTGACAGATCCTGTTCCCATCTTTCATTTCAAAATAAACACAGCTCTCCCAGTTTTGACAGATCCTGTTCCCATCTCTCCATTTTTAAATGTTTGACAGATCCTGTTCCCATCTGTACATTTCGAAACAATGTTTAACAGATCCTGTTTCCATCTCTTCATTTCAAAACAATGTTTGACAGATCCTGTTCCCATCTCTACATTTCGAAACAGTGTTTAACAGATCCTGTTCCCATCTCTCCATTTTACAATGTTTGACAGATCCTGTTCCCATCTCTCCATGTCAAAACATTTTGCCAGGGTATAGCGGTTTGCGCAGGACCATGGAGTCTGCTTGACTGTTGTTGGCAGATTTTGGGTGGAGCGCTATATGGAAATGTCAGAGTTGTGATGAATCCTTCTTGAATAAAGTCCAAAACTCGGTGACATGGGAAGCAGCGCTTTAATGTAGGTCAAACACAGCTCAAGTCACTCAGAATTGACAGTTGCTGCAGTGACAATGGAGAGCATTGTTCCTCGTAAACATGGCTTCCGGTGCTAGGAAGAGAGGAAATTCCTTCTGTGGCCTTTTGTCTCTTTCTCCTATTGTTGTCTTTCTTTGTCTCCTCTGTCTCTGTTCTTCGCTGGTTCTTTCTGTGTCTTTGTCTCATCGTTTCGTGTGTGTGTGTGTGTGTGTGTGTGTGTGTGTGTGTGTGTGTGTGTGTGTGTGTGTGTGGTGTGTGTGTGTGTGTGTGTTTATGTTGTTGTCCGTTTGTGTCTTTGTCTGTCTACTTTCCTGTGCTGTTGTTGTGTTTGTTTGTTTATCCTGTCTGTCCGTTCTGTCTCCCTCTTCTCTCTCCTCTCCCCTCTTCTCTCTGTCTGTTCTCTGTCTCTTTCTCTCGTCTCTCTCTCTCTCTCTCGTGCTCTTCTCTCTCTCTCCCTCTCTCTTCTTCTTCTCTTCTTTTTTCTTCTCTCTTCTCTGTCTGTCTGTTGTCTCTCCTTCTTCTCCTCCTGTCTTCTTTCTTTTGTCTTCTTCGTCTGTCTGTCGTCTGTCTCTCTGTCTTCTGCCTCTGTCTGTCTCTTCTTTACTCTCTGCTCTGTCACCACTCTCGACCTCGCATGTACTGCTCACGACACAATCACGCACACGC
>CM060313.1:19230871-19235871 GCA_030674185.1 Monoplex corrugatus | reverse complement strand
GTTATTGTTATTATTATTATTATTATTATTATTATTATCATTATTGTTATTATTATTATCATTCTCAGTGCTGATATTTGTTGTTATTGTTGATATTCTGTAGCAGTTACATTCATTATGTACGGATGCAATATGACGAAGGTGGAAAAACGCCTACGTAATAGGCATCAACAACAGGAAGCACTCACACACATATGCGCACGCGTGCATGCGTTCTCTCACAATTATACGCACATTCATACGTTTGCACACACATACACACGTACACACAGAGATACACACACACAACACACACACACACAAACACAAACACAACACACACACACACACACACACACACACACACACCACTCACTCACACGCACACACACACACACACACATACACATACACTCACACAAACAAACAAACAAAACAAAGTAAACCAAAACAAAACAGAACTTGCTACACGTAAATTTTTTGCACAGGATCCAGGAGTCTTCCATACAATTGCTGGCAGATTCGGGTAGAACGCATATGGACCTGTCCGAGTGCAATGACTCCCGGCACTTGAGCAAACTGCAGACTTCAAACACTGTTTTTCCCCTTGACGTGTTTGTCGGCCTTTATGCTCCATTTACCTGCATTATGTAACACTGCCCATGTTTGTTGTTCCTGCACAACTAGAGAGAGAAAGGGGGAACCATTGATCAATATGTTCTTCAGTTTATGTTTGGTTTTGTTCTGTTTTATTTTCGTTTGTTTTGTTCTTGCTTTGTTGTCGCTTTGTTTTGTGTTTTACTTTGCTCTGTTTTCTGTTTTGTTTTGTTTTATTTCGTTTTCTATTTTGTTTTGTTTTGTGTTTTGTTTCTTTTTCTATTTCGTTTGCTTCGTTTTGTTTCGTTTTTGTTTTGTGTTTTGATTCTTTTTCTATTTTGTTCGTCTTTCTTTTGTTTCATTTTTCTTTTGCTTTCTTTCGTTTCGTTTTGTTTTGTTTTCATTTTTACCTCGGTAGCCTACAGGGACATGGCGCACTGGTTTGACGTTTTCTTCATGATTTCTTTTTAAATTAAGTGCTTCACAGGCCCTTCTTCATTGATCCATTCTTCTTTTCGTCTTCTTCTTCTTGTTCTTTTTCTTTTTATTTTTCTTCTTCTTCTTCTTCTTCTTCTTTTTTTCTTCTTCTTCTTCTTCTTCTTTTTCTTCTTCTTCTTCTTCTTCTTCTTCTTCTTCTTCTTCTTCTTCTCTTCTTCTTCTTCAGTCTCTCTCTCAAGACAAATATTGACATATATATCATTCAAGATTTAGTGTGTGTATGTGTTGTTTAGAAGGCTAGTCTGACTGTGTTTACATGTGTATGGTTTTCATCAGGAAATTCTTTTTACTTTTATTATCATCAGTATTATCATTATCATAAGTATATGTATATCATCATCTTCATTATTTTTATTATTATTATTATTATTATCATATTATTATTATTATTATTATTATTATTATTTATATTATTATTATTATTTATTATTGTTGTTGTTGTTGTTGTTAATATTATTATTAATGTTATTATTATTATTATTACAATTATCATCGTTGTTATTATTATTATCGTCGTCGTCGTCGTCATCATCATCATAACAACAACATTATCACCATCATTATTGTTGTTGTTCTTATGATGATGATGATAATGATGATGATGGTGATAATGATGATGATGGTGATAATGATGATGATGATGATGATGATAGATGATGGTGGTGGTGGTGGTGGTGGTTCTCTATTGTTCTTGTTATTATCATCATCATCATCATCATTATATTATATTATTATTATATTATTATTGTTATCATTATTATTATTTTTTATTATTATTATCATTATCATTATTATTGTCAATACTGGTATTTGTTGTTATTGTTGACATTCAGGTTACAGTTACGTTCAATGTGTACAGATGTGTTATGACAAAGAAGATAAAGTCAGCGTAAAAGGCTCCCTCAGTAGGAAGACAACACACACACACACACACACACACACACACACACACACACACACACACACACACACACACACACCACGCACACACACACACACACTCTCACACACCACACACACACACTCACACAAACACACAAACACACACACACATACACACGCACACACATACACACCACACACATACATACACATGCGCACGCGCAAACGCGCTCAAACAGAATTAAAGACACAGTCACACACACACATTCACACACATACACATGTGCACACGGATGCACACACAGGAGACAAACATAAACAAACACACACAGGCACGGACACACGCAGGTACGTACACACACACACACACACACACACACACACCACACACACACACACATGCACACACACACACACCACACACACACACACGCACACACACACCACACACACACACACACACACACACACACACCGCGCCCGCATACACATAAACACATATTCACACACATGCACATACACACATACACTCACACATACACACGTACACACACACAAACACATTCACTCAAAACCAGACAGTCAAATAAACTATGCCATTCCAGCCAACGGATGCAAACTGTTAATCTACATTGTGAACGATCACAATCGGATTTCAGCGATAGCAGTGTGATGGAGAAAGCATGTACACGCCTTACGCAAATACGTTAAAACTGTTCAGCATATTATCGATTTTCTGTAAAACCTAAAGTCCAAACAAATGATGGCAGAACGCTGTTTCCTGCTGGTTTGTTTGTTTGCTTTTTGTTTGTTTATTTGTTTGTTTGTTTGTTTGTTTGTTTGTTTTGTTTTGTTTTTGTATTCCGTATATACTCATCATCATCATCCTCAATGCCCTGCCACATGGCGCAGCGATCATGGCCCTCCATACGAATCTATCCCTTGTCCTGGGTCCACCTGGTGTTTTCTTTCCCCCCAGCTTTCCTTTTGTGACCAGGTGCTCCAATTCCCTTTTCCTCATAAAATGCCCTATGGATGTTGCTTGTCTTTTCCTAGTCTTCTTTATCACACACACACAAACACACACACACACACACACACACACACACACACACACACACACACACACACCCCACACACACACACACACACACACACACACACACACTACACACACACACAAAACACACACACACGCACATACACCACACACACACACACACACACACACACACACACACACACACACACACACACACACACACAACACACACAAACAAACAAACAAACAAACACAGCACACTACACACTACACACACACACTATTCACCCCTCTAGTAAGAAAGTGGACGGACTTCAGAGACAGGGAAATTTTAGTGGGTGTCGGCTTTTCCCCCTCCCTCCCCCAAACTACCCCCACCCCCTCCCCCACCTTCTCCACCTCCTGGCTCCACTGGTTCCACATGTAAGAGCTGGAGAGGCTGAAAACTCCGTCCACAGAATTGCTTCCGGACGAGTGGCCAGGCATTGAGAGCACTCGTTGTGTGCAGCCATCCAACGCTGATGGTGCTTCTCACGAGACACCACCGTTGACGTGGTTGCTGAAGCGAACACTCTGTCCCCATGCAGTCAAAAAGCTCTCTGTCAGCTTCTGATGTCCCAGGCAATCACTTTAAGTCCGTACGTCAAGTTAATCTTGATTCTGAGTCTTGTGTCAATAATGTACATGGCAAGAATCAAAAAGCGAATGAAATTAACTGACAACTATCAGTTGAGAGATATATAAGGAAATAATTAGATAAATTATTGAATAAATAAACGAATGACTCAATCAATCAATAAGATAAATGAATAAATAGATAAGGACATAAGGTGAATACAAAAATAAGTCAAGAAAGAAAGAAATAGGAACAGAGTTAAATATATAGATAGGTAGACAGACAGACAGGCAGGCAGACAGACAGACAGACGGACAGACATATAGATAGTCAGACAGACAGACAGACAGACGGATAGGATGGATGGATGGATGGATGGATGGATGGATGGATCAATCGATGGATGGATGATTGAACGGACGGATAGCTAGATAGACAGACAGATACATACATACATACACATCATACATACATACATACATACATACATACATACATACATACATACATACATACATACATACATACATACATACATACATACATACATACATACATACACACATACGTAGTCGTGATGACTCGGTAGAAAAATCTAGGAAGCTAGACAACAGAAAGTCTTCGAGAAGTAACCCTTTAGACAAGTGTTTCGGCCCGAATTCTTACACTCTCGGGGCCGGCCATCAGGTCATGACTTGGATCCCTTCTGCTGTTGTCTATTTTTTTTTTTTTTTTTCAGCGGATCGACCTGGGCGATTCTGCGCTCAGAACTGCGGTACGCGGTTTTACATTTAATTATTGGCTCTAATTTCTTGGCAAATATTTGGATTATTTTGGCTTTAATTTTTTGGAAATAGTTTTGATTTTCCCGTTGGTTCTTTTTTTTTTTTCCGTTGGTTCTTTTTTTTTTTCATTTTATCAAAAGCATGTTGTACGAGATTCAGTCAGATGCCAGAATTAATCATTTCCATCCCGAAAAATGAAAAATGCAGAGATTGTCTCCAGTGAAACATCAGGAAATGGAATGTCTATTGAATGAAATACAAAATACTCATGGCTGCCGTCTTGTAACTCCCAGCTCTCAATCTGATCATGCTTTAAACTGGTGGCTGGTCAAAGAACACGCAACATGAATCCTCTTGCCTTATTTAAATGTTTTGAAATGATCCTTTTCTTTCAAAGTGTAAATTTGTCCGATGACACCCATCACAGAATCAGTCTTAATTTCCCCAGGGTTGATTTGCACCAGTAGTCAAAAGCAGCGTGGAGGTGAGGTTTTGGTTATTTTGATTTCGATCGAAAATGACTCATAAATAACTGTTCTATTTGATCAAAAACAACATTCTTGATTTTAATTAAAAAAAAAAGAAAAACACTCATAAATCA
>CM060313.1:19213371-19218371 GCA_030674185.1 Monoplex corrugatus | reverse complement strand
ATGACAACTCCTCCAGTGCAATGTTGTGAAATCTCGGTCACTTAATACGAACGAGCATCACCGCCCCCCCTCCGGCGATGTAGCAATGCTGCTTGCAGGCATAGGAACGGGCAAGCCACTTTTTCCAGCCACTGATTCCCTCTGCCGCACCTGACAACTCATATCGTTTGTGTCCACTCCCACAAACAACATAACCTTTTCTTCTTCCAAGCTCTGAACCTCCTCGTTTCCCTGGGAGAGGAGGAGGAGGAGGAAGGAGAAGAAGAAGAAAAAGAAGAAGAAAACCTGTTGCGTTGATTTCAGGCGGCTTTTGTAACAGTCTTGCAGCAGGGTTTTTTTTTAAAGTCTAAGCAGGTCTAAGCGTAGTGAAGTTTGTTTGTAGTTTGTAATAAATCGGCAGAATCGAAGTTTGTGTGGTTGGTGCTGAAGCGGACAAGTTGTGTGGGCGACCTACAACAACGTCTTCAAATCTAATATTCGATGTTTAATCATCAGTTGACTAGGGTGATGTTCGGCGCTGCGTTGGTGTTCCGTTCAGCTGAAGTGATCGCTCCTATCGTTCCTTAGCTCTTAGTGGTGGCAGTTCCCCAGACTGCGATTAGCAGCATTAGACTATTCTGTCTATCCCTGCTCAAAAGAAGCATCATTTGGTGTGCAGTATCACGCGTTTAACAGCTGCTGATGTTCTAAGAGTATAGCAAGCTTCCCATTGTTAACGTTTGTGTACCATATTGGACGGATTGGCGTCAGAAACGTAGTTTTGCTAAACCGGAGCATCTTATGTGAAACAACACAGGACAGGAAAATAGTGGCTATGAAACATTGTTTTAGATATAAAACTACCACAAAATTAGCCTGCATAAACAAATATATCAAATGTAATGCAGAAAGTGATTGATCTCTATGACGTCTTGCTGATTTAAAGCCGTCACCGAAGAACAATTACTACAGGGGACAACCTTCGTTTCCTTGTGACATTAATGAATTCTACATAACTTTTGTTACGTTAGACGTAGAAGTGCGTGTGTATGTGCGCGTGTGTGTTGTTGTGACAAGACACATCTGACAGAAGACTAAGGCATACATATTGGATGATGGAGAGAAGACCCACTGTCCTGAACTGCACGCCATCATGAAGGTGGCCAATCACATCATCAACGTTTGGCTGCAACTCCACTTCAATCCCAGAATGCATCAGGCCTCTTAATGCTTCAAGTAGGCACGTGTGCTGTGGCCAATGAGTAAGTCATCAGCATGCTCACCCTCCAGGATCGCGGCTACAGCCTTCGGTGTATATCCCTAACCCATTCACTCCCTCACCCTGTCCACCAGCTTCTTGCAAGAAAGCTACTTGTAGATAGGGTGAGGGAGTGAAAGTGTTCAGAGCTTTATATCCATGCATGACAGCCCTGCTTTGTTTGGGAGAGGTCTCAAAGTCAATCAGGTTCGCTGGTGGATAGGTGAGGGAGTGAAATGTTCAAAGTTTTCCGTCCATGCATGTCCGGATTGCTTTGTTAGGGATAGGTCTCTTATTCAATTATTCAACTATCTAGCTGGTGAATAGGGTGAGAGAGTGAAAGTGTTCAGAGCTTTATATCCATGCATGACAACCCTGCTTTGTTTGGGAGAGGTCTCAAAGTCAACAGGCTAGCTGGTGGCTAGGGTACGGAAGAACAAATCTTTCTACCCATGCATGCCAGATTGCTTTGTTTGGGAAAGGTCTCTTATTCAACCATCTTGCTTGTGTGGCTAGGGTGAGGAAGATTGAAAGGGTTTAAAGTTGTATTCCAATACGTGCCACATTGCTTTGTAAGACCTCTCCCAAAGAAGTCTCACATTGAACCCGCTGGTGGATAGGGTCATCATCATCAGGTGCCCTGCCGCATGGCGTTGGCGACCATGGACTTCCAACCATCTCTATCTCTCGTTGCCCCTAGCATATCCCCTGGTGCTCTCTTTCTTTCCAGCTTTCCCGTTGTGACCAGGAGCTTCAAATCCCCTTCCTCATAAAATGGCCTATAAATGTTGCCTGTCTTTTCCTAATCTTCCTTATGAGTGATCTACTTGTGTCTGCCTCCATCAAGACTGCCTCATTTGTTTTCTTTGCTGTCCATGGAACTCTCAACATTCTGCTTCCATCTTGTTCTGGCTTTGCTTGCTGACTGCCCACGCCTCGCATCCGTACAACAGTATTGGTTCTATATAACATTCAAGGACTCTCTTTCTGATGTTAATTGATAGGCATTTGTTGGTAAGAATGCTTGTCATCTTCTTGAATGCTGTTCTGGTTTGGCCGATTCTGCCAGCTATTTCTGATGTGCATCTGCCGTCTGATGAAATAACTGCTCCCAGATATTTGAACTTATTAACCTGTGTCAAGGTTGTGCCATTTGCTGTTATTTTGCATGAGGGGATTTCATGTTTTTACTGATCAACATGACTTCAGTCTTCCTGCCGTTTAGTTCCAACCCCTTACCTTTGCTTTCTATTTCTAGTATATTCACAAGGTGGTGAGAGAGTGAAAGTGTTCAGAGCTTTATATCCATGCATGGTAACCCTGCTCTGTTTGGAAGAGGTCTCAAAGTCAACAGGTTAGCTGGTGGATATGGTGAGGGAGTGAAGATGTTCAAACTTTCTATCCATGCATGTCGAGATTGCTTTTTAAGGGATAGGTCTCTTGTTCAATTATTCACCTATTTAGCTTGTGGATAGGGTGAGGAGAAGTGAAAGTGAAAGGATTCAGAGCTTTATATCCATGCATGACAACCCTGCTTTGTTTGGGAGAGGTCTCAAAGTCAACAGGTTAGCTGGTGGATAGGGTGAGGGAGTGAAGAAGCTCAAAGCTTTATATCCACGCTTGCTTTGTACGGGAGAGCTTTCTTATTCAGCCATCTTGCTTGTGGATAGGGTGAGGGGAAGTGAAAGTGTTCAGTGGTTAATATATAATGCGTGCCATGCTGCTTTGTTTGGGAGAGTTCTCATAATTATTCAACCGGCTAGCTTGCGGATAAGGGGTAAAATGGTTCAATGGTTTATACCCAACACGTGTCATATTGCTTTGCTTGGGAGAGGTCTCACATTCAACAAGCCAAATGGTGGATAGGGTGAAGAAGTGAAAAAGGTCAAAGCTTGATATTTAAGCATGCCAAATGTTCTTCTTAGGGAGAGATCACACATTCAACCTTACGATGGAAAGATATTTGTCTTCCAGGAATCTATCGCCCAACCTTTTTTCGTCTACTATTATACATTGGAATGCACGAGTGAGTCGCAGCCCATGAACACAAAACACAGGAAAAGACCATCGTTGAATTTGTTCATTGACTAATACTGGTGAGACCGAGTCTGGTCTTTTTTCATGTTTGTTCGTGGGTTACAGCTCACACGTGCACGTGAACATGCGAGTAAGCTTTTATGTGTTTGTCTTTTTTTTCTCTCTAAACATTACCAAGGGGGCAGTTCATTGTCGAGACTGTGCATGCTTGATGTATTCATGTTTCAAAAAATCACCGAATATGACATGACTTTCTCGAAAGGCCACGACTTTTCTCCTCAGTTTGACCTGATAATCGAACTGAACGTCTAATCCTTTGGAAGGGGATGAAGTATGAGTCGAATCCGAGTGCCTTCTGGCAACGCACGCTAAAGATCCCACGGTAGTTGAAAATCGCTAAGAGCAGGGCTTTGCCCGGCTGCCTTGGTATAAAAACATTGGAGAGATATGTTGATTTCCCAGGTCCCTCCCCTTGAAGACCGATTAGTCTTCTTGCCTTTCTGAAGTCTTGGTAAAAAGAATATCAATATGCATATGAATTTGAAGAGAAGGAGAGGGGATGGGCGCCGCCGTCGTGTTGCTGGCCCCGAGAAAAGTTGAGGTCTCTGCCACCTCACTCCCCTACGACCCTAGGGTTATGGAACTATCTAGGTAGATCCTCAGGGCCTGGCCGGTTCGTGTGTTTATGTGCAGGCTTAAGGCTTGTGCTGTGATCATTCTGGATCTTCTCTATCACATGGCACCTTTGACGTTAGTGGATATGGAATTCATTCCGAGCACGGAGACGTCATCTTGAGAAATTGAAACTGAATTGAAACGTGGGTATGAAATCTGCGTGTGCATACACACAAACGAGGTCCATGCACTAACAGGTCTGCTCATCCGTTGACATTGGAGTTAGGAAAAATCAGCACTGTTATCCACCAGGCGATACCCAAACAGGTTCCAAGTCCAGACCTTCCAAATGGAAGAACAGCGTTCGAACCATTCGCCTATCATGTAAATCCTATAATAGAGTCAACTCTCTGTATAAGAATTGTATTGTTCGCTAAGTACACATATCTGTCAAACTGTGATGGTTTCTCCTTGGATAGGTTATTACTCTTCTCTTTTCGTGTCTATGGTTGTAAGGGGAAAGACATGCTTTCCGTGGGCAATGTTGTAGTGTGCCTTCTGTCTTTGTTGTAAAACTGTCAATTATCCATGGTGTTGCTTTGGTGTGGGATGCTTTGGTCGTTGATTGTTGTTTTTGAGAATGCCTGAGTGTCTGTTTATGATGAAATAACTAGGGGAGGGCTGTGGGGTGTGGTGTAGTATAACTGCTTTGTTCTATGGATGGGGATATCCTTGTTTTTAAATCCGTTGCAATGGCTAACTTTAACCCTTTGACTCTCGCATCCTATCCACCAACTTGTAAAACCTTAACCCTTTGACTCCCTCACCCTATCCACCAGCTGCCTGCGAGGGAGTCAAAGGGTTAAGTTTTTGTTTTGCTAGCATGGTTGACAGTGCAGAATGCTGGTGGACAGGGTGCGGTAGTCAAAGGGTTAATGGTGGACCTTAATGGCTTGGACGATTGTTGTTTCCATCGAAGAAAACAGTAACTGACGTGGAACTCAAGAGCAAACAGCAATCTTTACATACCAATACACATACGCTGGCATTGAAACGCATAGTTCACAATATTCCAGTCAACCAAGGCACATGCCAAAATACGCAACACATG
>CM060313.1:19205871-19208371 GCA_030674185.1 Monoplex corrugatus | reverse complement strand
TGACTGCAAGTGCCTCCTTCTCTACTTGAGCATATCTTTGTTCAGTGTCGGTAAGAGACCTTGACGCATAGAAGACAGGTTTCCATTCTGTTCCTTCTTTTTGTAGTAGGACTCCTCCCATGCCATAGGATGATGCATCAGTGAGATCTTGTTGGCTTTTCAGGATTATAATGACACAGAACTGGAGTAGTACTCAGTTGCTTTTTCAGTGTCTGAAAGGCTTTTTCCTGAGGTTCATCCCTAATCCAAGAAGTCTCTTTCTTTAAAAGATCTCTGAGAGGTTTTGTTGTTTCAGCCAGGTTTGGTGCAAACTTTCCAATGTGGTTGACCATGCCAAGGAATCTGCGAACTTCCGCTACGTTCTGAGGCCTTGGTAGCTTGGTAATGGCTATCACTTTCTCTGGATCGATCTGATTCCCTCTTTGGAAATGATATGCCCGAGAAACTTGACTCTGTCAACAGCGAAGACACACTTTTTGTTGAGAGTCACTCCTGCTGCTTTCATTCTTTGAAGTACTGTTCGGAGTCGGCCATCATGTTCTTCTCGGTCCTTTCCACTGATCAAAACATCATCTATGTCGCAGCTGACACCTGGTATGCCAGAGAGAATGTGACTATTTCTCTTTGAAAGACTTCAGGTCCTGAACTTATTCCGAAAGGCAGCCTTTTGAAGCAAAACCTTCCAAATGGCGTGATGAAGGTTGTCAGTTTCTGAGATGTATCATCCAAGGGAACCTGAAAAAATCCACTGTTGCAATCTAATTTGCTGAAGACAGTGGCTCCAGAAAGTTGTGCCAGGAGTTGATCAGTAGTAGGAAGAGGAAAGTTTTCTCTTTGCACGCTTTCGTGAGTTTTGTGAAGTCCACACAAAGTCTGATCTTCCCATTTGCCTTTGGAACTGCAACGATGGGAGCCACCAATCTGTAGGTTCAGTAACAGTCTGATAATGTCCTGTTTTTCCATCTCTTTCAATTCATCTTCAACCTTTTTCTTCATAGGAATTGGGAGGCGGCGAGGTACTGCAACTTTGAAAGGTTTTGCATCTTTATCTAGAGTGATCTTGTAGGCATTTTTTATTTTGCCGAGACTTGTAAATAACTCTGGGAATTCTTTCTGTACTTCCTCTTTTACACTGTTAACATCCCCTTCTTGTTGTACCTCATTCACTCTCTCCAACAAACTTAGAGCTTCAATAGCAGGTCTTCCTAACAGAGGTTCTTTCAAGTCTGTGACAAATAAAGATCCTGTTCTGTGGAAGTGTTTTCTGTTGAGAGTGTTGCACTAACTACTCCCTTCACATTAATGGATTTTGTCCTGGACCAAACAGCTTTTTGTCCGTTTTCTTGATTAAGCGGTGAATTCTTTTTGAAAAATCTTTCTGGTATAACTGTTACATCCGCTCCAGTGTCCACTCTATACTTCACAGGTTTGCCAATGGTCGTGATTGTTGCATGCCACATGTCCTCTTGAACAGTTCCAATGCAGTTTGTTGTTTCTTTTTCAGTCACTACTGAACCTAACACAAACTCATCTTCCTGTTCTTCCACAGCACTGACAGATGTCCTCTTACTTTTAGATTTGCACATAGTAGCAAAAATGACCTTTCTTGGAACATTTGTAACATTCAGCTTCTTTTGCAGGAGAGTCGTTTCTTTCATGAGTAGGATTTTTGCCCACAACGCTGGCACTTTTTGTTTTTGCTTCCTTTGAAGTCTTGTCGTTTCCACTGAGTCTTAGAACTGAGTTTGTGCAGTCTATTGACTTGTGTGTCCGGTGCCTCCTCTTCTGTGCTGATAGTCTGTGACTGTTGCCTCGACGTTTCGTATGCTCTGCCAATTGTCAAGCACTTGTCTAGAGTGAGTTTCTTATCTTCAAGAAATGTTTCTCTGAGACTTTCTTCTCTCACCCCAACAACTACCTGATCTCTGATTAGACGATCTTCCAGTTGTGGATTTCCAAAGTTACATGACTTTGCAAGCTGACGAATGATGTGATGAATGCTCAAATTGTTATCTGGTTTCTGTCGCGACTAATGTAGATCGTAAGCTTCGTGTGTCTCTCCAACACAGAAATTTTCAAATGCCTGAACGACCACTTCCAACTTCTTTTTGTCATTTTCTTCTTCAAAATGAAATCCATCAAAAATATCCATTGCTTCTTCGCCTACTGTAGCAAGAAAGACGGCACATTGGAATTCGTTTTCCTCTTTATTCAGTCTAGTTGCAATTGCGTAGTTTTCAAACTGTCGCCTGAATTTTTTCCAATTTTGCGCAAGATTGTTACTTTCAACGTTCAGTTTCGACGGTAATGGAACGTTAGCCGTGTATTGCCGTTGATTTGCCATATCAAATGTTTCTTTTCAACTTCTTCTAAAATCGTGTAAAACAAACAGATAGAAATCACAACGACCTAAAATCCAGATCTAGATCTAGATCCAAGACGTCCGTTGAATGTGAACAAATGGCGAACGGCTTCGTCGATCTGTACTGTTGTTAGACAG
>CM060313.1:19183371-19195871 GCA_030674185.1 Monoplex corrugatus | reverse complement strand
TTGCCTGTCTTTTCCTAATCTTCCTTATGAGTGATCTACTTGTGTCTGCCTCCATCAAGACTGTCTCGTTTGTTTTAATAATAATAAATAATTACAATATTTATATAGCGCAAAATCTTGATAAAATCAAATCTAAGCGCTGAAGCAGACACACACGCAAGCACGCACGCACGCACGCACGCACACACACGCACGCACACACACACACACACACACACACACACACACACACACACACACACACACACACACACACACGCATGGCTATAAATGGGGAGAAAGAATAAAAGCAATAAAAGCAAGAATAAAACCAATGGAAAATTATAGAGAGCATAGCATATACAATTTATATATTATAACCATGTGATTCCCTCCGAGCGGAGACAGGCTGCAGAGAGGGGGGGGGGGGTTGAGTGAGGTTAGGATTTTATGCGGAGGAGAAAAGGTGAGTTTTGAGAGCGGACTTGAAGGAGACAAAAGTAGGTTGCTGACGGACTGAGAGAGGAAGTTTGTTCCAGGAGAGTGGACCAGAAACAGAGAAGGCTCGTGGACCATAGGTATTGAGCTTAGTGCATGGAAAGCGAAAAGTCAGAGGATCGGAGGCAGAGCGGAGGGTACGTGAGGGAAGATAGATCTCAAGTAGGCTTGACAGGTAATCGGGGGCTGCGTTATTGAGGCTTTTGTAGCACATGGTGTCTAGTTTGTACTGTATGCGCTTTGATACAGGGAGCCAGTGAAGTTGTGCCAGGAGAGGAGATATGTGGTCAGCTTTTTTCTTTTTGAGTACAAGGCGTACAGCATTGTTTTGAATGCGCTGTAGGATGTGAATGGTGGAGGCAGGAAGACCAGACAGGAGTGAATTGCAATAGTCAATGCGAGACATTATGAAGGAGAGAACGAGTTTTGCAGTTGTTTCGACAGAGAGATACTTCCTGATCAGCCTTATACGATGGAGATGATAGTAGCAGGATCTGGCAGTTTGAGAAACAAAGTTGTTCATGGAGAGGGTAGAGTCAATGCAGACACCAAGGTTTTTAGCTGAATCAGAAATTGGGACTGATGTGTTACATAATGGGAGAGAAAGAGGAGGCAGCTGAGAAAGTTTCTGACGGGTGCTGTCCATGGAACTCTCAACATTCTTCTGAGAAACCACATCTCGGCTGCCTCGATCTTGCTCTGGCTTTGCTTTGCTTACTTTCGCAGGTACACAGACATAAAGCATACGGTGGAAAAACGGGTTGTCGCTGTACCGCGGGGAAACGCTTTCCCAGGGTAGAGATCAACCTGAATTCCATTTCGTAAATCCAGTGTGACATTAATCCTTTGATTCCCGCACCCTATCCACCAACTGCAAAAACTTAACCCTTTGACTCCCTCATCCTGTACACCAGCTTGCAGGAAGCTGGTGGATAGGGTGAGGGAATTAAAGAGTTAAGTTTTTGCTTTGCTCGCCTTGTTGGCAATGCTGGATTCTGGTGAACAGGGTGCACGAGTCAAAGCGTTAATCCTTCCTTTTCTCACTGACCCTATCCACTAGCATCCTGCATCGTCATCAATAATAGCAAAGCAAAAATTATCCCTTTGACTTCCCCACCCTGTGGACATGTTGAGGAAGTCAAAGGGTTAAATTTTCGCAGCTAGTGGATAGGGTGCTGGATTCAAAAGGGCTAGAAAGGAATTTAACACAAATATAATCATGGAGCCTAAAGGAGTTACGCCTATATCAAAAGGAAGCTCAAGATTTGAAGAACTCCAATATGAAATGATATTATGAAACATGGAGAAGATGGTATTGCAATGAAGCTGAACGTATTCATCTAAATCTGGACAAAGGCGGGAGAGGGGGGGGGGAGAATGAAGGGTAGGGGAGGGATGTAGAGAAGAGGAGGAGGAGAAGATTTACTGTAGAAGTGGTTTTAATGTCCAACACCGCTAGTGACGCTGTGGTAGGCAAGCAGTGGACGGAGGAGACAGAAGAAGTAAGGAGAGGGGGACGGAACATAAAATCAGAGGGGGAGAGAGAGACAGACAGACAGAGACAGAGTAGAGTGGGAGATGTGAAGAGAGAGTGGGGGGGGGGAGAAGAAGAGAGAGAGGAGGAAGAGATTGAGAGGGAGGGAGAGAGAGATAGAGAAAGGAAACAAGGCAGTGGCGCCCTCTCTCTCTCTCTCTCTCTCTCTCTCTCTCTCTCTCTCTCTCTCTGTCTGTCTGTCTGTCGTCTCTCTGTCGTCTCTCTCTCTGTCGTCTCTTTTCTCTCTCTCTCTCTCTCTCTCTCTCTCTCTCTCTCTCTCTCTCTCTCTCTCTCTCTCTGTCTCTCTCTCTCTCTCTCTCTCTCTCTCTCTCTCTCTCTCTCTCTCTCTCTCTCTCTCTCTGTCTGTCTGTCTCTCTGTCGTCTCTCTCTGTCGTCTCTCTCTCTCTCTCTCTCTCTCTCTCTCTCTCTCTCCTCTCGTCTCTCTCCTCTCTCTCTCTCTCTCTCTCTCTCTCTCTCTTTCGCAGCCTGCGTCAGGCTTGCAGGTGGTAGCCAGCTGGTAGCGCAGTCCATGATGAGGATGATGGCGAGCCGGCGCTGGCGCAGGCTACTACTGCCTGCTTCCACAGAGCACCACTACCACCATCATCACCACCACCACTACCACTGTCACCACCACCGTCACCACCACCATCATCGCCACCAGCATCACCAGCATCACCACCACCACCATACTCCTCCGCTGGTCCTCTAGCTCCTCGCGTCTGCTTTCTTCCTTCCGCCACGGTACACAAGATGGCCTCTGCCTGCTCTCCGTCTTCCACGACTCCGAAATTCTGCTGACTCTGGCCTTTTTCCCCTCCTTCCTCTAGCTGTCCTGTCCTCTGACCGGGCCTGTCCGTATTCCCTGGACCCTTGGGCTGGCCTGGAGATGGTGGAGGTGACCACTGGCGGCTTCGTTGCCAAATCTGGAGCCAGCTAAGAGCTTGGATAGTGGCGGTGCCCAGTGCCGTTAGTCGCCCGGTTTGTGATAGAATCGTTCGGGTGATGGTGAAGGACTGATTATTATTTTTTTTTGTTGGGTTGTTGTTGTTTGTTTGTCTGTTTGCTTGTTTATTGTTCTTGTTATTGTTTGTGTGTGTATTGGCTATATTTTCCCCACCTCCTCTTTGGTGTCGAAAGTCGACGTTGTAGTTACATGTTTCGCGCTTGGTGTTTTCTTTTTTTTTTTTTTTTTTTCCCTTTCTTTCTTCTTCTTCGTTAAGCTAGTGGTATGTATGTATATTTCTTGTTTTTGGGGGTGTTGAAATTCATCCGATGAGTGGACGTTGATTTACTGGAATCGTCTGGCCTGTTCTGTGCTAAAAGAACAAAATGTTGCCATCATTGCCAACACTGCTGTAGGATTTCTTGTTTGTTTGGGTGTTTTTTTTTCAATCGTCGTTTATGTGACTGAGGATGTGCAGGTGTGCGCGCAAGTTTTACAAAAAAAAAAAATGGTTGTGCAACATTGACTGAAATGACTGGTTGGCTGCATGGAGACTGAGATTCGCTTTTTTCAGTGGGGGGGAGGGAGGGGGGGTTGGGACAGTAAACAGCTTGTAGATCCGTGGTTGAATTCGTTAATATCGTGAATGTAAGAACAGAATACCGTAGGTTGAAAGAAAAAAGAAAGGAAAAGAAAAAAACATGCTGAAAGTGTTAAAATCAGTAGAAGAGTGACTGTCCTGATTTCGCCCGATAGACCCGACGAGAACAGTGATTGAATAGATTGACTGAGTTTGCAGCAGCAGATCTCAGTCGTGTTGTGTTGTTGCTCTGGTGGTGCCAGAGGGTGGTGGAAAGACAACAGCTATCATGAATGCCTGTAGCAACTTTCGCTTCTTGTGGGGTTTCGTGTGTGTGTATGTGTGTGTGTGTGTGTGTGGTGGTGCGGGTGTGGAGGGGTTAGGGTGAGGGTGTTGGGGGAGGTGGGCTCAGAGTATTGATTGTCTGAGAGAGAGGCGGCAGGCATAAGGAAGGGAGAAAGAGAGGGAGGGAGACAGGGGAGACAGGGGGGGTGATGTGGGGGCTGAGATGGAGGTCGCGCCGTCACTGCCACCTTCGCACGTTGTACAGCAGCGCTCAGGTAGTTTGGTGTCCACCCTTGCGTCTCTGTCTGCCTTCTAACAAGCAAGCTGTAATGGTGTCCAGTGTCATTTGTCTCGACCTTTTCTTTTCTTTTATTGTATGGGTGTGTGTGTGAATGGTGTGTGTGTGTTGTGTGTGTGTGTGTGTTGTGTTGTGTGTGTGTGTGTGTGTGTGTTGTGTTGTTGTGTTGTGTGTGTGTGTGTTGTGTTGTGTGTGTGTGTTGTGTTGTGTGTGTGTGTGTGTGTGTGTGTGTTGTGTGTGTGTGTGTGTGTGTGTGTATGTGCTGTGTCTGTCTTGTGTGTCTGTGTGTTGTGTGCTGTGTGTTGTGTGTGTTGTGCATGTGTATGTGCTGTGCATAGTATGTGTGTGTGTGTGTGTGTGTTGTGCATGTGTTGTGTTGTGCATGTGTGTGTGTGTGTGTGTGGTGTGTGTGTGTGTGTGTGTGTGTGTGTGTGTGTGTTGTGCTGTGGTGTGTGTCTACGTGTGTACACGACTGTGTTTGTTTGTGTGTGGTGTGTGTGTGTTGTATGTGTGTGTGTGTGTGTGTGTGTGTGTGAGAGAGAGAGAGAGAGAGCGGTAGTGTGTGTGCTGGGTTTTTGGTGTGCTGTGTGGATGGGAGATGGGCGTATATATGTATGTACATGTTTTGTGCGCGCGCGCGCGCGTGTGTGTGTGTGTGTGTGTGTGTGAAGGGGGCGTGTACACGTATGTGTGTGTGTACGTGTGTGTATGTGTGATATTTTATTTGAGAATGGTTGAGGGACAGGGGGTTATGAGTTTTACTGATTTTGACAGAGTGGGAAGATATAAGCGGAGATAAAAGGAGTGTTTGTTTTGTTTTAATGACATGTATACCAAATGAACAAAGATAGAGCGTAGATCGTTTTCACTCTCTCTCTCTCTCTCTCTCTCTCTCTCTCTCTCTCTCTCTCTCTCTCTCTCTCTCCCTCTCTCTCTCTCCTTCCCTTTCTCTCTCTCTCTCTCTCTCTCTCTCTCTCCTCTCTCTCTTACCCTGTCTCTCTTTCCTTGTCTTTCTCTCTCCTCTCTCTCACTCTCTCTTTCCCTTTCTCTCTCTCTCCTCTCTCTCTCCTCTCTCTCTCTCTCTTACCCTGTCTCTCTCTCTTTCCCTGTCCTCTCTCTCTCCTCTCTCTCTCTCTCTCTGTCTTCCTCTTCTCTCTCCTCTGTCTCTGTCTCTGTCTGTCTCTCTCTCTCTCTCTCTCTCCTGCTATTATACGTTATTTGTATTGATATAGATATACTATGAGCTTTGTTTTCTTAGAGCGTGCATGGGTCTTTCTGGCGGTTAGAAAACATAGATGTGCGCCTACCACTTCTCTCGAAAATACAACTGTGTTAGTGTTCTTGTTTTTGTCTCTGCCTGTCTGTCTATCTGTCTGTCTGTCTGTCTGTCTGTCTCTGTCTCTCTCTCTTTCTCTGGCTGTCTGTCTATGTCTGTCTCTGTCTTCTGTCTGTCTCTCTATCTCTGATTGTCTCTGTCTCTGTGTCTGCCTCTGTCTCTGTCTCTATCTCTGTCTGTCTGTCTCTCTGTCTCTGTCTCTCTCTGTCTCTCTGTCTCTGTCTGCTCTCTCTCTCTCTCTCTCTCTCTCTCTCTCTCTCTCTCTCTCTCTCTCTCTCTCTCTCCCGGACCTTTCCCCCATTTTTTCCTTTCAGTACTGTGTTTCATAGAGATTTCGTCTTCTCCTTTCCTGGGGTTTCTTCATCGTCTTGGCCTTCATGTGACACTACTCAAATTATTGGAGTGTTTAGTATGTCTCGTAGATATTTTACATATCATTCCTTTTACAACCCTCAGCTAGCTGTCGTGTCCATTGCGCGCAGTTTGTGTGACGTGTGTTGACAGTAAACAGCGTGCGGATAGCAGCACGGCATGATATTCGTTTAAATGATAACTGATTGCTGTTCACTGTGAAATGTGTATATAGTCAGTTGAGAATCAGACAGCGACGAGTAAAGACGAAGAAGCATTGCCCTGTCTTCCGAGTTGGCTGTAGAAAGAACGAAAGATAGTATCAGAATCGTGATTACGAACTCCAACAAAAATCCAGAATATTGAAGACTAAAGTTCAACCATGGAAGATGAACAAGATGAGAGAAGAGCCAATCGACGACATGCCAAGATTCCCTTGCCTCCTAAACTTGATGTGAATGGAGGAAACCTGCAGAGCAGCTGGAGGAAATTCAAGAGGCTTTGGGACAGCTATGAAATTGTGACAACACAGACAGAAGAAGACTCAACATACAGAACAGCAGTTTTTCTTTCTTGCATCGGGCTGGATGCTATGGACATCTATGAAGGATTGGCATTTGCTAATGAAGCTGAAAGAAATGACATTGACACTGTTCTCCAGAAATTCGAAGAATACTGTGTGGGTTCAACCAATGAAACTTACGAAGCATTCAGATTCAACTGCAGACATCAAGCAGCAGGAGAATCTATCTTCAAAGAAAAGAAGACAGCAAAGCAGCATAGCAAAGGAAACAAACCAGAGTACAGAGAGAAATGCGGATATTGTGGTGGAAAGCACCCAAGAGCAAAAGAGAAATGTCCAGCATTTGGAAGAAAATGCAAAGCTTGTGAGGAAATAATCACTTTGCTTCATGCTGCAGAACACCCAAGAAAAATCTAAAGAAAAGAAGAGTTCGGCACTTCGAAGAAGAAGAGACCGACACTGAAAGCGATAATGAAATCCTCGGGATCGAAGGCAAAACCAGAAAAAAGGAGAGAAACATACGAGCAAAAATGCTGATAAATGAGATGCCGGTAACATTTCTTCTTGACACAGGTGCAACAACAAACGTGATGTCTGAGAGTCTGTACAGAGAAGTCACAGGAGATGAAAGAAAGTCTGACCTGCAAGAGACGAAGAAGAATCTGGTGATGTTCAACGGAACAGAAATGAAAGCCTGTAGGGGAGATAGTGCTGCGAGTGAAAAACCCCAAGAACAGAAGGAAATACAAAGTCACTTCGCGATCACCAAAACGGACTGTAAGCCAGTACTGGGACTGAAAGCTGTACAGCACATGCAATTGTTGACGATCAATGAAGAGAACATTGCAACGATAGCGGCGAATCAGAAAGAGGAGGAAAATGCAAAAGATATGCTCACAAGATACAACGATGTCTTTGAAGGAGAAGGAAAACTAGAAGGGAAATTACACCTAGAAACAGACCCCAGTATTGCTCCAGTGAAGATACCTTGCAGAAAGTGGCCGATAGCAGTGCAAGAGAAAGTGAAGGACGAGCTGAAGAGGTTGAAAAAACTGAGAAGATGCAACCATGAAAACCTGAAAGCTGTCATTCTACAAGGCTGGCCAGAGGAGAAACAACAACTTTCATTACAGTTACAAGAATACTTTCCTTTCAGGGAGGAACTGTCAGTCCACAACGGACTTGTCTTCAAAAGCCACAGAGTAATTGTACCTGAAAGCGAAAGAGCAGACATCCTTGAGAAACTTCATGCAAGCCACTCAGGAATTCAGAGCTGCATAAGAAGAGCACGTGAGGTAGTCTACTGGCCCAGGATGAACATGGACATTGAAGATTTTGTCAAAACATGCAGCGCCTGTAACACATACCAACGTGGTCAGCAGAAGGAACCACTTATCAGCACAGAGATCCCTGACCTGCCCTGGCAACACATCGCTTGTGACATCTTTGAACATAATGGCAATGAATACCTGGTCACGGTCGATCACTACTCTGATTTCTTTGAGATTGATCGGTTACAAACAAGAGAATCCAAAGAGGTCATCATCTGTCTGAAGAGACACTTGGCAAGACACGGAATACCAGAACGCCTGACAACAGACTGTGGAACTCAATTCACATCAAACCAGTTTGGAAAGTTCAGAAAAACATATGGGTTGAACACGTAACAACTTACCACACTACCCTCAGTCCAATGGAAAAGCAGAGAGCGCGGTGAAGGCTGCAAAGACGTGCATGAAGAAAGCAGAACACAACAATCAAGATCCCTTCCTCGCTTTACTTGAGCTGAGAAACATCCCGACAGAGACTGTAAACAGTTCGCCTGCTCAGAGACTGTTCGGCAGAAGAACACGAACACAAGTGCCGACGTCAAAGACATTACTCCAACCTACAGTTGTACCAATCAAGAAAGAACTTGAGAAAAGGAAACTGAAGCAAGCGCACTACTACAACAGAAGCGCAGTAGAGCTGACAGAACTGAGTCCGGGACAGATTGTGAAATTCCAACCTCCAGGATCCAAAAAGTGGATCAGCGCCAAAGTAGACCAACAGGTGAACATCCGGTCATACAACATTCGCACAGAGGACGGACGTCAGTACAGAAGGAATCGTCGTCAGCTACGAGACACAACAGAAACGGAGCTTCAGCAGACAATCAACCCTCAACGACTTGTCCAGAGAAGGATGATTTCTGGAAGACATCAGGAAAGCGACACATCGGGCAAGCAACAGCAAATCATCATTCCATCAAAACAGATGCTGGAAGGTAACAAGAAAACTGGAACTGGAACAGATGTCAGGACGCCAGCATCGTCTGTCTGTGAGAACTCATCTGATCAGTCACCAGTCATCACAATGTCTGAGACAACCAGCATCAAGGAGCCAGATGAAGTTATCAAACAAACAAGGACAGGACAACCCGAACCAGTTAGTTCTCCTTACAGAACAAGATCTGGAAGACAAAGCAAAAGGCCAGATTTCCTGAAATATGAATGAAACTGAAGACTCTACCACAATCAGATAAACTGAAAGTATTGCGAAATATGGACATGATGATGATGGATAGTATAATGATAAGAGATAAAATGAGGTGAATGAATGATTGGGCCCTGTGCGTGAGAGAAAGAATGAGTGTTTTTTTAAGTTTGTGATAAAGGTAGGAAACACATTTATTTCGTATGGACTGAAAGATAGGAAAAATGATTAATTGATTTTGTTTCCTTAAAGAAAGGGAGATGTGACGTGTGTTGACAGTAAACAGCGTGCGGATAGCAGCACGGCATGATATTCGTTTAAATGATAACTGATTGCTGTTCACTGTGAAATGTGTATATAGTCAGTTGAGAATCAGACAGTGACGAGTAAAGACGAAGAAGCATTGCCTTGTCTTCCGAGTTGGCTGTAGAAAGAACGAAAGAGTTTGCGTTTGTTTCATTCAGTTTCAGGGGGACCCCCGTAGTAATGCCGGGGGCTCTTTCAGTATAGATAGTATCCCCACCTTCTGGAATTCTGTGCTTGAATTTTCCCCTTTTCTGTCAGACTCTTTCTTTTTCTTTCTTTGCTTTCTGTCGTTTCTTCCTATCATTTTCTGCTTTGCTGGTCCATTCACCTGTATGTGATCGATAAAGTCTTACGTACTAACTCTTAGGATTGATGATTGGGTACGTGTATTAAGTGCATTTTTGGCTCTAGGGATATAAGATATACGGAAGCAATTTGAAATAACTTAGGCCCGTTTTTATGTATGTTTTAGTGTCTTTAGTCATGTTTAAATTTGTATTCAGGTGCTTTTTAAATCCCGTAGTGCGATAAATTGGTCAACACTCGGGGACATTTCCTTGGATTAGGTGCGCGAATGCATTGATATGTGTACTTAATTGTCTTTTCTTGTCTTTTTCCTGTTGAAGTACTGTGTATGTTTTGAACTGGTTATAACCCTGATATGGATCTACGCAGTCGGCTGGGCTTTAAACAACAACAACGATAACAATACTTTTGTGGGGTTTTATAGAACTCTGGACTCGTGAGGTGGTGTCTGGAATTCAGTTCCAGCCCCGCAGTATAGCATACCCCGTCCATTTCCATGCTTCAGTCAGTCTGGTGGTGTCAGCTGAATGTGCCATATAGCTTTCTTCCCCTTCCCTCCCTGCATATTCTTTATTCTGCTGTCTCAAAATCTTCCTTATAGCTCAGGGTTTTGGAGAAGTTCAATGGGTCTACCAGATAATTGCTCGCGGATTTGGGTGGAGCACATGTGGAATTGTCTGACTGCAGTAAATCCTTGAAAAAAACTACAAACCCAGTTTTACGTCAGCACCAACCTCAGGTGACGTGACCGAAAGGGTAACCACCACAAAGAAAATGGGGAAAGTGGAACGTATGTAATCTTACATCACCAGGACAATCATGTTAACCCTTTGACCCTCACACCCTGTCCACCAACTGCAAAAGAACTTAATAACCTTTGCCTACTACACCCAGATAGGTTTAGAGAGTCTAAGGGTTAAGTTTTTGCTTTGCTGGCATGATTTTGACAATGCAGGATCTGGTGGACAGGGTGCGGGAGTCAAAAGGTTAAAAATGGGCAGTTTAGAAGGCCACATTTTATGTAGCACACCCCTAGGTTCAAACCCACAACGATTGTTATTTAGTTAGATGTTATATCATATAACGAAACTCATTAGTCCGCTAGTAATGCTGTCTAATGTAATTCAACATTTACCTGAATATTTTGATGGAACTACATTTTGGCATTGTGTTTATCCAACATTTACCTGAATATTTGATGGAACACTTTTCGCATTGTGTATGTATTCACCTAGGCCTGACGTGGCCTGGTTAGTCCTTTCGACAAAGCCTTGGACTCAAAATCTGATATCTCGAGTTCAATCCTAGCCTGCAACATTAAAATCTGGCCTGCTCGATGTCCATCTTGATTAACGTTTCCATCATTCTGGTGATGTTAGTGTTTCATAGGTCCTTCTTTCCACCACGTACACTTCCTCATTTCAAGTCCTTGCCACAGCATAGGGTTTCGCACAGGCCTTGAGAGTTTGCCAAATAACTGCTGGCAGACTTGGGTGGAGCACATATGGGGTTGTCTGAGTGCGATGAATCCCTCTTGAACGAACTTCAAACTTCCAGTGATATTTTTAAACAACAAGATTTTTTAGTCAGTTTATTCCTTTTCTCACGCTGGACAGAACAACAGGGAAGTTTCAGTCTTTTCCTAATTTGTGTATCTGGTGTTTGTTTGTTTGTGATCTTACGCTTGACAATGGGCAGTAGGCCGAAATTTTGCGCCTGTCTTGTCTTGTATTAAATACGCGTTCTTATTCTTTTTTTTTTTTTTTCGTGTTTTTTCTTCTGGTTCCAGTTATATTATTTTGATATTTTCATGGTAGTAAATGTAATAACAGTGGTGGAATACATATTTCTAAAAAAAATTATATATATGGAGACAGCAGAGGGGCATTCAGGAGTCATGACCTGGATGCGGCCCAGTCCCCTTAAGAGTGTCAGGAGTTAAGGGCCGAAACACTTGCTTGATGGGGGTTCCTTCTCTGAGGACCTTCTGCTCTCCGGCTCTCCCCAGAGTTTCTTACTGCTACATAGAGGCCTGATTGACGGAGAAGTAGATCACCAGCTGCCTGCACAGTTTTTGTGCACAAGTGTGATTCACGTGTGTTGTTTTTGGTCGTGTGTGTGTGGTGTGTGTGTGTGTGTGGTGTGTGTGTGGTGTGTGTGTGTGTGTGTGTGTTTGTGTGTGTGTTTGCGTGTGTGAGTGTGCTGTGTGTGTGTGTGTTTGTGTGTGTGTTGTGTGTGTTTGTGCGTATGTGTGTGTGTGTTGTGTGCGTATGTGTGTGTTTGTGTGTGTATGTGTGTGTGTGTTTGTGTGTGTGTGTGTGTGTGTGTGTGTTTGTGTGTGTGTGTGTTTTATGCATGTGTGTGTGTGTGTGTATGTTTGTGTGTATGTGTATTTGTGTGTGCGTGCTTGTGTGGATCTGTGGGTGTGTCTGTGTTCGTGTGTGTATGTTTGTTTGTGTGTATATGTCTGTGTCGGAGTATATATGTGTGGTGGTGTTTATACATGTATGTGTATGTGGCTGCACTGAGCCATTTAGTTAGTTCGTTAGTTCGTTAGTTTGTTCGTTCGTTAGTTAGTTAGTTAGTTAGTTAGTTAGTTAGTTAGTTAGTTAGTTAGTTAGTTAGTTAGTTTATTTGTTTATTTATTTATTCACTTTATTCATTTATTTATTTATTTGTTTATTTGTATATTTATAGATTATTTATTTATTTATTTATTCTTTTGTATTTACTTATTCATTATTTATTTATTTTTTACTTATTCATTCATTTATTTATTCACTCTTTCATTCTTTCCTTCATTTATTCATTATAATGTAATCTGTGAGACGCATGTTCCGCTGATCTCATTTGAGCTGGGAAATTGGAGCGCTGGCCGATGTTGGGCCACGAGAGTGATGGATTCTGTTTATTCTTGGACGCTGTTCAATAACACTGATTGATTGTATTTACCGTTAACCCCTTCATTCCCTTAGCCCTGTCCACCACCTGCCTGCAGACTGACACTGATGGATAAGGTGAGGGCGTAGAAGGGTTAAATCCGAAAGCTTGTGTCCATGGGTGAGGGATCGAAAGGGTTAAAT
>CM060313.1:19173371-19178371 GCA_030674185.1 Monoplex corrugatus | reverse complement strand
TTTTTTTTTTTTTTTTTTTTTTTTTTTGCTGTCCATGGAACTCTCAATATTCTACACTATACATAGAACAAAACCTGATTGCTTGAGTTCAATCCCAGCCTGCAACATGAACGGCATGTCCGATTGCTTACCGTCTTAATGCTTCAAGCGTTCTGGTGGTGTCAACTTCGTGTTTCATCAGTTCTGTTTCGTCCCTTTTCCCCCTCCCCATTTCAAGACCTTGCCAGCATAAAGGGTTTTGCACAAGCTCAAAAACTCTGCCAAATGACATAGCAGACTGAGCATATGAAATTATTCGAGTACGATGAAACTTTCTTGAATAATTTCCAAAATCGATATTCCTAGGCCACTCTGCATCACCACCCCCACCCCAACCATTCTCTCCAAGTGTCTGAAATGTCAACAGAGTTTTCGACATCTTGGCTATCGGTGACACCGATGCAGACTGTTACTGTTTTGTTATTGTTATACTTGTTTAAAGTCCAGCCGACTGCGTAGAGCCATATCAGGGCTTTAACCGTTTCAAAAACATACACCATACTTCAACAGAGAAAAAAGGGAAAAGAAAATATTAAGTACGTATATCAATGCATTCGAGCACATATTCTAAGGAGATGCATCTGGCGTTGACCGCTCCATCCACTTTATCACACAGGGGGTTTAGAAACATGCCTGAATACACATTTAAACATAACTAAGGACACTAAAACATATAAAAACGGGCCTGAATTACCTAAAATTGCTTATGCATATCACATTTTCCCACAGCCAAACATGCATTTCATACATGTACCCAATTATCGATTCTAGGAGAAAATACTTAAGCTTTCATCGAAAACATACAGGTGAATGAACCAGCAAGGCAGAAAATGATAGGAAGAAATGACAGAAAACAAAGGAACAAGGCACAAACCAAGAGAGTGGACATTTCTAGCACATAATTTTTAGAAGGCAGGGATAATATTCATACTGAAAGCCCTCCGCATACCCACGAGAGAAGATACACACTGGAAAAGGTGGTGGTGTATATATATATATATGTGTGTGTGTGTGTGTGTGTGTGTGTGTGTGTGTGTGTGTGTGTGTGTGTGTGTGTGTGTGTGTGTGTGTGACCTCCCACCACGAAATCAGTCTTAACTAGCATTTGGGGCATTTTGAGATATACATATCACTGGAAAGTGTACATTCTGCTGATTATTTTAGTACTTGAATAAAGCTTGTACTAAAAAAAAATGTAGAAGTTATGTATGTTTAAAGCCATTAAGTTGTATGACAGCCATTTTGAGAAAACGGCCTCTAAAGTTTTTGTGTGCTCTCCTACACATTTTCCTTAAATTTCTTTATTTGGTGGCTTTGACCCAGTTTGTTTCTAATTTTCGCTGTCATTATCTGAAAGGTGCACCAAAGAGCTTTCCATCAGTATATTACATATGCGGGTACTGTACAGGTTACGGTTCATAACAAGAGACAAAAATAGGTACTTTTGGTAGGAAATTGCGTTCTTTCTGCTGCGATCAGTGCATTAAAATACCATTTTAGATAGATTAATAATATTTTTTCAAGAAAAAAAAATTCTGTGGGGGATAGATTATAGTCTACAGAAATCAATTTTGAGAAAAAGTCAAAACACCCCAAATAGACCCTCAGTCACCTTTTCAGCTCCTAGTGCTGTTCGACTGACTGCGAGTTAAGACTGATTTCGTGGTGGGAGGTCACACACACACACACACACACACACACACATATATATATATATATATATATATATATATATATTGTGTGTGTGTGTGTGTGTGTGGTGTGTGTGTGTGTGTGTGTGTGTATGTATGTATGTATGTATTATGCAAATGTGAATGCGGAGATTGAAAAAGATGTTATTGATGGCCTCTACTGAGTACTTAAGCGTGTTCACATTATAATGTTAAGGATCCCCGAAGACCTCATGAATATTCATGTCGATGGTGATGCGTGTGCGATGCACAGAGATGAGGGGCCTCGGTTTGGAGGAGCTCCATGTCGGCGTTCAATTGTTTCACACCTGTTGCTTGCTGTCAGCGGACAACGCAACATCGTTGGTGTGGTGACTCGTTGGTGGGGGGTTGGTTTTGGATGTGTGTGAGTCTGTGGGGTTTTTTTTTGCTGTAGTTTGTGTGTTCGAGGTTGATGGAGGGGGAGGGGTTGATCAGTACGTGCGTGTGCACACTGTGTGTGTGTGTGTGTATGTGTGTGTGTGTGTGTGTAATGTGTACGTGTGAATGTGTTTGTGTGTGTGTAATATGTGTGTCTACGTTGTGTGTGTGTGTGTGTGTGTTTGTGTGTGTGTCTGTGTTTGTGTGTACGTGTGTGTGTACATGTGTGTGTATGTGTATATGTGTGTGTTGTGTGTGTGTGTGTGTGTGTGTGTGTGTGTGTGTGTGTGTTATACGTGACACATGGCTAATGTATTTTAGTCTTCTCTTGTTGATGTCTGCTAGTAGTTTTCTGTTGATATCAAGTTCTTCAAGGACACTTTCATTAATTCTTATACCTGTCCATTTGACATGTAGTAATCTGTAAAATCATACCTCTGCTGCCTCAGTTCTTCTGCAATCAGCTTTTCTGAGAGTCCAGACTTTGCAGTCATAAATCATGATTAGCCAGACCAAACATGTTTTAAAAAGTCAAATTTTCAGGCCATTTGGTATGCCTCTGTCTTTCTAGATATTCTTGAGTTGGACCGGTTTTTGCTTTGCTATTCCAATTCTTATTTTGATGTCATTGGAGCAAGTTCCATCATCAGTTTTTGTAGAACCAGGATATTTGAAAACCTAAAGGAAGTTTAATAATTGTCAGGATTGTTTTCAGTGTATTTGCCTTTGATATGTAACGCTTTTGTTTTCTTGGCGCTCAAATTTAGACCAGCCTTTTTACCTGCTGCATCCACCCTGTGTAGAATTCTTTTCATTCTGGTATGTTGTCTGCAAAGAGCACAGTATCATCAGCATAGCGCAGGTTTGTAAGTCTGTTGTTTTTTCCTCCTATTTTTCCCTCCTGTCTTTATGCCTAGTCATTCTGTGCAGTTTTTGGCAAAACATACATCAGGTAGGTTGCCATTGCTTCCCTGAGGGCGCAATGCACATACTGTGCAGGTGTCCTGGCCATTGTTTTCTCAGAACTTTGAAGATTTTAGATTATCCAAGCCCATATCTTCCTTCTGACACGTTTATGGATTGGAGTAACAACTACTCTCACACTGCTGTACAATACAGACCCACTTGCCAGTGCTTATTTGTTCATGCCAGCTTTCCGATATCTTTGTTTTGATGATAAACATTTCTGGGATTCCAGAGGCAAGCGTGATCTTGCCACAAGCTCTCTTGTGAAAGTTTCTTTCTATTCCAACCTGAGTTGATAGTTTTGGTCGTTAGTTTTCATTGCATATGACGTCATGCATAGCTATAACCAGTCAGCATTTAGGAAAGAAAGATTGCAATGCTGCGACTTTGCTATCGCTCCAATGATCAAACCAAGCTTGGATAACAATGCAGAGTGTGTTGCACACTAAACCAAGGGATTTTTCTACAAAGAGTGCTCCGCATTCAGTACGAGGCAATCGTGTGGCAATTTTTCGTAAATCTATAAAGCTCAGGCTTCAGTGTGCACCCACAGACTCTGAAAGAAATTGGGACCACACGGCCAAGTCTCATCCACTTCACAGATGAGTCGTCGCTGAGGGTGTAGCTCAACTTTTTTTAACTAGCAGAAAGATGGTGGATAAGGTAAGAATCTAAAGAGTTTTTTTTTTTTGCAATTGGTAGATAGGGTGCGGGAGTCAAAGGGTTAAATTCCATGCGTCCTTTACAACCTGCCACACATCCAAATCTGTCTGACTGAATGATGCGAAAGAGAAGAAGAAAGAGAAACAGCATTACGTTGTGAATGGAAAGGACATTACGAAAAGGTAACCGTACCAAGCTTTTGCAGACATATCTTTTCCGTCAGGCAAAAAGTTAATGATCTCTCTCTCTCTCTTCTCTCTCTCTCTTTCTCTCTCTCTCTCTCTCTTTCTGTGTGTGTGTGTGTCTCTCTCTCTCTCTGTGTCTCTCTGTCTGTCTCTGTCTCGCTCTCTCTCTCTGTCTCTGTCTCTCTTTCTCTCTCAACGAACACGCGCACGCACAGTATGTTTACCTGCACGTGCGTTAAGCGTGCAGAGCGCGCGCAGCATGATTACGCGGCCGTTCAAACTTCCTCCCCGTGTTGGCTGTAGTCGTCGCAGAACGAACATCCTCCTCCATCTGTTCCCACCCACCCACCCACCCATCTCCACCCTCCTCCCTCACACACACAGATTCACGTACCCTCTTCTCCCTCCCTCTCCCTCCCTCCCTCTCCGTTTCCCCCTCCCACATCACTGCCAACTCCCACTCACAGCAGCTACCGTATTCGACAGGTGCAATGCCCATTACACACACGTTGCGCGTGGGTCAACCTTACCTAGGTACAGGTAGATAGTGTGGAAAGCTGCGTGCACCTGCTGGGCGAGCAGGTATATAAATATATATAATGAACACTTTTTTTGTACGTGTTTGATAGAAAAACACTCTTCAATAGTCTACTGCCCAGTGAAGCTTGTTACTATGCGTAAATTGAGTTGTACGTCTAGATCTATATTGTGATCGTGAAAAAAAAAATGTTGACGTTTTCGAGCTTCCTTGACCTACCTGTTAAAAGGAAGTAGAAGGCAAGTGGTATTGTGTTTGTGGTTCGTGGTGGCGCGTGGTGGAAAGCTTTATTCCTCCTACTCGTCTGCTACATTGGTGGTATGGCTTATTAAGAGTCGCTGTTGGTGTTTGCTTTCTGCGCCGGCTTAGTGGTTGTGATTTTTCAGGGTCGCGGCTACATACAGATTTGGTGAGTTTTGATGTGTTGTGTGTGTGTGGAGGGTTGATGATGATGGTGATGGTGAGATGATGAGAGGCTGGTTCGAGCAGCAGCAAGGTTGGGTACCGTATAGATAGTTT
>CM060313.1:19148371-19168371 GCA_030674185.1 Monoplex corrugatus | reverse complement strand
AATGATTCTGTTGTTTCAAAATAGCGAAAATATGTTTTCAAACGGTGTAAGATTTCTTGTAGAATACCGAAAACTCAAGTTACAGTAGTCTAAAATCGGCAGTTGGCAGGTGGCCATTTTGAGACATCGCCATTTGAAGTGAGTGAAGATATTTTTCAGATGTAATTAAGCCTTTGTATAAAGTGAAACATTTAATACGCCTTTTGATTAAAACAACAATATCTATTTTGAGATATGATCAAAGCAATGATGAAAGAAGTGGAAACTGAAAACAGTGTCGTCAACAACAATAGCAACAACAACAACAGCCACAACCACAACAGCCAAACAGAAAATCAGTAAAATGTAAGCGATCACAACTTCAGAGGCTAATACAATATCATCATCATCATCAGGTGCCCTGCCGCATGGCGTTGGCGATCATGGACTTCCATCTGTCTCTATCTCTCGTTGCCCCTAGCATCTCCCCACCCTCCTCGTCCCCAGCCACTCTGCAAGTCCCTCCAGCATTTTCTCCCTGGGTCTATCTGGTGGTCTCTTTCCCTCCAGCTTTCCCGTTGTGACCAGGTGCTCCAAATTCTCCTTCCTCATAAAATGGCCTGTATATGTTGCCTGTCTTTTCCTAATCTTCCTTATGAGTGATCTACTTGTGTCTGCCTCCATCATACACTAGATGCATCCAATACTTACTGTATCCGTTGTGGGTACAGGTTTGCTATCAAGTTTATAAAGAGAAAATATCTCAGTGGCGTGCAGGTATATGCAAAGCCGATACTTCCTGTGCTTGTCCTTCGATTTACTGGTTTATGTCAGTAGGCTTTCCTTCTCTGTCTGTCTGTCTGTTTTCTCTCTCTCTCTCTCTCTCTCTCTCTCTCTCTCTCTCTCTCTCTCTCTCTCTCTCTCTCCTCCTCTCTCTCTCTCTCTCTCTCTCTCTCTCTCAATGTCTGTCTGTCTGTCTCTTTATCTGTGTATCTGTCAATCTGTCTGCCTTGTTTGTCGGCTTGTCTGTCTGTCTGTCTGTCTATCTCTAACTCTCTCTCTCTCTCTGTCTCTCTGTGTGTCTCTCTGTCTCTGCCTGTCTGTCTCTCTTCTCTCTCTCTTCTTCTCTCTCTCTCTCTCTCTCTTCTCTTCTCTCTCTCTCTCTCTCTCTCTTTGCAAATGGCTTAATTTGTGTCAGTCTTTGACCAAGTCATAAATAGATGTTTGTATTATCATTAGCATATTGTTGTACAGGTTTAAAACTATGTACAACTATCATATGTTCCGTTTTATGAGATTGTTATATTTTCAAATTATTTAATTTTCAAATCATTCAATGAATTGATATATTTATGTGTCTGTTCAGCATACAAATATAACAAAAATACATAAAACCCTAATTCTTCAAACCCTCCCACATTGTATATATATATATATATATATATATATATATATATATATATATATATATATATATATATATATATATATATATACTGTGGCCCAAGGCCCATATATGTTAAAACATTGGGTTCTTAGTTTTGCATAGAACTGGAAAAAAAACGCTAAAAAGAAACATCTGTAAATCAATAGTAGGACATCTGTTCAATTGGAATAAATTCTGTTTTGACGAAAAACAAATGAACGAATACGAGCACTCACACGTACACAGACACACACGCACACACCAAACAAACGCGTGCGCGCGCACCACTCACAGACACACACAGACACCCACGACACAGACATACACCTCCCCCCCACACACACACACACATGCACTCACACACACACACACACACACTCTCTCTCTCTCTCTCTCTCTCTCTCTCTCTACACACACACTCACTATAAACAAACAAACACACACACACACACACACACTCACCACGCACACAAACACATACTCAGATACACGCACACACACACACACGCATACATACACACATACGCACACAGAGTTAAGAATTCGTGGCGCTGCGTGTGGCGACGAGCTCTCCTGGGGAGAGCTGCCTTCATTTCTCATGATAAATCTATGCTGACCACACACGCACACAAATACAAACAAGTACAAATGAATTGTGAGATGGATTATTCATTGCCAAATTATAGATTTTAAATCGGAATGATTTTATGGGGTGTTGGGCGGTGGAAGGGGCGTGCATGTGTATCTCCCTCTGAGCACGCATGCCTTTATGCCCTTTGTCACACTGTTTCAAGTTAGCAGCTATAATAATATATATAATATAATATAATATAATATAATATAAATAAATAAATACATATAATAAATATAAATATAATATAATATAATTATAATATAATATAATATAATATAATATAATATAATATATATAATATGATATAATATAAATATATATAATATAATATAATAATATAATATAATATAATATAATATAATATAATATAATATAATATAATATAATATAATATAATATAATTGATATATATATATATATAATATATATATTATATATATGATGTGATGTGATATATGATATATATGAATGATATGATGTGATGTGATATGATTGATGTATGTATGTATGATATGATATATATAATTGATATGATTGATTAATGATATGATATGATATGATATGATATGATATGATGATATGATATGATTGATGATGATATGATTGTGATATGATATGATTGATGTGATTGATGTATGATGATATGATGATATGATGTGATATGATATGTATGATGAATATGATATAATATTGGGAACAAACAGCTGCATTGAGAATAGAAAATGATATAAGCTCTTTCCAAAACATCAAAAGAGGAGTCAGACAGGGTTGTGTTTTGTCACCAGATCTCTTTTCACTTTACAGCGAAAACATCATGAGAAACCTAGAGGAAGACCCTGGATTAAAGGTTGGAGGAAAAATGATAAACAACATTCGATACGCAGATGACACCGTGCTGATTGCAGAAAATGAAAGGGACCTACAAAACCTTGTGAATATACCAGAAATAGAAAGCAAAGGTAAGGGGTTGGAACTAAACAGCAGGAAGACTGAAGTCATGGTGATCAGTAAAAAACATGAAATCCCTTCAAGCAATTAACAGCAAACGGCACAACCTTGAGACAGGTTGATAAGTTTAAATACCTGGGAACGATTATTTCCAAACGCAGATGACATAGAAGTAGTCAGCAGAATTGGCCAAGCCATAACAGCATTCAAGAAGATGAAAAGCATTCTGACCAACAAATGCCTATCAATTAACACAGGAAGAGAGTTCTTGAATGTTATATAGAACCAATACTGTTAACGGTTGTCAGGCGTGGACAGTCAACAAGCAAAGCCAGAACAAGATTGAGGCAGCCGAGATGTGGTTTCTAAGAAGAATGTTGAGAGTTCAATGGACAGCAAGGAAAGCAAACGAGACAGTCTTGATGGAGGCAGACAAAGGAAGATCATTGATAAGGAAGATTAGGAAAAGACAGGCAACATTTATAGTCCATTTTATGAGGAAAGAGGATTTGGAGCACCTGGTCACAACGGGAAAGCTGGAGGGGAAGAGAGCACCAGGTAGACACAGGGAAAAGATATTGCACGGACTTGCAGAGTGGCTGAAGACAACAAGGGTGAAGAGATGCTTGAGGCAACAAGAGATAGAGACAGATGGAAGTCCATGATCGCCAACGCCATGCGGCAAGGCACCTGATGATTATATATAATATAATATAATATAATATAATATAATATAATATAATATAATATAATATAATATAATATAATATAATATAATATAATATAATAATATAATATAATATTAATGTGATGTGATGTGATGTGATGTGATGTGATGTGATGTGATGTGATGTGATGTGATGTGATATAAATAGTATGATATGATATGATATTGATATGATATTTGGTATTGTATTATAGGATGTGATATGATTTGATATGATTAACAATAATACCAATGATAATAGTTATAAAAAAAGGTAAAGATATTAAGATAATGACAATCATGATAATGATGACGATAATAACGACAGTAAGGATCCTAATAATTGCTACAAGGCGCTAAGTTGTGAATCTCAATCAAATGAAAACATAAACTCTTGTCATTCACTGGCAGTGACAAAACAACACATGAGTACAGAAACAGCAAAACACGGACTGGGATGGGTTGGTGATTGTGAATCCTGGACAAAAGGTTATCTATCTATCTATCTATCTATTAGCTATCTATATCTATCTATCCATCTATCTATATCTATCTATCTATCTGTCTATCTATCTATCTATCTATATCTATCTATAATAATAATAATAATTACAATATTTATGTAGCGCAAAATATTGATAAAAATCAAATCTAAGCGCTGAACAGACACATACTCACGCACGCACACACCACACACACACACACACACACACACACACACACACACACACACACACACACACACACACACACACACACACACGGCTATAAATGGGGAAAAAGAATAAAAGCAATGGAAAATTATAGAGAGCATATTATATACAATTATATATAACCATGTGATTCCACTCCGAGCGGAGACAGGCTGCAGAGGGGGTTGAGTGAGGTCAGGATTTTATGCAGAGGAGAAAAGGTGAGTTTTGAGAGCGGACTTGAAGGAGACAAAAGTAGTTGCTGACGGACTGAGAGAGGAAGTCTGTTCCAGGAGAGTGGACCAGAAACAGAGAAGGCTCGTGGACCATAGGTACTGAGCTTAGTGCGTGGAAAGCAAAAAGTCAGAGGATCGGAGGCAGAGCGGAGGGTACATGAGGGAACATAGATCTCAAGTAGGCTTGACATGTAATCGGGGGCTGCGTTGTTGAGGCTTTTGTAGCACATGGTGTCTAGTTTGTACTGTATGCGCTTTGATACAGGGAGCCAGTGAAGTTGTGCCAGGAGAGGAGATATGTGGTCAGCTTTTTTCTTTTTGAGTACAAGGCGCGCAGCATTGTTTTGAATGCGCTGTAGGATGTGAGTGGTGGAGGCAGGAAGACCGGACGGAATGAATTGCAATAGTCAATCGAGACATTATGAAGGAGAGAACGAGTTTTGCAGTTGTTTCGACAGAGAGATACTTCCTGATCGGGCTTATACGATGGAGGTGATAGTAGCAAGATCTGGCAGTTTGAGAAACAAAGTTGTTCATGGAGAGGGTAGAGTCAAGGCAGACACCAAGGTTTTTAACTGAATCAGAAATTGGGACTGATGTGTTACATAATGAGAGAGAAAGAGGAGGCAGCTGAGAAAGTTTCTGACGGGTGCCAGTGAGGATAGCTTGTCTTGTTGTCGTTAAGCTGAAGTTTATTGTATGTCATCCAGTTCTTAATGTCCGAGTAACACTATCTATCTATCTATCTATCTGTCTGTCTGTCTGTCTGTCTGTTGTTTATCTATCTATATTTATCTATCTCTCTGTTTATTCTCTGTCTACCTTTATCTATCTATCTATCTATCTATTATCTATCTATCTCTATCTCTCTATCTGTTTCTCTATCAATCTATCTCTCTATCTATCTATACATATATTATTATATATATATTATATATATATTATATATATATCTTAGTACTTAAGTATGTATGTATGTATGTACATGTACGTTTGTATCTACCTACCTATCTGTCTATCTATCTTCCTATCTGTCTGTCTGTCTGTCTGTCTGTCTGTCTGTTTTTGTTAAAATTAGACCTTAAGGAACAAAGAGGTTGCAGTAATCGAAAAAACGAAATGTGGATTGCTCCAATTGTACGGACCAGATACAGAAAATGAGCGAAGACCGATTGTGAAACGTCTGTATCCGAGAAATTAGTGTGTGAAGTAGAATGAAGAGGTTAGGTTTCTTCTTCTTCTTCTTCTTCTTCTTGTCTTCTCTTCTTTTTCTTCTTCTTCCTTCTCTCCCATACACTTTGAAGAATAGGGCGCACACTTAAGAACTATTCACAAGATTTTTCCGGCTCTTTCGGTTGTGTTCCAAGGCCTGGGTCTCTCTGCAAATGGTCTCTCTTTTTGTTGTTTGCTTATTCTGGTTTAGGGGTGGGGTAGGGTGGACATAGAAACCATTCGCATGCTTGGGGCATGGATGTACATTTGGAGATGGGATGGTCGCAGGAATAGATAGGTAGGCTTAAAACTGTTGCTACACTCGTGACAGAGCGTATCGATTTTGAATAAAATGCTTTGAGTAACAGGTGACCAGCAGTCTTTTCACTTTGTCCAAGCCACAAAGTTGTGAACTGCATGACAAGTGATGAATCATACCTTGATGTGTGAGTGTTTCATCATGGCTCAGACAACAGGGACTCCTCTGCTGACTGTTTTGGATGGGTGCCAAGAAGGATGTTGAGAGTTCCATGGACAGCAAAGAAAACAAACGAGACAGTCCTGATGGAGCAGACATAAGTAGATCATTCATAAGGAAGATTAGGAAAAGACAGGCAACATTCATAGGCCGTTTTATGGGGAAAGGGGAATTGGAACACCTGGTCACAACGGAAAGGTGGAGGGAAAGAGAGCACCAGGTAGACCCAGGGAGAAGATACTAGACGGACTTGCAGAGGACTGAAGACAAGGAGGGTGGAAGAGATGCTTGAGGCAACAAGAGATAGAGACAGATGGAAGTCCATAATCGCCAACGCCATGCGGCAAGGCACCTGGTGATGATGATGATGATGATGCCAGACATATAGGGACATTGCACCAGACAACGAGTGAAACTGACTTAGAGGTCGTGGGTTTGACCCCTTCTGTCCTCTGTCTCCCTTCCCATCAATCTGAATATATATATATATATATGTGTATGTGTGTGTGTGTGTGTGTGTGTGTGTGTGTGTGTGTGTGTGTGTGTGTGTGTGTGTGTGTGTTGTTCGTTCGTTGCTTGATTTAACGTCTTTTCACTATAAGTGATATTAGACGGTGTGTGTGTGTGTGTGTGTGTGTGTGTGTGTGTGTGTGTGTGTGTGTGTGTGTGTGTGTGTGTTGTGTTGTGTGTGTGTGTATTGTGTAGGATTTTTTTAGGACCATCGCACTCAAGGAGGTTACCTTTGTCCTCGCCTTTCTTTCCCACGTCGCAATTTCTACGCCACCTCAATGGCCACAGGAGCAGGAACAGTTTTTACAATGTGATGATGATGATGTCGATGAGGATGATAATCATGAAGCTACGGAGTTCTATCTAGGATTGAGACTGCGTGACAGGCCTGTACTCTACGCTTACTGTCTTAATATATCCTGGCATCAACTAGGCCCGAGAGATACAGACACCTGCGGTTCTGGTCAGAAGATTTAATGCCGCATGGCGTTGGCGATTATGGACTTCCATCTGTCTCTATCTCTTGTTGCCTCAAGAACACCCGGAACACTGACGCATCCGTGAATGGATGAGACTCGACTGTGTGGTGTCGGTCTTCCCAATGAGCCCATAGCACGCCCAACTCTGGATAGGAACAAGTTAGAGCCGAAAAATCCAACAATGATTTTTGAAAGGACTGATGGGGATTCGAACCCACAATCTTCCAGTCGGTAGCCATTGCGTTAACCACTACACCACGGCGACTGGTTATTGTAAGATTTTAGGATTTTTTCCTTTTTTTTTTCTAAGCCCCGACAGGGTCCTATCCAAATTTGAACGTGCTTTGGGATCGAAGGAAAGGCTGGCACCACACACAGTTTAGTCTTCTCCACTTTACCGACGCTTTGCTGGTGTTTGCTTAACTTTCCTGACTTAACAACACAGGTTCCAGCTAGATCTCTCGAGCCTGGTTGACTTACTTTATTTTTGTTACGTTCTCTGTCCTCTTGTGCGTTAAGCGTCGAGGTGAGATACAGCTTTCGGACGTGGGCCAGATGGGTAGCGTCTGCCATAGTTAGGTTGATTCTTTCAGTTGTGTCTTTCACACCTTCTATCCATCTTATCCTGGGACGCTCTTTTCGTTTGGATCCACGCGTTTTGATATTATAAGCTTTGTATGCTGTCTGTTTGCTGGGAACCCAAATGAGGTGACCGAACCATTTCAGCCTTTGTTTTCTATATATTCTAGACATGGCACAGTTCCCACGACGTCTATAAAGACCTCATTTCTGATCTTGTCTCTACGTGTGACATTCATTGTCTTTCTGAGACACCTCATCGCACAAGCTGTTATTTTGCCTTTTTGTCTTTTGTTTAAATGTCCATGTCTGGCACTGATAAGAAAGCATTGGTATAAAAATGGAGCTCATTGGTTGACGCTTGGTATCCATAGATATGTGTGGATTAATAGCAGGAGGATCAGCTGATAAGTCACTGCATTTGTTTTTGGATGCTTGTTTCATTTTCCCTATCCATGTTGCCATTCTGTGGAAAGATACTTCCAAAGTATTTGAATTCTTGAGCTTGTTTCAGTTCCATGTTGTTGACCTTCAATTCTAGCATGCCTGGGAATGTGCTTACTTCTATAATCTCTTTTTTGGACACGCTGATTTTCATGTTATAATGCTCACAGCTTGCATTTAAGTTACGGAGTTGTTCCTGTAAGTCTTCTGCGTCTTCATAAACTAGGTGTTATTCATAAGCAAATAGTAATTCATTCAGGTCTTCGACGTTTGGATTTGCGTCCTTTGTGATCCTGTCTTGGTAAATAATGAACAATAGAAGGGACAAAACACAACCTTGACGCACTCCTGTTTTTACAGTCAAATCAGTCAGAGACCGTCTGGTGTTCTCACTGAACTTCAACTGTGTTGGTACATCGCCATGGCATTCTCTGACAACTGTTCTTGAACACCATAGTCTCTAGAATTGCCCACAGTATATTTCTCTCTACTCTGTCGAAGGCTTTTTCTTGATCAACAAATACCATATTGAGATCTTTGTCATATTCAATGGTCTTTTCAAACATCTGTCAAAAGGCACCAAGATATATAGTATGGAAAAGAAACGTAGAGTACAACACAGTCACACAATCTCAATCCAAACTGGAGCTCCATAGAATTATTACTGTTATCCCCTTTCTCATCAGTCATAGCAGTATAAAAGAAAAAAAAAACAACTAAATTTGGCAGCACTTGAAACCATGCATGCTCTCGTGAGGACCGCAGTTTCTGTGGGTTTAGTAATTGCTGGAGAGTCTAAATTACTGGGGTGCGTTAGGTAGGGACGAAAAAAGCAACAACAAAACAGATACTGACATCACAGGGCCTACAATAATAGGTGTTGAACTGTTCTGGTCATGCGTTTGTAACTTGTTGTGACAGTGTTCGTCGCACCATGGTCTTGTGTTTATGTTGTGGTCGAGTCCACCAGCACACACACACACACACACACACACACACACACACACACACAACACACACACACTCTCTCTCTCTCTCTCTCTTTCTCTCTCTCTTTCTCTATCTCTCTCTCTTTTTCTCTCTCTCCTTTTTTTCTTTTTTGTTTTTTTTGTTTTGTTGTTGCTGTCTAAAATCACTTTAGAGAATAGCAATTAAATCAAAGACCACCACACACACACACACACACACACACACACACACACACACCACACACAACACACACACACACACACACACACACACACCACACTCTCTCTCTCTCTCTCTCTCTTGTCTCTCTCTGCTGTCTGTCTGTCTGTCTGTCTGTCTCTCCTCACTCTACCTGTCTCTCTCAGTCTCCCTTGCTGTCTCTCTCCTCTTTCTCTTCCCCCCTTTCTGTCTCCTCTGTGTCTGTCACTGTCTTTGTCTGTCTGTCTGTCTGTCTCTGTCTCTCTCCCTCTCTATCCCCCCTCTCTCTCCGCTGTCTTTGTCTCACACATACAAAACATACATACACACAGAGACGGACAGACAGACAGACTCAAACACACACATACACACTCATGCACACACACACACACACAAACACACACGCACACACATACACACACACGCACACTCACTCACTCACACACAGATACACAGACATACAGATACAAAACACACAGACACACACAAACGCACATACACACACACAAATGCGCGCGCACAGACACACACACACACACACACTCTTTCTCTCTATCTCTCTATCTCTCTCTGTCTCTCTCCTCTCTCTCTGCTCACTCTACCTCCCTTTCTCGCTCTCACTCGCTCTCTCTCCCCTCCTCTCTTCTCTCTCTCTCTCTCTCTCTCTCCTCTCTTCCCCCTTTCTGTCTCCTCTCTCTCTCTCTCTGTCTTTCTCTGTCTGTCTGTCTGTCTGTCTGTTTGTCTGTCTGTCTCTCCCTCTCTATCCCCTCACTCTCCGCTCTCTCTAGCTCACACACACAAACACACACACACACACACACACACACACACACACACACACACACACACACACACAACACACACACACACTACACAAACACAAACACACATCACACAACACTACACAGACATACAGATACACACACAGACACACACACGCGCGCTACACACACACACATATTTCTCCTCCACCTCCCCCCCACTCCCCATCTCATTCTCTCTTTCTCTATCTCCTCCCGCAGACTTGCTTGCTTTTATTATTTTTTGATATGTTTGAAGATGTAGAGTAACTGGGACCAGCCGTAAGACAGATCCACAGTTACGTAATGCTAGTACCCCATTGAGTAATGAATGTGCTTTGAAGTTTGAAGTCTCTCTCCCTCCTTCCCGTCCCTCCCTCTCTCACTCCTTCTGACCCTACATATCACCTCTCTTCTCTGTCTTATCCTGCAAATTCCCTGAAGGATCCTATCTTTCTGTTTGTTATGCAGGCGTTGATATGGTTCTGAGAGAAAAGGCGAGATGTGAATTGGATACGGTATTGATTGGGAATTTGAAGTGTCCCGGCTGTGCCTTAAATATTATCTCTTTGTGTCCAAGACATTACTGATACCTTTGTGGTGTGGTGTGCCCGTTTATATGTCCATATGTCCATATAGCAGCTGTCTAAGTGCCATCTGTCCATATACCCAGCTGTCTAAGTGTCCATCTGTCCATATAGCCAGCTGTCTAAGTGTCCATCTGTCCATATACCCAGCTGTCTAAGTGTCCATATGTCCATATAGCCAGCTGTCTAAGTGTCCATATGTCCATATAGCCAGCGTCTAAGTGTCCATCTGTCCATATACCCGGCTGTCTAAGTGTCCATCTGTCCATATACCCGGCTGTCTAAGTGTCCATCTGTCCACATACCCAGCTGTCTAAGTGTCCATCTGTCCATATACCCAGCTGTCTAAGTGTCCATCTGTCCACATATCATTCATCCATGTCCGTCTGCCCATGTGCTTATCATTCTATACGCCCGTCTATCCATATGTCCATAAGTTTATATGTCCGTCTATCTGTATGCCCATCTGTTGATATGCCCATCTATCTATACGCTGATTTCTGCATATGTTCATCCACTTATATGTCCTCTCTGTCCATGACCATCTCGCCATGTGTCCTCTCTATTATGCTGATCTATCCATATGCTGATCTATCCATATGCTGATCTATCCACATGCTGATCTATCCATATGCTGATCTATCCATATGCTGATCTACCCAATGCTGATCTATCCATATGTCCATCTATCTATATGCCTATCTACATTCCCATCTATCCGTATGTCTATCTATCTATGTGCTTGTCTATCTATATGTCCGCCTATTTATATGCTTATCTATCTGTATACCCATCTATCTATATGATTATCTATCTATATGATTATCTGTCTATATGCCCTTCTATATGCCCAAAGTAACTATATGTCCATCTATCTCTATGCATGTCTATGCCCATTTATCCATATGTTCATATACCCATACATTCCTCTATCCATATAGCTATCTACCCATATATCTGTCTACCTACATGTCCAGTTATTAATATACCCATGTATCCAGATGTCCATCTATTAGTATTTCCATCTATCCATATGTTCATCTGTCACTGTGCCTGTCCATATGTCCATCTATCCATATGCCCATTTATCTGTATACCTATCTGTCTATACGTCCATGCATCAATAAATCCATCTATTCCTCTAATTCTATGCCCATCTACCTATATATATCCATATACCTTTGTGCCCATCCATCGATATGCTCATCTATCCATATGTCCATTTACCCATATGTCACCTATCTGTGTGTCCATCTACCTATATGTCCGTCCACCCATATGTCCATCTATCTGTATGCCTATCGATCCGTACCGTCTTATCATGTATTTGCACCGAAAACCAATTTCCCTACCCTGTCTGTGTTCCTTGCTATCGTTGTGTGTGGGAACTTTAATCAGTGTGTGTGTGTCTATGTTCTTGTATGGTGTGCCCTCAGCAAAACCGGTGTGTTCCCTGTCTACCGGAGCACCCTGAGAGGTGATACCAACTGCTGTTCTACTTCACAACATCCCCAGCTTGAAGTCACGGGGTCAAGGATGTATGAAGACATTAATGTAAAAGTTTGTGACAGCGAAGCAATAATCTTATCAAGAGTAAAGATTTGCGATAAGCCTTCGAGTATCACTGTAATGTTGTATGGCAAGACATCATCTCCAGATTGAGTATATCTTAGAAAAGCTTAAAAAGTATGGCTTGAGAATTAACAACAAGAAGCCGTTAAGAAACGTTGGAAGTTATAAAGCAGATCTTTCGTTAAAGAAATCTTGGCTGTCTTGACCTTCGTCAGTAAGAAGTAAGGCCTGCGGTTCACCGTTCCATGTCGTACATTCCAGCTGCAGTGCAGTTAAAAAAAAACACTTACTTTTCATGTTGTGCTGGCCATGCATGAAACATAAACTCCTTCCTGACTTTCTGTGACCGTGTTCCTAGCGTAAGCCAAGGTCACACAATACTTTGGTTTCTCTTTGATTCTCTTCATGACAGGCCTTGGTGCTGAAAAAGACATAACTGTGATCCATTCAACTCTTCTCCTTTCCGTTATTGATGAGTGGCAATTAGTACAGTTTCTTCTCAATTATGCAACAATAAAGCATAGTGAGCAGTATCTTTGCTTACTTTTTGTAAACGAAATGAAACATCGACTCCCGAACTGTTATTCGTTGACTTGGCAAATCTCGGTGCTGAAACAATAATGCTGATACATTCGTGATGCAATAGACCCTTCGTCGAAATCAAAATCGAAATAAAATAAAATGCCCTAAAACTTGTCATTCATGCAATAATGATTGATTCCAAGCCTGCTAAAAATTGCTGTTCTCTGATGATTGTGTGCTGCTTTTGTGTGAATCTTGTGATCCGTACAACCTGTTGCTTGCACTGCAGACTCTGACCGCTTTCTCTGACGCTTCTCTGCCAGTGCTGCTCGTGCCGCTGCTGTGGAGGAACGTCTCCGAGTGTGTGGGTCCTTTTTTCCTGAACGGTATTGTGTGTCCTTCTGTTGTGCCTTGCTCTGCAGACTATTATGCACCGTGTGTCCTGCTCCCTCTCCCCTCCCTCCTTTCCCTCTTGTCCTCAAATCCTCTATGTGACTCCAATGGCTTCCTCCTCGCTTTGATGACCACTGTGGTGCCCTGTAACCTCCCCCCCCCCCCTTGTCTTTCTCGCTTTCTCTCTCTCTCTCTCTTGTTCTGTGTTGGTGGAAGACTTTGTTCCTGAGCTGTCCCTTCTCCCTGTCTCTGTCCTTTTGGCGGAAAGACTCGTTGTCCCGTCTGCCCTGTCCGCTATTGTAGTGTGGTTGCTGCCAGTCAGTCAGTCAGTCACTCAGTCTCAGTGGGTGCTGATGTCTTCCTGGTGCCACCCCCAGTTCTAGACCGTGTCTGCTGTTACCTCCCCTTTACCGCTCTCAGTGACGTACATGGTGCTGTGCTCTCTCTCACCCCGTATCCTTCCTACCAGCTTCCCTGGCTGTGTGCTCTCTCTCTCTCTCACTCACCAAACTCCTCCCTGCCTGACCTTTCGACCCTTTGACCTATGACCTAGCCACCCCCACCCCCCCTTGACTCACTGACAGCCTCATTATGTTCCTCAGCTCGGGGTCGACCCACAGCGGCAGCGAGGGCCACGGGGCCAGTCTGAGTGCCCATGGATCTGCTCACAGCTTCCGCCAGCACCACGGGCACGGGATCGGGCACGGGCACGGGCACGGGCAGCGCGAGGCTCACGGGCTCGGGCAGGGAGTGCACGGGGAGCGCTACCACACCCGTAAGAAGGACTCGCCCTCGCCGGCCGGGGAGGCCGCGTCAGCCGGCGCTTTATTCCATTACCCCTGCACCTCTTTCTTCTCCGCCTCCTCCTCGTCCTCCCAGCAAAACCACCACAAGCACATCCACCACCCTCAGCGACTGTCCGTGCCGGGAGCGGGCGGCGAGGTGGTGAGGCAGTCGTCGTTCCGCAAGCAGCGCGGCGTCGGCATCGGCGGCGGCTCGGCGGACGACCCAGGTCACAGGCTGGAGGTGAAGATCGCTCCGGACCCCGTGGTGACCACCATCACCCCCGCCCCTCCCTCCTCCCACCCCACCCACCTGCAGCGGTCCCCGGGCCACCCCCACCACACCCACCTCCTGCCTCTGGCCATGCCGGGCGAGCAGAGCGACAACGACGACCTGGACGGCGGGGAGGAGGTGGGTGAAAGGTCCCTTCAGGTGGTCAGCCGCCTTGGCAACGACTACTACTACCCTCGAGATTACGGGGGAGGAGGAGGAGGAGGAGGAGGAGGGGGTGGGGGTGGTGGTGGCGGGCATTGGGCGCCTCCCAGTCCCTACACCATCGAACGTTCCCGCCATGGCCGCAAGCGCGTGATCCTGAACGTGGGTGGCGTGAAACACGAGGTCCTGTGGAGAACTCTGGAGCGCATGCCGCACACGCGTCTGGGAAAGCTCCGGGACACTTGCTCCCACGAATCCCTCATGGAACTCTGCGACGACTACAACCTGGCGGAAAACGAGTACTTCTTCGACCGCCATCCGCGCTCCTTCGCTTCAATCCTGAACTTCTACCGCACGGGGAAGCTTCACCTCGTTGAAGAGATGTGTGTCCTGTCCTTCAGCGAGGACCTCGAGTACTGGGGCATCGACGAGCTGTACCTGGAGTCTTGCTGCCAGCACAAGTACCACCAGAAGAAGGAGCACGTGTACGAGGAGATCCGCAAAGAAGCGGAGAGTATACGGCAGCGAGAGGAGGATGATTTCGGTACAGGGGTCTTCAGCAAGTACCGTCAGAAAGTGTGGGATTTACTGGAGAAGCCCACCACCTCTATGGCAGCTCGGGTGAGTCCAGCATTGTGTGTGTGTGTGGGGGGGGTGTGTGTGTGGTGTGTGTGTGTGTGTGTGTGTGTGTGTGTGTGTGTGTGTGTGTGTGTGTTTTCTTTTTTTTTTTTTTTTTTTTTTTTTTTTTTACTCTTCTCTTTTTCTTTTCTTTCTGTCATCGTTCGTCATGTGTCCCCTTAGTTTACGAGTTAGACTACGTTGATAATATAACATGTCTTGTAGTTAGTGGTTCAGGCTTTTTACGTACATGTATAGTCTGGATAGATTAGTGACGTGCATTGCCATTTGTAGGGTTTAGGGTTCGTATACTCGTACATAGTCTTAGAATAGATCAGTGACATGTGTCGCCTTTGTAAGATTTAGGCTTCGTATACGTAGATTTAGTCTTTGTATTCGTTGACATAGATTGCCCTTGTGGATGCTTATAATAACCTAAATTGCTGTGTTGCTTCTACAGATTCTTGTATAGGCTTAACAGTTGTTTAGTTCTATTGCATTTTTCCGATCCTGTATTACCAGAGATATCGATTTTGCTTTAAACTGAAATTTTGCATAACATTTAACTTTACCGTACTGAAGTTGATACAGGTTGGTTATGGATCTGTTATCTGCTTTTGTAATACATCACCGTTTCCATCAGTGGAAAAAAATGATGCATGGAAATGAAATCAAAAAATGATAATAACGAAATTGATGCATGAGATGTTTTGTTCCTCTTTTCTCTGTATCACACTCACTCGTAGATTTTTGCACAGTGTGTGTGATGCGTAGTGTTTCTGTCCCATTTCCTTTACACTGAAACACTGCACTGAAATTTTGATTTTGTGTTCTTGCACATTAATATGTTATGGCAGACTGCTAGTCTTAATCCCGTAAATGTTTATATTATAGGAAGATATGATTGATTTTTTATTTTCCATTATGTTTGTTTTGTCATCACATGTTAGAGTGTTAATGATTTAATTTCAATTCTTAAGTACGTTTGGAGAGAAAGAGAGAGGGAGAGAGAGAGAGGGAGGGAGGTAGAGAGATAGGGGAAGGGATGGAGGGAGGGAAGAAAGGTTTATTCACATGTAGGCCTTTGCCTCTTATGAAAGTGCTTGATAACATGATACCTTATCAGAATGATAATCACAATAGACGTTTGTACTCATCAATACATGACAGTAAATCATTGACAAACTTCTCATGCCATTTTATATCATTAAACACAGTTGTCCTCTACATTAAGAGACGACCGTGGATCACAATTGCAACGTTTTGTGTAGATATATATATATATATATTCTCACATTTCTTATCACATTCTCACACAAAAGCAGACTAACTCGAGAATTATACCTGCAGTACCCTAGTTATGTGGCCAAGTCCAACACTGTTAGTCAGTGCATACATCTTGTTGTCAGACGGCTGCGTATTCTTTTCACGTATTTATCCCTGAAAACGGAATATGACTGCCTTAGTGATGGGGGTAAGAAAATAGGCCATGCACGTAAAAGCGTTTATTTCAGTGCACATCAGGATTACAGTTCTCGAACGATGAAAGTAAAGTAAAATTCATCTCTATGCTTGGCCATAAAGTTCGGTCGCGTTGGCTTCATTAATTTAACCCTTTGGCTTCAGCACTCTGTCCACCAGCATCCTGCATTGCCAGCCATGCTGGCAAAGCAAATACTTAACCCTTTTGATTCCATCACCCTATCCACCAGCTTTCTGCAGTAGCCTGGTGGATAGGGTGAGGGAGTCAAAGGGTTAAGTTTTTGCAGTTGGTAAATAGGGTGCAGGAGTCGAAGGGTTAATGAGCGCGCGTTATTTGCTGGTGGTTTTCAGCAGTATATTAATTTTCAAGAGAGAAATCGATGATGAAATTGCCTAGATATGGTACCTTCATCATCATCATCATCATCATCATGTGCCCTGCCGCATGGCGTTGGCCATCATTGCCCTCCATATGCATCTATCCCCTGTCGCTGCATGGACACATCCCGCCCTCTCTGTCCTCGGCCACCCTGCAAGTCCGTCCAATATTTTCTCCCTGGGTTTACCTGGTATTCTCTTTCCCCTCCAGCTTTCCTGTTGTGATCTGGTGTTCTAACTCCCTTTTCCTCATAAACTGTCCTGTAAATGTTGTTTGTCTTTTCCTAAATCTTCTTTATCAATGATCTTCTTGTGTCTGCCCGTGGTTCCTTGCATTAACATTATGACGGGTGGAGTGGTCAGTCGGAAGGTCTGAGGTTTATACTGCCTAGGTACCTCCCGCCAGGTAGGTTAAGGGGTGGACATTTTTCAGATCTCCCAGGGTAACGTGTGTACAGACCTGTCGGTGCCTAAAGACCCTTGTGGCATATATAACACATCTCAGAACATCAAGTATGTATAGTAACGATATTGTAAGTCACGTCAATGACTGGCTTAACCCTTTGACTCCCACACCCTGTCTACCAGCATCCTGCATTGCCAATCATTGCTAGCATAGCAAAAACTTAACCCTTGACTCCACCTGTCACACATCCTCATGCCATCATTGCTACATAGCAAAACTTACCTTGACCCAACCTGCACAGCATCCTGCATTGCCAACCATTGCTAGCATAGCAAAAACTTAACCCTTTGACTCCCACACCCTTGTCTACCAGCATCCTGCATTGCCAACCCATTGCTAGCATAGCAAAAACGTAACCCTTTGATTTCCTCACCCTGCAGGAAGCTGGTGGACAGGGTGAGGGAATCAAAGGGATAAGTTATTTTTCAATTTGGTGGATACGACGCGGGAATCAAAGGGTTAAGGAAGTATGAAAACATCCGACATGTACGCCCACCGAAAACATACAGACTGTGCAACAATAAGTCATAGTGGAATGTGGTCATCTCCCCTAGCAAGCTGGAGTCCTTCAAGTTCCACTAAAAAGTCGGACTGTCTGTCATGCGCAGTGAGTCCAAACGAGTTAGGAGACTAATAAATGATATATATATATATATATATATATATATATATATATATATATATATATATATATATATATACAAGAACGATTTCTGCCAACCAGCCGCCGTGGTGTTGCGGATAAAGCAACAGACTACCGACTGGAAGGTTGTGGGTTCGAATCCCCATCAGTCCTTTCAAAATCATATCATTGGGGGGATTTTTCGGCTCTAACCGATCCTACCAAGAGTTGGGCGCGCTATGGGCTCATTGGGAAGACTGGGACCACACAGTCGAGTCTCTCCCACTTCACGAATGCGTCATTGAGGGTGTTAGTCAAACCTTCAGACCAGCACCGCAGGTGTCTGTATCTCTCGCGCCTGTTTGACACCAGGATATATTATGATAGTAAGCGTGGAGGACTGCCCTGTGACGCAATCTCAATCCTATATGGAACTCCAGAGCATCATGATTATCATCCTCATCGACATGATCATCATCGCATTGTAAAAAACTGTGCCAGCTTCTGTGGCCATTAAGGTGGCGTAGAAAACGGGACGAAAAAAAAAGAGGTGAGCACAAAGGTAACTTGGCTGAGTGCGATGATCTTTAAAAAAAACAAAAAACGAAAAAAAACAAAAAACGATTCGTGTTATTATTCAAGCTTAGCGTTAATGAAGGTCAGTCGATGTTGACTCATTAAATGCATACAGATTATTACAGGCGATTTTCAGCAAAAGCTTGTTTTTGAAGAGGGGGGGATAAGGACAATATTGTCTAAAAGTGGAACGTTAGGTTAACGTTAACTGGTATCTGCAGGAGAGATGGTGAAGAAACCAGTCACTGCTTACAGGGCACGCACTAAGCAAGAAAATGTTTAAACCGAACGATGACTTCTTTTTTTATTCATTTATTTATTTATTTATTCGTTATTTATTTATTTATCTATTTGTCTGTTTATTTATTTGTTTATTTATTTGTTTATTTATTATTTATTTATCTATTTATTGATTTATTGATTTATTTGTTTATTCTTTATTGGGCCGATTTTTTTTTTTGCTCGGTAGTCTGTTGCACTAACCATTACACCATATGAGTTTTGTTGTTGTTTTGTTTTAGTTTTAGTGCGCCATGAAGGCAACCACAATCTGTTTATGTGGACGTTTTGTGTATGTTCATGTTGCCATAAGCTACCAAACGCTGAAGTGACTTACAGGATCTCTTAATATGCTTGTTTGACAATGGCCTGTGTATACAGACGGAAAGTGTTCAGGCACTAACAGGCCTGCACTTATGTTAACCAAGAAGATCAGAATAATCTCCGAGCTTTATCCATCAGGTGGTCGCTAGACAGATTCAAACCCAGACCTTCCAACTGGAAGACTAAGTGTCCTGTCCACTCGACTATTGTACCTGTCATCAGAAATAGCCAGCAGAATCGGCAAAGCCAAAACAGCATTCAAGAAGATGAAAAGCGTTCTTACTAACGAATGCCTCTCAGTTAATACCAGGAAGAGAGTTCTTGAAAGTTATATAGAACCGATACTGTTGCACGGTTGTGAGGCGTGGACAGTCAACAAGCAAAGTCAGAACAAAATTGTGGCAACTGAAATATGGTTTCGTAGAAGAATGCTGACAGTTCCATGGGCAGCAAAGAAAACAAACGAGACAGTCTTGATGGAGGCAGACACAAGATCATTGATAGGGAAGATTACGAAAAGACAGGTAACATTTATAGGGCATTTTATGAGGCAAGAGAAATCAGAGCACCTGGTCACAACAGAAAAGCTGGAGGGAAAGAGAACAGAAGATCGTCCCAGGGAGAAAACATTGGACGGACTTGTAGGGTGGCTGAGGACAGAGAGGGTGGGAGA
>CM060313.1:19133371-19143371 GCA_030674185.1 Monoplex corrugatus | reverse complement strand
TGTCTGTCTCTCACTCTTTCTCTCTCTCTCTCTCTCTCTCTCTCTCTCTCTCCCTCTCTGTCTCTCTATTTCTCACTGTTTGTCTGTCTGTCTGTCTCCCTCTCTCTCTCTCTCTCTCTCTCTCTCTTTCTTTTTCTGTCTCTGTCTGTCTGTCTGTCTGTCTGTCTCTCTCTCTCTCTCTCTCTCTCTCTCTCTCTCTCACACACCATCTGAAGACTTTGCCAACACATAGGGTTATGTGACACTCAATACATAGGCTAGATAATTGCTGGTATATTTGGATAGAGCGCATATGCAATTGTCAGAGTGCGATGAATCACTCTTAAACAAGCTCCAAACTGAAATAGGAGGTAGTGGTATCAGGACTCGATCTGAGAACTTCGATTGAAACCGATTCTGGAACTGTTCCTCCTCATGTTTTTTGTTGTTGTTTTTTTTACCTGTAAATTCCTGATATTGTGACTCTTTACCTTGAATAATGTTATTTCAAAACGCATATCCAAACTTTTGGGGATGTTTTTGAAAGAGAGAAACAACACACACACACACACACACACCACACACACACACACACACACACTCACACGCACGCACACACACACGCACGCACACACACACATGCACACACACACGCATGCACGCACGCACGCACGCACGCACACACACGCGTGCGCGCGCACAACACACACACACACACATTTTGAAAACGCGTGTGTTCAATATCCAGTGACCCCATCAGTATCTACAATAAAACTGTCAAACCACACATTATGTGGTTCACAAGTGTGCAAAATGTCATGAGGGTTGAGAGTTATGGCTGAAATTGGGATTCGGTTTTCTTTGTTTTCCAAACTGTGAAGAATACGACGTTTACTTTCTCGCACAAAGTCCATATCTTTAAAAGTAAAACATTTGATTTTAAAAAGAAAATATTTTCATCACCGGAAAGAGTGTTCAAATTACATATGGACACTGTAACGAAATAAAAAAAAGTAACCATCGATAGAAACGACTCGTTCTGTATGAAGTTTCTAGTTATACGCACATAAAACGCACAGCGCCATAAGTTCCTCCTCATGTTTTTGTTGTTGTTTTTTTTACCTGTAAATTCCTGATATGTGACTCTTTACCTTGAATAAGTTATTTCAAAACGCATATCCAAACTTTTGGATGTTTTTGAAAAGAGAAACACCTGGCAGATTCCTTGAGCCAGTGCAAAACGCACAGCGCCATAAGTTTGCAGAATGCTGTGACATCTGCTTTACAAGTGGATTATGAAATCTGTCACGATTAGCTCTTCGACTCCCGCACTCTATTCATCAACCACAAAAACTTAACCTTTTGATTGCCTCACCTTGATAGGATGAGGGAGTCAAAGGGTTAAGTTTTGCTTTGCTGGCATGTTTATTAATTCAGGATACTGTGAACAGGATGCAGGAGTCAAAGGGTTACTTTGAATTTTAGTCGCATGGTGGCCCTGCTAGCTCGGCTGTTTAGCTGATAACGAAGATATTGTTTTCGTGAAACTGAAACTGAAGCTGAAGGTATCGTTAGTTTGACCTTTAGACTTCCACGTTTTTATTTTCAGCGTGTGTGTGTTTACATGTGTGTGCGTTTGTGTTTTTGTGTGTGTGTGTGTGTGTGTGTGTGTGTGTGTGGTGTGTATGTGTGTGTGTATGCGTGTGTCTGTGTGTCTATCTTTGTGTCTGTGTGTCTACGCGTGTGTATGTGTGTATGCTTATATCATCGTTTTTAAAACAGTATTATTGCCACAAACCTTGTGAATATACTAGAAACAGAAAGCAAAGGTAAGGGGTTGGAACTAAACAGCAGGAAGACTGAAGTCATGGTGATCAGTAAAAATCATGAAATCCCCTCATGCAAAATAACAGCAAATGGCACAACCTTGACACAGGTTAATAAGTTCAAATATCTGGGAACGGTCATTTCATCAGACGGCAAATGCACATCGGAAATAGCTGGCAGAATCGGCCAAGCCAAAACAGCATTCAAGAAGATGACAAGCATTCTTACCAACAAATGCCTATCAATTAACATCAGAAAGAGAGTCCTTGAATGTTATATAGAACCAATACTGTTGTACGGATGCGAGGCGTGGACAGTCAGCAAGCAAAGCCAGAGCAGGAGGAGGCAGCCGAGATGTGGTTTCTCAGAAGAATGTTGAGAGTTCCATGGACAGCAAAGAAAACAAACGAGACAGTCTTGATGGAGGCAGACACAAGTAGATCACTCATAAGGAAGATTAGGAAAAGACAAGCAACATCTATAGGCCATTTTATGAGGAAGGGGGATTTGGAGCACCTGGTCACAACGGGAAAGCTGGAGGGAAAGAGAGCACCAGGTAGACTCAGGGAGAGAATGCTGGACGGACTTGTAGAGTGGCTGGGGATGAGGAGGGTGGGGGAGATGCTGGGGGCAACGAGAGATAGAGATGGTTGGAAGTCCATGGTCGCCAACGCCGTGCGGCAGGGCACCTGATGATGATGATGATGATGATGATTGTCACATACCACTGTTGCTTATTACGTCTCTCTCCTATTTGTCTCGCTCAAAAGTGTCCCCAGTCTGGTGCAGTGAACTGTGTTTCTTAATGTGTATGTTATTGCCATTTATTATCTTTGCAAGCGTGCACACAATCTCTTTTCCTTGGTGACAAGTCTTTTTCATATCTAATACACATAGATGTAATTATCACACGAGCACTTAGCAAGTCCTACTGTAAACTCAATTCAGTGTATGTGTGTGCGTGCGTGTGTGTGTGTGTGTGTGTGTGTGTGTTGCGTGTGTGTGTGCGTGTGTGTATGTGTGTGTTTGTGCCTGTGTGGGGGTAGGGGGTCAGTGTGTATGTTTGTATATTTGTGTGTATGTTTGTATATGTCCATGTGTGTGTAAGTGAGTGTATTTGTTATGTGTAAATATATGTACATGTATATGTTGTGTGCGCGTGTGTATGCGTGTATATATGTGTATAACTGTTTGTGTGCGTATTTGTGAGTGTGTGTTTGTGTGTGTGTGTGTGTGTGTGTGTGTGTGTGTGTGTGTGTGTGTGTGTGTTGTGTGTGTGATTTGCGTGTGTGTCTGTGCGTATATGTGTTGTGTTTATTGGTCTGTATATGTGTATGTATGTGTGTTGTGTGTATTTGTGTGTGTATGTATGTATGTATGTATGTATGTATGTATGTATATATACTATGTACATATGTATGTATGTGTGTATGTATGTATGTATGTGTGTGTGTGTGTGTTTTGTGTGTTGATGGTGGTATATATTTTTTTCCCGAATCCCTAAAACTTTTTTTCATCAGTTTTAGTCTTGTTGTTTTGTATTCAATTCAGTTGTCAGAACATGACTTTGGTCTTCATTCACTCCAGAAAATGGACATGTTTTGTCTTCTCTTGAAATGTTTGTGTATCTGCCTCGTTCAGTTCGTAGATTATGTGCTTTTTGTCTATGTGTGTGTGTTTGGGGGGTGAGAGAGAGATGAGAGAGAGAGAGAATGGGCACTGAGAGAGAAAGAGAGAACACTGATAAAGAGCTCTTAGAGAGGGAGGGAGGGGGGAGAGAGAGAGAGAGAGAGAGAGAGAGAGAGCACTTTATCAATTAAGGATAGTTGCATTAAGGTTATATTGGACATGTCTTACAGTTTTATTCTATACGTTATAGGTATTTTTGTAATTCTGATCATAAATTTTTTTTTATATAGGCATACAAAAATTAAAGCGAAATGTACTAAACCTAGAGTACATAAAAGTTTTAAAAAATCTATAAAAAAATTACTGCAAATTACTGCATGCGAAGCACAGAAGAATTGTTAGCTTCAATAGAAGAAATAAACAAATGTGAAATCCAAGAAAACATAATAATAGGCTCCCTTGACGTCAAAGCACTCTATCCTAGCCTAGACGTGGATTATACGCAGAAATCGTTGCAAAAACTTCTATGACAGTGATTTCAATGTCGAAGGAGTGACAGTAGAGAACTCGGACTGTATCTCTCCCTCAATATGACAGAACAAGAATTGAAGGACGCAGACATCTCTCACTATTGTCCAAAAAGGAAACACAAGAAAGGCAGACCACCTACCATCACAGGGTGTGCTACTGATAAGGATGAAGACAAGAGATATGCACCGTGGATCTTCCCATGTGAAACATCAGACAATATAACCATTAAGAAGATGCTATCTGAAGCACTAAAGACAGCCATAAAATACATCATGAAGAACCACATATATAGGTTCGATGACACCATCAAGAAACAAGCAAATGGTGGCCCTATTGGACTTGAACTAACGGGTGAACTGGCAGGGATTTTCATGGTTTGGTGGGACAAGCAGATATTAGGCAAACTAAGAACACTAGGGATCCGAGTCCTGATGTACAAACGATATGTAGACAATATTAATGTCATCCTGATAGCTCCAGACAGTAGACTGAGATACCTCAACGAAGATGGTGAGGAGGAACTCATAATTGAGGAGGATAGAGGAGAAACAAGGAACAGTGAGGAAAGAGGGATCTCCTTATAAAAGAGATAGGCAATAACATACAAAGTCGATCCAACTAGAGATAGACTACCCATCCATGCATGAAGACAATAAACTCCCCCTTCTCGATATCAAAATGTGGGTTGAAGAAGTTGAAAAAGAAGACAACAGGCATGTTAAGGTAGTAATGCATGAGTACTACGCAAAGGAAGTATCTACCAAATCTGTCATACATGCCAATTCAGCCATGCCCAGAAGTACCAAAAGGACTGTATTAACCCAAGAAGTACTGCGCATAGTACTTAGATGTAGTCCTAGGCTCCCGTGGGAAATGACAGTCAGGCACATTAACAAATTTATGATGCGCATGCAGTACTGCGGCTACAGCAAGAAGTTTAAGACCCAAATAGTCAAATCTGCCCTGGCAGTTTATGAAAAGATCAGAAACAAAGATGAAGAAGGGGAACAGCCGATGTACAGGCCGAAAGGTTGGAAGAGAGCAGAGAGGAGAGAGGAAAAGAGAAAGAATAAACAGGAATGGTATAAGAAAGGAGGATATGAGAGCGTAGTCTTTGTCCCTCCAACACCAAAATCCAAACTGAAGAAAGACTTTGAATGTGAAATCAAGAAAACTAACATAAAGATAAGAGTAGTAGAGACATCAGGGAAGTCAATCAAAAACATCCTCCAGCGATCCCACCCGTTTCCCAGCAGAAAATGTAATGACCAACAAAATTGTATGGTATGTGCAGGGAGTGAGAAGGGGGGATGCAGGGCAAACAATATCACATATCAAGTAGTGTGTGATAAATGTAAATCTGTTTACTATGGAGAGACCGCCCGTAATGGCTACAGTAGGGGGTTAGAACACATGACAGCCTATAAGAACAAAGATAATAACTCAGTCCTCTATAGACATGTTAATACTACACACAAACATGAAGAAAACACACCGAGTTTGTGATGACAGTGACAGGCAAACATAAAAGTGCATTGGACCGACAGATCAGTGAAGCAGTCCAAATACACAACGCCCCAAGCAACCTACTGATGAACAGAAAATCAGATGGGGTCACACACGGATAGTGAGAAGTGTTCTCATAACTGAATAGTTCTACAACAAGCCTCTGCCCACCAGTCTGACGAGGGTTCGCTGAACCGATCAGGCCTAACAAAAAGTAAGTGAAATTCCTTGATGGATAATATTCGTTTAGGCGTGATATATGTGTAAATTATAATAAGATTGTGCCTATTATAATTTCACAAAACAATGGTCATAAAAATAATGTTTTCTTGAGCATTGCTATAATACACAAGAGCCTTAGGATCTTTACAATAGCATGAGTGACAAAGGCAGACATGTGAGGATACACATACACACACACACACACACACAAGCGCGCGCCTGCGCGTACGCGCGCAGACACACACGCGTGCGCACACGCCCGCACTTGCACGCACACACACGCGCACACACACACACACACACACACACACACACACACTCCCGCCCGCACACACTCACACACGCACACACTCACACACGCACACACACACACACCTACACACACCTACGCACACACACACGCATGCACATAGGCACATATACTCATTCATTCACACACACACACATACACACACACACACACACATGCACGCGCACACAATAATTCACTTACACACATTCAATAACACGTTTCTACTCACAAAAAAAGAAACGCATTCGCACGCGCATGAACGTATGCATAAACACACACACTCATTCACTCACTCATTTAAGTGCACATGCAGAGTGGCACTCAAACAGAAAGAGAAAAGGAGGAGTTGTCAATGAATTGATTCCCGTCCTTCAAAATATGAAAAAATGAATGAATAAATAGAGAGGCACAGACTGCACAGGAACTGAAAGAAGAGGGCAAAGAAAGAGCTGGGGGAGGAAAGAGCTAGGGGAGGGGACAAATAAAGAGCTGGGGGAGGGGACAAATAAAGAGCTGGGGGAGGGGACAAATAAAGAGCTGGGGGAGGGGACAAATAAAGAGCTGGGGGAGGGGACAAATAAAGAGCTGGGGGAGGGGACAAAGAAAGAGCTGGGGGAGGGGACAAATAAAGAGCTGGGGGAGGGGACAAAGAAAGAGCTGGGGGAGGGGACAAATAAAGAGCTGGGGGAGGGGACAAATAAAGAGCTGGGGGAGGGGACAAAGAAAGAGCTGGGGGAGGGGACAAATAAAGAGCTGGAGGAGGGAGACAAAGAAAGAGCTGGGGGAGGGGACAAATAAAGAGCTGGGGGAGGGGACAAATAAAGAGCTGGGGGAGGGAGACAAATAAAGAGCTGGGGGAGGGGACAAATAAAGAGCTGGGGGAGGGGACAAAGAAAGAGCTGGGGGGGGGAACAAAGTAAGAGCTGGGGGGGACAAAGAAAGAGCTGGGGGAGGGGACAAAGAAAGAGCTGGGGAGGGGACAAAGAAAGAGCTGGGGGAGGGAGACAAATAAAGAGCTGGTGGAGGGAGACAAATAAAGAGCTGAGGGAGGGGACAAATAAAGAGCTGGGGGAGGGGACAAAGAAAGAGCTGGGGGAGGGGACAAATAAAGAACTGGGGGAGGAGACAAAGAAAGAGCTGGGGGAGGGGACAAATAAAGAGCTGGGGGAGGGAGACAAAGAAAGAGCTGGGGGAGGGGACAAATAAAGAGCTGGGGGAGGGGACAAAGAAAGAGCTGGGGGAGGGGACAAATAAAGAGCTGGGGGAGGGAGACAAAGAAAGAGCTAGGGGAGGGGACAAAGAAAGAGCTGGGGGAGGGGGACAAAGAAAGCTGGTGGAGGGAGACAAAGAAAGAGCTGGGGGAGGGGACAAATAAAGAGCTGGGGGAGGGGACAAAGAAAGAGCTGGTGGAGGGAGACAAATAAAGAGCTGGGGGAGGGGACAAATAAAGAGCTGGGGAGGGGACAAAGAAAGAGCTGGGGGAGGGGGACAAAGAAAGAGCTGGTGGAGGGAGACAAAGAAAGAGCTGGGGGAGGGGACAAATAAAGAGCTGGGGGAGGGGGACAAAGAAAGCTGGGGGAGGGGACAAATAAAGAGCTGGGGGAGGGAGACAAAGAAAGAGCTAGGGGAGGGGACAAAGAAAGAGCTGGGGGAGGGGGACAAAGAAAGAGCTGGTGGAGGGAGACAAAGAAAGAGCTGGGGGAGGGGACAAATAAAGAGCTGAGGGAGGGGACAAAGAAAGAGCTGGGGGAGGGAGACAAAGAAAGAGCTGGGGGAGGGGACAAAGAAAGAGCTGGGGGAGGGGACAAAGAAAGCTGGGGGAGGGAGACAAAGAAAGAGCTGGTGGAGGGAGACAAATAAAGAGCTGGGGGAGGGGACAAAGAAAGAGCTGGGGGAGGGAGACAAAGAAAGAGCTGGTGGAGGGAGACAAATAAAGAGCTGGGGGAGGGGACAAAGAAAGAGCTGGGGGAGGGGACAAATAAAGAGCTGGGGGAGGGGACAAAGAAAGAGCTGGAGGAGGGGACAAAGAAAGAGCTGGGGGAGGGGACAAATAAAGAGCTGGGGGAGGGGACAAATAAAGAGCTGGGGGAGGGGACAAATAAAGAACTGGGGGAGGAGACAAAGAAAGAGCTGGGGGAGGGGACAAATAAAGAGCTGGGGGAGGGAGACAAATAAAGAGCTGGGGGAGGGGACAAAGAAAGAGCTGGTGGAGGGAGACAAATAAAGAGCTGGGGGAGGGGACAAATAAAGAGCTGGTGGAGGGAGACAAATAAAGAGCTGGGGGAGGGGACAAATAAAGAGCTGGTGGAGGGAGACAAATAAAGAGCTGGGGGAGGGAGACAAATAAAGAGCTGGTGGAGGGAGACAAATAAAGAGCTGGTGGAGGGAGACAAATAAAGAGCTGTGGGAGGGGACAAATAAAGAGCTGGGGGAGGGGACAAAGAAAGAGCTGGGGGAGGGAGACAAAGAAAGAGCTGGGGGAGGGGACAAATAAAGAGCTGGTGGAGGGGGACAAAGAAAGAGCTGTGGGAGGGGACAAAGAAAGAGCTGGTGGAGGGGACAAATAAAGAGCTGGGGGAGGGGACAAAGAAAGAGCTGGTGGAGGGGACAAAGAAAGAGCTGGGGAGGGAGACAAATAAAGAGCTGGGGGAGGGGACAAAGAAAGAGCTGGTGGAGGGGACAAAGAAAGAGCTGGGGGAGGGAGACAAATAAAGAGCTGGGGGAGGGGACAAAGAAAGAGCTGGGGGAGGGGACAAAGAAAGAGCTGGGGGAGGGGGCAAAGAAAGAGCTGGTGGAGGGAGACAAATAAAGAGCTGGGGGAGGGAGACAAATAAAGAGCTGGGGGAGGGGACAAATAAAGAGCTGGGGGAGGGGACAAAGAAAGAGCTGGGGGAGGGGACAAAGAAAGAGCTGGTGGAGGGAGACAAATAAAGAGCTGAGGGAGGGGAGAAAGAAAGAGCTGGGGGAGGGGGGCAAAGAAAGAGATGGGGGAGGAATGAGCTGGGGGGGACAAAGAAAGAGCTAGGGGAGGGGACAAAGAAAGAGCTGGGGGAGGGGGACAAAGAAAGAGCTGGGGGAGGGGGACAAAGAAAGAGCTGGGGAGGGGGACAAATAAAGAGCTGGGGGAGGGGGACAAAGAAAGAGCTGGTGGAGGGAGATAAAGAAAGAGCTGGGGGAGGGGGACAAAGAAAAGCTGGGGGAGGAGACAAAGAAAGAACTGGGGAGGAGACAAATAAAGAGCTGGGGGAGGGGGACAAAGAAAGAGCTGGGGGAGGGGACAAAGAAAGCTGGGGGAGGGGGGCAAAGAAAAAGCTGTGGGAGGAAAGAGCTGGGGGAGGGGGCAAAGAAAAAGCTGGGGGGAGGGGGGTAAAGGAAGAGCTGAGGGGGGACAAAGAAAGACCTTAGGGGATAAAGAAAAGCTGGGCTGAGGGGGGGGGGGCAAAGAAAAACCTGGGGGGACAAAGAAAGAGCTGGGGGGACAAACAGACTTGCGGGGAACAAAGAAAGACCTGGCAGGCAAAGAAAGACCTGGGGGACAAAGAAAGACCTGGGGGGGACAAAGAAAGTGCTGGGGCGAGGAGGGTTAAGAAAGAGCTAATGGGGTGGGGGGGGGGGGGTGGGGCAGCAAAAATAGACGCACAGAAGATGAAAGCGTGGATCGGATGATAAGTGAAAGAGCTTCAAGGTTGGCAAGAGATGTGCCACATGCAGCGATAACACTCCGCCCATTTGAAGCCTTTGTTTGCCATATATCTGAGCCCTGGAGAACATCACACAGCTAAAGTAGTTTTCTCAGCTGAACTGAAAAAAAAACAAACATGTGCTTTACTCGTTGCCAGTAGTTCTTTCTTTCAAGAGGAACATACTCTTACAGGTGTAGAGATTTTCTTTCTCGTTAGTACACGCTGATGGCACGTGATGATGTTGATATACCAGTGTTTGCTCTTTGTTAATGCCGCTGTTAGAGTGTGATGTTGTTGTTGTTGTTGATGATGATGATGATGATGATGATGA
>CM060313.1:19128371-19130871 GCA_030674185.1 Monoplex corrugatus | reverse complement strand
TTATTGGAGTGATTGGAGTTATTTCAAGAGGGATTCACTGCGCTGGGACAGCTCCATATGCGCTCCATCTAAATCTGCCAGCAATTATCTGACAGATTTCCTGACCCTGCACAAAACCCTATGCGCTGGCAAGGTCTTGAAACTGGGGAAAGGGGAGAAGGGACCTATCAAGTACTAAGCTGACACCACCAGAATGATGGAAACATTTAGATGGGCAGCAAACAGGCCAGTTTTAATATTGAGGCCTGGGACTGAACTCAAGATATCAGATCTTGAGTCCATGGCTCAACCAACCAGTCCGCGCTAGTTTATAGTTAGGCTGGCTGGTTCTTTTGGGAGAGCCATGGACTCAAGACCTGATGTCTTCAGTTCAGTTCCACCCCACAGCACCTAAACTTGCCATATTTGCTGTCCATCTCAACTAATACTTCAGTCGTTCAGGTAGTGTCACCTTAGTGTTTCTCAGGTCTCTTCACTTCTCACTCCTCCAAGATATCGGAATCAAGATAACAGAGATGCTCTTTTGTGAATCATTATTGATGGCTGGGTGAAACGGTTTTTTGAATCATTATTGATGGCTGGGTGAAACGGGTTTTTGAATCATTATTGATGGCTGGGTGAAATGTTTTTTTGAATTATTATTGATGGCTGGGTGAAACATTTTTTGAATCATTGTTGATGGCTGGGTGAAACGGTTTTTTGAATCATTATTGATGGCTGGGTGAAACGGTTTTTTGAATTATTATTGATGGCTGGGTGAAACGGGTTTTTGAATCATTATTGATGGCTGGGTGAAACGGATTTTTGAATCATTATTGATGGCTGGGTGAAACTTTTTTTTGAATCATTATTGATGGCTGGGTGAAACGGTTTTTTGAATCATTATTGATGGTTGGGTGAAACGGTTTTTGAATCATTATTGATGGCTGGGTGAAACGGCTTTTTGAATCATTATTGATGGCTGGGTGAAACGGTTTTTTGAATCATTGTTGATGGCTGGGTGAAACGGTTTTTTGAATCATTGTTGATGGCTGGGTGAAACTTTTTTTGAATCATTATTGATGGCTGGGTGAAACGGTTTTTTGAATCATTATTGATGGTTGGGTGAAACGGTTTTTGAATCATTATTGATGGCTGGGTGAAACGGCTTTTTGAATCATTATTGATGGCTGGGTGAAACGGTTTTTTGAATCATTGTTGATGGCTGGGTGAAACGGGTTTTTCAATCATTATTGATGGCTGGGTGAAACGGTTTTTGAATCATTATTGATGGCTGGGTGAAACGGTTTTTTGAATCATTATTGATGGCTGGGTAAAACGTTTTTTTTAATCATTATTGATGGCTGGGTGAAAAGGTTTTTGAATCATTATTGATGGCTGGGTGAAACGGTTTTTTGAATCATTGTTGATGGCTGGGTAAAATGTTTTTTTTAGTCATTATTGATGGCTGGGTCAAACGGTTTTTTTAATCATTATTGATGGCTGGGTGAAACGGTTGTTTCTTTTTAATCGTCATTGATGGCTGGGTGAAACAGTTTTTTTTAAATCATTATTGATGGCTGGGTGAATCGGTAGGCCTTGTTGCCTTTCTGAAGTCTTAATATCAAAGGTGGCGCTGCACTGCGGCGACGCACTCTCAACGAGGAGAGCAGCCCGAATGTCGCATGGCAAATCCATTGTGAGTGGAACCAAAGAGGGCAAAAGATGAGCCAGGGGGTAACAATATAAACACACAAAAAGTGATAGAATGACTCGCATAATACCGGTAATATGAAACAGTTTCAAGACATCAGCTCACGTTCTCCAGCATGTACCAACAGCACTCCTCACATTTAACGCCTGTTCGTGGCTTGTGTATGACTTCTGGACAACATCACACAGAGAAAACATTGTAACCAATGGAATTGATAAACAAGTGTATGTAAGTGTTTGGAGCTGTGCCACTATTTGTCTTCTCTCTCATCTTTCCTGAGTAAACACACAGACACAGACACACACACACACACACACACACACACACACACACACACACACACACACACACACACATATATATATATATTATATAGATATATATATATGTATATGTGTTGTGTGGTGTGTGTGCATATGTATATATATATAGAGAGAGAGGGAGGAGGGAGAGAGAGGGGGGACATAAAATCACTTGTGTGGATAAGCATGCAAAGAAATTACGATGTAGAGAAATTTGCCAGTGTTTCTTCTGTTCCACTGTTTAATTCATCCTGGCTCAGTAGATCTCACTTGTTAAAACAATTCTTAAAACGTCTTCATGATAGAGTTTGTTCCAGAAGCCTAATGGGCAACTTACACGTTGCAATGTTTACTAAGGAACAACTGACACGTTGCAATCTTTTAGCCCTGATATGGCTCTGCGCAGTCGGCTTGGCTTTAAACAACAATAACAAGCACAAGTTGGAATATTTACTAAGGAACAACTTACACGTTGCAACGTTTACTAAGGAACAACTTATGCGTT
>CM060313.1:19113371-19120871 GCA_030674185.1 Monoplex corrugatus | reverse complement strand
TACATAAATTCGGTCACTACACTCTGCAGTAATATTATTACGTAAATTCGGTCACTACTCTCTACAGCTAATATTTTTACATAAATTCGGTCACTACACTCTACAATGAATGCTATTACGTAAATTCGGTCACAACTCTCTACAGTTAATATGTCTACATAAACTCGGTCACTACTCTCTATAGTTAATGATATTACATACATTCGGTCACTACTCTTTACAGTTAATAATGTTATATAAAATCAATCATTACTCTTTACAAATAAGAAGATTACATGAAGTCACTCACTACTGTTTACAGTTGATGATATTACATAAGTTCAATCAATACTCTTTACAGTTTTAATTGATGATATTACATAAATTCAATCAATACTCTTTGCAGTTTATAATGTTACATACATTCAGTCACTAGTCTTTACAATGAATAAGATTACATAAATACAGTCACTGTTCTCTAAGTAAATAATTCAACCATCATTTTTGACGGTTGATATGTTTATATATATTCTATCACTACTGTTCCTTATAGTTGATAATATTGCAAAAATTTCAATCATCACTGTTTACAGTTAATAATATTACATACGTTCAGCCGTACCCATTACAGTTAATGGTGTTCCATAAATTCAATCACTACTGTATACAGTTAATATGACTAAAACTACATAAATTCAATTACTACCCTTTACAGTTTATAGTATCACATGAATTCAGATATTCTTCTTTACAGTTAATAATATCACATATATTCAGTCACTGCTATTTACAGTTAGTGATATTACAGACATTCAATCACTATTCTTAACAGTTAATAACATTACATAAATTCGGTCAGTAGTCTTCACAGTGAATAAGATTACATAACTTCAATCACTAGTTTTTACCATTAATTATATTACACAAATTCAGTCACTACTCTTTATTGTTAACAACATTACTTAAATCCAGTCACTACTGTTTACAGTTAATAATATTCCGTAAATTCAAACACTAGTTTTTACACTTATTAGTGGTACCTACATTCAAAAACTACTCTTTACATTTGTTGATATTATATAAAGTCAGTCATTACTCTTAAGAGTTAGTGGAATCCAGGACTGATCAACGATTCTGCTATTTATTTGAATTACATTGTTCTGGCATTGTCCTTGTCATGCTCGATATCACTACACCAGCAAACTGGCGACATGGCGATCAATGGCCATCAGTGGTACAGAACAACAAAGAGAGCGACTATCGAACACACCATGGGTTGAAATGTCAGGCACACAGAGCACAGCTAGCAAGAACAACAGTCTACCCCACTAATAATACGACCAACAATGGATCGCTCGTACAAGGCTGAAATGGTGATTTTTGCACAAATTGCAATATTTAGTCGGTGTTGTCTTTCTTTCTTTACTTTTCTTTTCTTTCTTTCTTTCTTTCTTTCTTTCTTTCTTTTCTTTTCTTTCTTTCTTTCTTTCTTTTTTTCTTTTCTTCTTCTGTCTTCCTCTCTTTCTTTGTTTCTTTCTTTTTTCTTTCATTCTTTCTATTTTCCCCTTCTTTTTCGTAGTTTTGGATGAAAATCTGCAAGATTTCTGATGATAGAACCTAGGCTGCTTAGGAAAATTTATTGCTGGAATTGAGATTCAGTTTTCCTCGTCTGTCTCAAAATCGCGAATCAGGCAGATACCAAAGATACCATCTTCCAAATTATTTAGCTGAGGCGATAAAGATCTGATTGTAAAGCAGTTTTCACCTTTAGAAAGGGGATATGAATTACACTTAGACAAAGTAATAAATTAACAATAGCTGTGTGGTGACAAGTGAATATCCTGTGGTATAAAGTCACGTATTTAAGATAAAAGACAGACAGACTCATGCACAGGCTAAGTCGGAAACAGGGAGAGAGAGAGGGGGGGGGGTGGAAGAAACATGATGCCATGTTGAGCATTTGTGCTTTTTCTTCTGCAGAATATGGCTATTCTCTGTCTCTGTGTCTGTTTCTCTTTCTCTTTCTCTGTCTCTGTCTCTTTCTCTCTGTGTCTTCTGTCTGTCTGTCTCTCTCTCTCTCTCTCTCTTCTGTCTGTCTCTGTCTGTCTGTCTGTGCCTGTCCTCTGTTCTCTGTATCTCTCTGACTGTTTCTCGTTCTCTCTCTGTGTCTCTGTCTGTCTCTGTGTCTCTCTGTGTCTATGTCTGTGTGTGTGTCTCTCTCTCTCTTCTGTCTCTCTCTCTCTTGTCTCACTCTCTCTCTGGGTCTCTGTCTCTCTGTCTCTGTCTCTCACTCTCACTCACTCTCTCTCTCTGTCTGTCTCTCTTTCTCTCTCTCCCCCTGGGTGGGTGGGTAGATGAGTGAGTGTGTATGTGTGTGTGTGTGTGTGTGTGTGTGTGTGTGTGTGTGTGTGTGTGTGTGTGTGTGTGTGTGTGTGTGTTACGCAGGAGTCCATATAGAATCAGACCAGCTCCAGAGAAATAAACATTTGGATGACGAATGTAAGATTAAGACTTTCTGGCATTCCAAGGAACAAAGGCCCAGAGCTTCACTTGGAAACTTATCGTTCTGTGCTCTGATCCATCTCACCTGTTGACTTGCGCGAGTGTATGTGTGTGTGTGTTGTGTGTGTGTGTGTGTGTGTGCGTGTGTCTGTGTTGTGTGTCTGTGTGTGAATGTGTGTGTTTGAGAGAGATAGAAAAGTGTGTGTGTGTGTGTGAATGTGTGTGTTTGAGAGACATAGAGTATGTGTGGGGAGGGGTGAGAGAGAGAGAGTGTGCGCTCGCGCGCGCGTGTTTGTGGATGTGTGTGTGTGAGAGAGAGAGAGAGAGAGAGCGTGTGTGTGTATGTGAGTGTGTGTATGTACATGTATGTGAGAGAGAGAGATAAAGTGTGTTGTGTGTGGGGGGGGGGTGAGAGAGAGAGTGCGTGTGTGTGTGTGTGTGTGTTTGTATGTATGTGTTGCAGGGAGGGGGAGGGGGAGGCGAGAGAAAAGGGGGAAGTTTGAATGTGTGTTTGTGGATATATGTGTGTGATTGTGTGTGTGTGTGTGTGTGTGTGTGTGTGTGTGTGTGTGTGTGTGTGTGTGTGTGTGTGTGTGTGTGTGTGTGTGTAAGTGGTCTTTTTGTTTTGTTTTTTCTTTGTTTCTTTCGTCGTCCAGGAGAAATTAAAATTGATTGTGTGCTAAGTTTTACCCCGATCCAATCTCCCATCCATATTGCATTGCTTGTATGAATTGATAAAAAAAAAAGAAGTGGTATAGAAAATTACCATGCAATACACGACTAACATATGTTTTCCCCATATTATAAATCATACATCGTTTTCATATAGCGCTGTTCTTCAAACTGTTGGTTCTCTGTGTATTTTGTATGTAATCAGTTTGTTTTAAGTGGAGTACGGAGAAGTCAAGCTTTCAGGCGACTTGACCACATTACACCATGTTGTTGTTCATTCTGCATTTTCGATGGGCGTGAATGTTGGGTGTCCGTGCTGGGTGTCCATGCTGGTTGTGCGTGACGGGCGTGAATGCTTGGTGTGCATGTTGGGTGTCCATGCTGGTTGTGCGTGACGGGCGTGAATGCTTGGTGTGCATGTTGGGTGTCCATGCTGGTTGTGCGTGACGGGCGTGAATGCTTGGTGTGCATGTTGGGTGTCCATGCTGGTTGTGCGTGACGGGCGTGAATGCTGGGTGTGCATGGTTGGGTGTCCATGCTGGTTGTGCATGCTGGGTGTCCATGCTGGTTGTGCCTGCTGGCCGTGAATGTTGGGTGTGCATGCTGGGTGTCCATGCTGGTTGTGCCTGCTGGCCGTGAATGTTGGGTATGCATGCTGGGTGTCCATGCTGGGTGTGCGTGCTGGGCGTGAATGCTGGGTGTGCATGCTGGGTGTCCATGCTGGGTGTCCATGCTGGTGTGTGTGCTGGCCGTGAATGTTGGGTGTGCATGATTGGTGTCCATGTTGGTTGTGCGTGCTGGGCGTGAATGCTTGGTGTGCATGCTGGGTGTCCATGCTGGTTGTGCGTGCTGGGCGTGAATGCTGGGTGTGCATGCTGGGTGTGCATGCTGGGTGTCCATGCTGGGTGTGTGTGCTGGCCGTGAATGTTGGGTGTGCATGATTGGTGTGCATGTTGGTTGTGCGTGCTGGGCGTGAATGCTTGGTGTGCATGCTGGGTGTCCATGCTGACTGGGCGTGCATGTTGGATGTGCATGCTTGGTGTGCATGCTGGTTGTGCGTGCTGGCCGTGAATGCTGGGTGTCCATGCTGGGTGTCCATGCTGGTTGTGCGTGCTGGCCGTGAATGTTGGTGTCCATACTGGGTGTCCATGCTGGTTGTGCGTGCTGGCCGTGAATGCTGGGTGTCATGCTGGTGTCCATGCTGGTTGTGCGTGCTGGCCGTGAATGTTGGGTGTCCATGCTGGGTGTCCATGCTGGTTGTGCGTGCTGGCCGTGAATGTTGGGTGTCCATGCTGGGTGTCCATGCTGGTTGTGCGTGTTGGGCGTGAATGCTTTGTGTGCATGCTGTTTGTACGTGTTGGGCGTGAATGCTTGGTGTGCATGCTGTTTGTGCGTGTTGGGCGTGAATGCTTGGTGTCCATGCTGGGTGTCCATGCTGGTGTCCATGCTGTTGTTGTGCGTGTTGGGCGTGAATGCTTGGTGTGCATGCTGTTTGTGCGTGTTGGCGTGAATGCTGGTGTGCATGCTGGTTGTGCGTGCTGGCCGTGAATGCTGGTGTGAATGCTTGGTGTGAATGCTTGGTGTGCATGCTGGCTGGCGTGCTGGCCGTGAATGCTTGGTGTGAATGCTTGGTGTGAATGCTGTGTCGTGTTTTGTGCGTGTTGGGTGTTTTCACGTTCCATGATCCAGCCAATAACACACAGATTCCTTAGTGTACATAGTTGTTGATATTCTGCACGTATTCGTACACGCACGGAAAGGGGGTTTAGGCACTGGCAGGTTGACCAGGCAGATTAGCAAAGGCTCCCCAAAACACGGTCGATAACCGTGGCTGTGTATTGAACTATAGGTCGTGAATATATTGGAACAGGAATGGAGGTCTCGGGATTTGTGCTGTCTAAACAAATGGATCGATATAATGTCTGCAAGGTTTACCCTGTTCTTTATGGGCGATCATGTTTCACATTTCAGTTCACGGCATGATGCAGGCAAGCAAACAAACAAACAAGCCGACAAGAAGCGGTGCACGATTTAGTTTTGCAATTTGGAGTTTGCTGAAGAGGGATTCATCGATCTCGGACAATTCCATTTGCGCTCCACCAATTTGCAATCTGTTGTATGGCAGACTTCTTGAGCAAACGCAAAACCCCATACATGCGCCAGAAAGGTTTTGAAATGGAGATAGGGATGAAAAGGAAGAGGATCTGAAAAAATACTATGTGGACACTACTAAGATGATTGGGGCATTACTATAGGCAGCAAGCAGGTCAGTTTTTATGTTCCAGCTGGGACTGATCTTGGGCACACAGCTGTCTACCACAAGAACCATCTTGCCCACAGATACTTTGAATGGACTCTTCTAGTTGGTTAGCGTCACAGTGACCAAAAAAAGCAACTCCCCCAAATGAAATAGTCATGAAGATGCTGAAGATTTTTTTTTGAAATAATACAATTCAGCTTGGTCACTGTCTAAATTGGAACAAGTCGTTGTTCATCACATTTGCCTAGATACATTTGGACTGTTAATAAAAGAACAAGTTTTAGCTGTAAAATTATCTGCGGAAAATCTTCATGCTGTCTGTATCTTAGTGTCTTGACATTCTCTGAGGAAGCTGTTGATTGTGAAATTGTACAGACAGCAGAGAATGGAGACAAACATCTCATTCTATTTCATCTTTTCCGATACCTGTTTGCTTGTACCACCATCATGGGTGTTGCGGGTAGAAAATATTGATGGTCAGCAGCGAGCTGTTTGTCTGAAGTGGATAAATGCCATGGGATGTCAACAGTTTTCCTTTTAACTCTGTTTAATGACCGTATTTTCTTCTTCTTCTTCTTCTTCTTCTTCTTCTTCTTCTTCTTCTTCTTCTTCTTCTTCTTCTCTTCTTCTTCTTCTTCTCTTCTTCTTCTTCTTCTTCTTCTTCTTCTTCTTCTTCTTCTTCTTCTTCTTCTTCTTCTCCTCCTCCTCCTCCTCCTCTTCCTCTTCCTCCTCCTCTTCCTCCTCCTCCTCCTCCTTCTTCTTCTTCTCCTCCTCCTCCTCCTCCTCCTCCTCCTCCTCCTACTTCTTTTTCTTCTTCTACTTCTTCTTCTTCTTCTACTTCTTACTCTTCTTCTTCTTCTTTTTCTTAATGCTACCAATTTTGAAGAACAAGGTCTCCCAACAGTGTAAAAATCGCTACTCACAGTTCCGTAGCTTTCGATGGCGTTCTCGCCATCTTCGTCAGCGCTCTAATGCTGTCTGCGTGAATCTCTACTCAGATCTCGCGAACATGGGATGAACCCAGTTCACGAGATCGAATCAGAGAATGGTACACCGGGGGCAGGGTGTAACGGCCCCGGTCCCTGTTGAGCGGGGGGTTGGTGGCTGCGATGTAGATGGCCTCCCTGACTCCTCGCTGGAACCACTTATTTTCTCTGTCCAGGATGTTGACATTGTCCGCACTGAATTGATGTTTTTCGGCGTGTAGGTGAGCTCCTACTGGAGAAGAGTCCCTCTTGTGTTCTGTTAGTCTCTTCTGAAGGGGGCGTTCAGTTTCACCGACATAATGTTGGTTACAGTCCTGGCAGTCTATTCTGTATATAATGCCAGCTTTGTCGAGTTTGCTGGTTTTGTCCTTGGGGGTGACCAGCTGGCTGCGTATGGTGTTGGAAGGTTTGGAATGTACAGCCACCCCCAGTTTTCTGATCTTTCTGGACAGAGCGTCACTCACACCTCCTACGTATGGGATGGTGATGTGTCCCTTGCGCTGGTGTTGTTTCACTGGCTGTTGGGATGCGGTGTTGGATTTCCTGCCTCCCGGGCTGTTCCAGGCCCACTTTTTGTAGCCCGAGATGGTGAGCACTTTTTTCAGGTGGTTTGTCTCCTTGTCTTTTGCCTCTTGGGTACTGCATATGGTGTTAGCTCTGTGGGTAAGGGTTCGAATCACTCCCAGTTTGTGTTCAAGGGGCTGGTGGCTGTCGAACTGTAAATATTGGTCCGTATGAGTTGGTTTACGGTAGACCGAGAAGGATAGAATGCCATCAGTTCTGGTGATGAGGGTGTCCAGCATGGCTATGGAGTTGTTCTGTTCCACTTCCCTCGTGAATTTGATGGCTGGGTGTTGGTTGTTCAGATGTTCTGTGAACTGTTCGACCAGTTGCTGGGGGAGGATAGTCATGGTGTCGTCTACGTAGCGCCCCCAGTATCGTGGTGGGGAGTGGAAAGAAGCCAATGCTTTCTCTTCAAAATCCTCCATGAACAGGTTGGCTACTATTGGGCTTACTGGGGAGCCCATGGCTGCTCCTTCTTTTTGTTGGTAGAATTCACCTTGGAAGGTGAAGTAGGTGGTGGTGAGGCAGCAGGACAAG
>CM060313.1:19075871-19108371 GCA_030674185.1 Monoplex corrugatus | reverse complement strand
TGAAGATCTGTTGGCATTGGCTAAAAAAAAAAAAAAGAAAACTACGTGGATATGGTCACGTAGCAAGGTTCAGTTGCCTTACTAAATCAATCCTCCAGGTAACTGTAAGGGTAGGAGAGAGACTGAGGTTAAGACGGGAAAAAAAAAGATTTACAGCATTGCGGAATGGACAGAGAAACCGTTGGCAGAAACCCAGGGTTTGGCAAACAACCGACATAGCTGGAGGAATCTGCTGAACAGTTCTTTAGCGTGGCGTCTCAGTGACTTGTCGTGGAGTTAAGGGACAAAAAGAATATGATCTCAAGCACAAGTTCCTAAGCCGTATTGTCAACGATTGTCCAACGCTTTCCTCAAACTCAGTGGTCAAACCACCTCCACCACACAATTTGGTTGCTGACGTGCATGACCTCGGCTTTCAGCTAGGCTATAAACAACGCCAGTGAATAAATAAATAACACAGGGAAATCTTGGTGCTGAGCTATCGCACAGTGATTATAACCAGGGGGTACCGTGGCATTTGGGCATCAAAGATTCAGTAGCCCTAAAGAATTGACCATTGACAATTTCTGCCAAACGCTCTCAGAGATCGGACACAACAGCGGGTGTGTGGTAACCTTCCTTTCTAGCATCACGATTCACGTACATAACTTGTGGCGAATTACTTCATTTTTCTAACAGACTGACTGTGCCAGGAAAGTGTCTGCAGTTCTTTATTGGAAATCTGAGAAAGTAAACAGCAGTACTTTTTAATGTGTGTGTGTGTGTATTGTGTGGTGTGTGTGTGTGTGTGTGTGTGTGTGTGTGTGTGTGTGTGTGTGTGTGTGTGTGTGTGTGTGTGTGTTGGTCTTTGATTTAATGTCTATTCACTAAAGTGATTTTAGACAACAACAACAAAAAAGGGGGGTGTGTGATAGAGGAGGAGTGAAGAGGATATGTGTGCGTGTTTGTGTGTGTCTGTGTGTGCTGATGTATGTGCTAATGTGTGTGTGTGTGTGCATGTGTGTGCGTGTGTATGTGTGTGTGTGTGCATGTGTGAGTGTGTGTGTGTGTGGAGAGAGAGAGAGAGAGGGAGAGAAAGAGTGTGTGTTTGTGCGTGTGTGTGTGTGTGGTTATTGTGTATTTGTGTACATGTGTTGTGTGTTTGTGTGCATGTGAGTGTGTGTACGTGTATGTGTACATGTGTTCTTGTGCGTGTGTGAATGTGATTGAGAGAAAGAGAGAGAGAAAGAGAGAGTGTGTGTGTGTGTGTGTGTGTGTGTGTGTGTGTGTGTGTGTGTGTGTGTGTTGTGTGTGTGTGTGTGTGTGTGCATGGATGTATTATGTGTGTATGTGTGTGTGTTTGTATGTGTGTAAATGCATGTTTGTGAGTGTGGTGTATGTGTTTATGTATGTGTGTGTGAGTGTGTGTGTGTGTGTGTGTGGTGTGTGGTGTGTGTGTGTGTGTGTGTGCGTGCGTGTAAGTGTGTGTGTGTGAGTGTGTGCGTACATCTGTGCATGTGTGTGTGCGTGTAAGTACGTAAATTATACATATGTCTGTGTGCGTGTGTATTTGTACGTGTATGTCTGTGTATACGTGCGTGTTTATATGTGTTTCTTCTTCTTCTCCCTCAACTCTGTGAAGTCTTTGGGGCGCCGCACTAATGAACTCTTCACCAGACTCTTCCAGCTCTGTCGTTCGTGGGCCAAAGCGTGGGTCTCTGCAAATAGCTTTTGTGTCGATGTTGCAATGTGGCCCATCCATCGATCTTTTTTCCCCTGTCTTAACCTACATTTCAAACAGACTACGTCTCCCACTCAGCGATATAACGAATATATGTGAGCCACAGTCAACCACAGTACACTGAAAGATCGTGTAATAATGAATGACACTAACAATCATCTTCCACCAGCTGTCGCCTTCAGCAACCGGCCTGATTTGTGTTTGTTTTGTTTTGTTTTTTTGTATATTGGGCTTGTGTGTGTGTGTGTGTGTGTGTGTGTGTGTGTGTGTGTGTGTGTGTGTGTGTGTGTGTGTGTGTGAGAGAGAGAGAGTGTGTGTGTGTGTGTGTGTGTGTTTGTGTGGTGTGTGTGTGTCTGTGAATGTGAATGTCGTGTGAGTGAGAGAGAGAGAGAGAGAGTGAGACAGAGACAGAGAGTAAGAGAGAGACAGAGACAGAGAGACTCTGTGTGTGTGGCTGTGTGTGTGTGATTGTGAGGGAAGGAGAGAGAGAGAGAGCGAGAGAGAGAGACTGTGTATGTGTGTAGTGTATGTGGACGTGTGTGTGTGTGTGTGTGTGTGTGTATGTATGTCTCTGTGTGTGCATGTGTGTGGGGTGTGTGTGTCTGACAGAGAGAGAGACAAAGAGAGAGAGAGAGTGTGTGTGTATTTGAATGTATGCGTGTGGTATCTCTTCTCTCTCTCTCTCTCTCTCTCTCTCTCTCTCTCTCTCTCTCTCTCTCTCTCTCTCTCTCTCTCTGTGTGTTTCGTGTGTGTCTGTGTATGTGTGTGTCTGTGTCTGTGTATGTGTGTTCAACTGGGGGGGTGGGGGAGATACAAAGGATGGCGTAATTGGGCTGGAAGAGGGAGAATGGACGAGAACGATGAGGGTAGGGAGAGTGTGAGGGGCAAACAGTGGCTATCAATACTGCTATCGGTGTTGCATCAGCGTGCAAGCCATTAGCGATACTGCACGCAATCTATCGTTTCGCATCATTGCATAAACAGGTAGGCTGTAGACAGACAGACAGACACAGAAATAAGAGTGAAGTGAGGGGTGGGGTGCGGGGGGGGGGGGTGAAGAAAAAAACGAGAGAAAGAGGTAGAGAGGCAAAGAAAAGAAAGCTAGAGAAAGAGAGTGAGTGAAGAGAGAAATAGAGAGAGGGGGATGGAGAGAGAGAGAGAGAGAGAGAGACAGAATGAGAGAGTGAGAAGGAGTGAGAGAGAGGCGGGATGGAGAGAGAGAGGGAGAGAGAGGGGGGAAAGAGACAGAGACAGACAGGCAGGCAGGCAGGCAGGCAGACAGACAGGCAGACAGACAGACAGGCTGCTTGGTGTTTTGGCTGATTGACCTGTACTTTGCGACAGTAGACAGTGACACAACGCAACAGTGTTTTGTCAACTTGCCATGTCTATCGTTGTTAACGTCAGACAGATAGACGCATGAAAATGACTAGGCAATGAAAATGATACTGTATTTTCCAACGGTAGAGGTTCTTAGCTTAAAGACATGGGTTTTTTTTTTTGTTTTATGGTTTTTTTTCAAAATTGCCATTGCTTCCATGCTGGGTGTTTCATGTGTCCATACACCCGGCCACTGAGAAAGAGGCAGAAACAGAGCTTGATGATTGATTGAGTGAGTGAGTGATCGATTGATTGATTAATTGATTGATTGATTGATTGGTCTATCGATCGATCGATCGATTGAGTGAGTGAGTGAGTGACTCATTGATTGATTGAGTGAGTGACTCACTGATTGATCGATTGATTGACTCTCATTGAGTGATTGATTGGTTGATTGAGGTTTACGTCAGTTCCCACCTCAGGTGATGATAATAATGACGATGGTAACATTTATACAGTGCCGAATTGTGATATATGTAAATCAAATCAGAGAGCGTATTCTCATCATTCACCATTCACCAAAGCCTTCACTCACAGTGACCAAAACTCAAGGATACAAAACACACACAAAGCTGGAAGGTAAGGGATGTAGGACCAAAGGGTGGACACATAAGGGATGTAGGACCAAAGGGTGGACACATAAGGGATGTAGGACCAAAGGATGGACACATAAGGGATGTAGGACCAAAGGTGGATAATAAGGGATGTAGGACCAAAGGGTGGACACATAAGGGATGTAGGACCAAAGGGTGGATAATAAGGGATGTAGGACCAAAGGGTGGACACATAAGGGATGTAGGACCAAAGGGTGGACACATAATGGATGAAGGACCAAAGGGTGGACACATAAGGGATGTAGGATCAAAGGATGGACACATAAGGGATGTAGGACGACAGGATGGACACATAAGGGATGTAGGACGACAGGATGGACACATAAGGGATGTAGGACCAAAGGGTGGACACATAAGGGATGTAGGACCAAAGGGTGGACACATAAGGGATGTAGGACCAAAGGGTGGATAATAAGGGATGTAGGACCAAAGGATGGACACATAAGGGATGTAGGACCAAAGGATGGACACATAAGGGATGTAGGACGAAAGGGTGGGTGTATAAGCCGACTGCGTAGAGCCGCGTCAGGACTATAACCGTGTGTGTGTGTGTGTGTGTGTGTATGTGTGTGTGTGTGTGTGTGGTGTGTGTGTGTGTGTGTGTGTGTGTGTGTGTGTGTGTGTGTGATTGAGCGAGAGAGAGAGAGAGAGAGACAGAAAGAGAAAGAGTGAGTGAGTGAGTGAGTGAGACAGAGAGATAGAGAGGGAGAGAGCTCAGATTTCATTCTTCATATAGTTTATTCATAATACAGCGTAAGAGTTTATTGTCAGTGAGTGAGTGAGTGAGAGAGAGAGGCAGACAGACAGACAGACAGACAGACAGAGGGAGAGAGCTGAGATTTCACTCTTCAAATAGTTTATTCATAATAGTTTATTCATAACACAGCGTAAGAGTCTATTCATGATATAGCCCCTTACGCAGGGGAGCATGTTGACCTTAGAGATATAAAGCTCTCTATCCTCTACCCATCGGCCGGACGAGAAGTTCCCAGATAGAATTGAACCTCAGACTGGAAGTTTGACGTCCTCCCGACCTAACTATCCCAACAAAATAAATAAATATATAAAAGAAAAGAAAAAAATCGATTAAAAACAAACATATAAACAAACAAACAATCAAACAAAACAAAACAAAACAGGAACAAAGAAAGAAATTAAAGCACTTAAGGCTGAACTTTCTCTCTCTCTCTTTCTTTCTTTCTGTCTGTCTGTTTCTCTCTCTCACTCTCTGTCTATGTCTGTCTGTCTCTCTCTCTCTCTGTCCGTCTCTCTCTCTGTCTCTCTCTCTCTCTTTCTCTCTCTCCCTCCCTCGTCTACCCCCCCTCCATCTCTCTCTCTCTCTCTTTCGTCCTTTTCTATCAGATCATTCGCTTGTGGAAAGGGGAAAATGGATCATGGTCAGACTGATTCTCTTGTGTAAACAGGCAAGCAAGCAAGCAAACGCGCGTGTGTGTGTGTGTGTATATATATATATGTGTGTGTGTGTGTGTGTGTGTGTGTGTGTGTGTATGTGTGTGTGTGTGTGTGCGTGCGTGCGTGTGTGTGTGCGTGCGTGCGTGCGTGCGTGCTTGCGTGTGTGTCTGTTTCAGCGCTTAGATTTGATTTTATCAAGATTTTGCGCTATATAAATATTGTAATTATTATTATTATTATAGAGGGAGAGAGTACGCATTGGTGTGCGTGTGTTGCGTGTGTGCAAACCAGAATGGAATTATCATCTTGTTTTGAGTCATGAGAGGTAGTTTAGGCAGGACAAATTTAGGCAGCTAGTTAGTTACCGCTGGGTGACTGACTGCCATCCACTTTCTCCTCTTCACCCATGGTCACCCCTACCCCACCCCACTCCCAGCCCCTTTCCTCCCCCCCCCCCCCCCCCCCCGCCTTACCATCTCCGTCTTCCGATTTCTGTCTAGTATACGATCGATAATTGTCCACTTCCTCGTGCTTGACTGCAGGGGGTAACACAGTGTGTGTGTGTGTGTGTGTGTGTGTGTGTGTGTGTGTGTGTGTGTATGCGTGTGTGTGTGTGTGTGTGTGTATGCGTGTATGTGTGTGTGTGTGTGTGTGAGTGTGTGTTGTGTGTATGTGGGTTGTATGACATTGTGTGTTGTGTGTTTGTGTGTGTATCTGTGTCTGTGTGTGTGTTGTGTGTGTATGTGTGTCAGTGTGTGTGTATGTGTGTGTGTCTATGTGTGTGTGTGTGGGTGTATAAGTGTGTGTGAGTGTGTGTGTGTTAGTGTGTGTGAATATGTCTGTGTGTGTGTGTGTGAGTGTGTCTGTGTGTCTGTCTGTGTGTTGTGTGTGTATATGTGTCAGTGTGTGTGTGTGTGTGTGAGAGAGAGAGTGTGAGTGTGTGTGAGTGTGTGTGAGTGTGTGTGAGTGTGGGTGTGTGTGTCGGTGTATGAGTGTGAGTGTGTGTATGTGTGTGTGAGCGTGTGTGTTGTGTGTGTGAGTGTGTGTACGTGTGTGTGTTGTGTGTGTGAGTGTGTCTGTGTGTGTGTCAGTGTGTGTGTGTGTGTGTCTGTGTGAGGAAGGGGGGAACGAGAGATAGAAAGACAAAGGGAGAGAGAAAGAGAGAGGGAAATAGAGGGGGAAGAGAGAGACACAGAGAAAGAGAGAGACAGAGACAGAGAGAGAGAGAGAGAGTTTAAATATATGGAGTGAAAGAGGTAGAGAGGCAAAGAAAGGGAGAGAGGGTGGAGAGAGATGTTGAGAGAGAGTGAGGGAAGGAGAGGGAGAGAGAGAGGAAGGGTCACACACACACCACACACACACACACACACACACACACACACACACACACACACACACACACACACACAGGGAGACAGAGACGCAGAGAGAAAAACGGTGAAGGGAAATGGAGAGAAAGAGGTAGATAGGCAGAGAAAAGGAGAGAGGGAAGGAGAGAAAGAGAGAGAGGGTGGAGAGAGAGGTAGAGAGAGAGAGGGAGAGAGAGAGGGAGACAGAATGAGAGTGGGAGAAGGAGAGAGAGAGAGGGGGGGAGATAGAGAGGGAGAAAGATAGAGACACCGAGAGAGGGAGGGGACGAAGGGAAATGGAGAGAAAGCGATAGAGAGGCAGAGAAAAGAAGAAAGAGATAGGGGAGAAGAGAGAGAGGGGGGATGGAGGAAGAGAGACAGAATGATAGAGGGAGAATAGAGAAGAAAGACAGACAGGAAGGCAGACAGACAGACAGGCAGACAGGTAGACAGGCAAAGATAAACAGAACAAAAGCATGACGTTATTTTCCCTAGGATAATTATTTTCTTTTCCACATTCTCACATTTTTTCGGATGTGTTTACGCACTTTGCTTTACACACTGTGCAGGGTGTATGTTGCTGCACAGTCTGTATATTCCGTCTTCGACGGTAACGGCATAAGCACATTTATTCTTCTTTACTTTCAGCCCTCGCCTGTTAAGGGTCCACACTAACACAAGAACGCTGTCATGGTCGTGAAGAGTCTAAAATAATACAAAACTATAATGTTATAAAACTCGGGTTGCTCTTCCCTTTGAGATCGCATCACTGCTGTGCAGGGTTACTCATTTTCTTTTTTACCATGACTTTAGGAAAGCATGAAGGCTAATTGGCCTTCAGGGGAGTGACCAGGGAAATCAACCTATCTCTATAATATTTCATACCAAAACAGCCGGGCGAATGTCCTGCTCTTCACGATTTTCAACTGCCATGGGATCTTTAACGTGCGCAGGCGAGAAGGCACACGGGTCCGATTCGTTTTTCGTCCCTTTCCGAAGGACTGGACGTTCGATTTTTCTGTCAAACTGAGGAGAAAAGTCGAGGCCTCAACGGGAAACGAACCCTGGAACCTCGAGTTTAGATATTAGCAGGCGAATATTTGAACCATTCCGCCACTACGTCAGAATACTGAAATCGTCTGATTTTTTAGCTGGAGTCCTTTGTGTCAGTGTTTGATTCGAAGCTGTTGTTGGAGGATCGTAGTGGTGGTATCTTACCACGGGAGTCTTTCACTCGGTCTATCTCCACAACTGAATGAATATTGTCATTTGTAGGATGCGTTCATAATAAGCCCGGACGGCCACGGACGTCTCCTGTCAAAACGATCGTGTTCAGCAAACCTGTGTTTGTTCTCACTGGCGACGGAAACAGTGTTTACAGAAAACCCGGCCAGGCCCGCCGGTACACGGACGGAAATTCTCCGGTCGTGCAGGGCCGTCCGGGTTAAGGGACTGAACTCTCCTCTTGATTTCACACCAAATTATCTTTCTTGCAAGAAAAATAAGTACGATGAGAAGCTTATTGCTGCCGTGAAATCGAGGCCTTGCATGTACGAGAAGGGTGATGAAAATCACTGCAGAGACATACTTGAAGCTGCGTTGGAAATCATCGCCAGAGAGACTGGATGTACAGGAAAACGACGGAGTGGACGTACGTACGATGTTTCTTTTCTTCTTCCATCACCACCACAAAATCAATTTTTGTCGCTTCGTGCACACCATTTTACCTTTGGTGGGCTGTGTTGAAAGGTAAAAGACGTGGCCGTTCGGCCCCGTCGTCCTGGTAGTATGAACACTTTCACGGCCACGGCCGGCCAGCCGTCCATGTCCGTCTGTCGTGGTTTACTATGAACGCTCCCTTAGTATGCAGTGTCCTTAGTAAGATGGGTCAGAACAGGTACTTTTGAACGACTCCGAAGTGACCCAGCAACAATGTAGGGTTGCCTTTGGTGGGTGTCTTCATGGCGGCTTGACATCTCTGGCTTCCTTTTGCTTCGTGGCACCATGACCGTGAAGTTGGTGCTGTATCGTGAAGCCAGAGGAAGAAGCGGCATGGAATCAATACCAGTAACACGGTGAGGAAGATGGGTACAAAAATGAATGAATGAAAGAAGGAAGGAAGGAAGGAATAAATGAATGAATGAATGATTGATTGAATGAATGATGATTGATAGAATGAATGAAGGAAGGAATGAACGAATGAATGAATGAATGAACGAACGAACGAATGAATGAATGAATGAATAAATGAACGAACGATTGACTGACTGACTGACTGACTCAATGAATGAATGAATGAATGAATGAATAAATGAACGAACGAACGATTGACTGACTGACTGACTGACTCAATGAATGAATTGGAAGATCTACAAACGAAAACAGAGCAAACCAAAGCTGCCAATAAAGCTTTCAGAAAACATCCACCGCCATTACATCCACCAACCTCTACCACCTCCATCACACCCACCTCCCCCCAATCCCCCCCTACCCCCCCCCCCCCCCACCGACCAACCAACCAAACAAGCAGCCAGCAAACAAGCAAACAATTCTGTGAAGTCTTGCCGATCTTATCTGCTGTCAAAACATAATAAGATTTAATGCCACGGCAGTGGCAGCGGCAGCACTGGCAGCATATTGACACTGCAAGTCTATTAGCTGTTTCTGGCATACCTGTCAAGGAGGGTTTTTTTTGTTCAGGTGAGATGGAGAAAATCCTGGCACCATTCCATAGGAATTCGACACGTATTGCTTGCTGGTTTCTTGACAGCGTTTTCTTTCTTTCTTTCTTTCTTTTTTCTTTCTTCTTTCTTTCTTTCTTTCTTTCTTTTTCTTTTATTTTAAGAGGATAAGTGCCTCGTTCGTAGTCATGCTATACCGGATGATCTCTCCTGAACAAAGCCCAAAATCCCTTTCAGATTTTGTCTTGAGGAAATGTTTTTTAACGCGCATGTTACATACAGTGCAACAGATATTCTGGTTCCATCTGTTCCATTGGCTTTCAGCAGAATTATCTTTGAACTCGTCGACGGGAATAAATTGGATTGATTCTTCTCTGTCTGCTTGAATGTGTGTTTGTGTGTGTGTTATGTGTGTGTGTGTGTGTGTGTGTGTGTGTGTGCGTGCGTGCGTGCGTGTGTGTGTTGTTGTGTGTTTTGGTGAGTTTTTCGTTCTCTCTTCTCTCTTCTTCTCTCTCTCTCCTTCTCTCTCTCTCTCTCTCTCTCTCTCTCTCTTTCTCTCTCTTCTTCTCTCTCTCTCTCTCTCTCTTCTTCTGTCTGTCTCTCTCTCTCTCAGTCTCTGTTCTGTCTCTGTCCCTCTCTCTGTCTCTCTGTCTCTGTCCTCTCTCTCTCTCTCTTTCTCTTCTCGTCTCTCTCTCTCTCTGTTCTCTCTCTCTCTCTCTCTCTCTCTCTGTGCGTGCTGCGTGGTGTGTGTGTGTGTGTGTGTGTGTGTGTGTGTGTGTGTGTGTGTGACAGAGAGAGAGAGAGAGAGAAAGAAAGAGAAAAGGGGGAGAGAGAGGAGAGAGTCACTCCTTTTTTCCCGCAAATTATGAAAGTGAATCAACAGCCATACTACTACTTCATTAAGAGCACAAAACGACCTCACCCATTGAAGACTGGCCGGCCTTATGTCCGTCAATCAATCAGTCAATCAGTCATTCAGTCTTTAGTCTTCGCCATTCATCTTGGCTGGACCAGGTCCATTATTCCTTGTACGTCTGGTGTTTAATTACCTGACCACCGGCCGCAAATTGTCTTTCATCTGCCCTGGCTTAATCATGGCTAATTTGTGAGGCAATGATGTCGCGAGATAAGAGCCCATTCACCTCGGCCGGTCCGCCCATAGATACAGATAGCTGCGTGCATTGCTTACAGGGAGAAATCATGGCCTCATGATTGATTCCTGTTTGGTGTGAAGATAGTTGAGGTTCTCATTAATGCGGAATCGATCCTTTCAGTCCTTAGCACTTTTTCTTTTTTTATTGTAAACGTCTTTCCGTTTAGACTCACTGCTGTAATTCCTTGTTTATCGTCTTGTTTTTCTAGTTACAACATAAGTTTGCGGCAAATTTGTAGCATGAAGCTAGCTGAATGACAAAAAACGATAGTTTGGTTCAGCATGCAAGGACTCCCTTGGCATTGCAAGGCGATGGTATCTCAGAACAAGAACAGGAATGGGTTTTTTTTCAATTATGGAGAGTAGTTGCATAAGCCCATTTAACACAGTCGTGCGTTCTTACATCCAGCCCTCACCAGAGAGAGTCTGCTCTAACACAAGTATGTTACAATGCTCACATATACTATATAAGGATATAAAATAAAAGACAGTTGCATAAAGACACAAAATAATACAATATTGGAATGCCAGTCGCATTGATCGTAAGAGGCAAGGGGGAGAGAGAGAGAAGACAGACAGATAGACAGACAGAAAGAGACAGTGTGTGTGAGAGAGAGAGAGAGAGAGAGAGAGAGAGAGAGAGAGAGAGAGAGAGAGAGAGTTTGTAAATTATAAGTTTGAAGTTTATTCAAGTGAAATTCACCGCACTCGGGCAGCTTCATATACGCTCTGTTTAATCTGACATCTTTTTACTGGCAGACACCGTGAGTTTGTGCAAAAACCCTAAGAATAACAAGGTCTTGAAATGGAAGGGGACAAGGGGGGACAAAAATTCGAGAGGTGGGAGAGAAGGCAGGAACTATCACGTGCTAAGGTGACATCACTAGAATGATTGGAGCATCAAGAAGGGCAGCAAACAAGCCAGTTCATTTTTTTTTAATTAAAGCATATAGGAACCATAACCACTTCTAGTATTATTAAACATCTTATCAGTGTTTGAATACCTTTTTATGAAAGTACAAATGCTGACATTAAACAATACATTTGTACATAAAATACTGGTCTTTAATAGTTTTTTGGCGTGAATTAGTAAGGAGAATCTATCTATCTATCTATCTATCTATCTATCTATCTACTATCTTTTCTATCTATCTATGTGTGTATACATGTATGTAGATAGATAGATAGATAGATATTTACAGATGTTTTACCTAAAATGTGATAGTATATAGAATGTGACAGGGCCAGTTGCCTGTCTCCCTATCTATGTCTGTGGCCTCACTTATCGTGCCTCATTACTGACTGGCCAGACAATGTCATGTGACGTCGTTCTTTCATTGATCATCTGCTTCTTGGTCAGACCTCATTCATATCTGGCTATCTGAATGGACATGGTCTTTTTACGCATGACTTCATTGACAGAACACTGTCTAATTAACATAGTCATCACATACACATGAATTACCCGCCCTTGTCTCTCGTTACATATTTATGTATCTTATCCAGAAAAGAGAGCACCTGCCAGGGACCAACATCAAAGTAAGACAAATGTAAAAAGGCTGTCATTGGCCATAGGGAAGGAATGACGTGTATAGACGACTGCCAGCCATTGGCCGATTAGAGAGGGAATGACATATTAGAGTGGCATTGCCAATAGAGAGGGAATAACGTATGCACAAATTAGACTGTCTTTGGCCATAGAGAGGGAATTACATAGATAGAGTGTCATTGGCCATAGAGAGGGAATTACATAGATAGAGTGTCTTTGGCCATAGAGAGGGAATTACATAGAGTGTCATTGGCCATAGAGAGGGATTACATAGATACAGTGTCATTGGCCATAGAGAGGGAATTACATAGATAAAGTGTCTTTGGCCATAGAGAGGGAATTACATAGATATAGTGTCATTGGCCATAGAGAGGGAAGTACATAGATAGAGTGTCATTGGCCATAGAGAGGGAATTACATAGATAGAGTGTCATTGGCCATAGAGAGGGAATTACATAGATAGAGTGTCATTGGCCATAGAGAGGGAATTACATAGATAAAGTGTCTTTGGCCATAGAGAGGGAATTACATAGATATAGTGTCATTGGCCATAGAGAGGGAAGTACATAGATAGAGTGTCATTGGCCATAGAGAGGGAATTACATAGATAGAGTGTCATTGGCCATAGAGAGGGAATTACATAGATAGAGTGTCATTGGCCATAGAGAGGGAATTACATAGATAGAGTGTCATTGGCCATAGAGAGGGAATGACATATTAGAGTGGCATTGCCAATAGAGAGGGAATAACGTGTGTACAAATTAGACTGTCTTTGGCCATAGAGAGGGAATTACATAGATATAGTGTCATTGGCCATAGAGAGGGAATTACATAGATAGAGTGTCATTGGCCATAGAGAGGGAATTACATAGATAGAGTGTCATTGGCCATAGAGAGGGAATTACATAGATAGAGTGTCTTTGGCCATAGAGAGGGAATTACATAGATAGAGTGTCATTGGCCATAGAGAGGGAATTACATAGATAGAGTGTCATTGGCCATAGAGAGGGAATTACATAGATCGAGTGTCATTGGCCATAGAGAGGGAATTACATAGATAGAGTGTCATTGGCCATAGAGAGGGAATTACATAGGTAGAGTGTCATTGGCCATAGAGAGGGAATTACATAGATACAGTGTCATTGGCCATAGAGAGGGAATGACATCTAATTATAGACTGTCATTGGCTTTAGAGAGGGAATGACATGTAAATAGACTGCATTTGCCTATAGAGAAGGGATGATGTAAATAGATAGACTGCCAATGCCAATAGAGAGGGAATGACATACATACCGTGTCATTGGCCATGGAAAGGGGAATGACATACATAGTGTCATTGGCCATAGAGAGGGAATGACGTACATAGTGTCATTGGCCATAGAGAGGGAATGACGTACATAGAGTGTCATTGGCCGTAGAGAGGGAATGACATACATAGTGTTATTGGCCATAGAGAGGGAATGACGTACATAGTGTCATTGGCCATAGAGAGGGAATGACGTACATAGTGTCATTGGCCATAGAGAGGGAATGACGTACATAGTGTCATTGGCCATAGAGAGGGAATGACGTACATAGAGTGTCATTGGCCGTAGAGAGGGAATGACGTACATAGTGTCATTGGCCGTAGAGAGGGAATGACGTACATAGAGTGTCATTGGCCGTAGAGAGGGAATGACAAACATAAAGTGTCATTGGCCATAGAGAGGGAATGACATACATAGGTTATTGGCCGTAGAGAGGGAATCACGTACATAGAGTGTCATTGGCCGTAGAGAGGGAATGACGTACATAGAGTGTTATTGGCCGTAGAGAGGGAATGACGTACATAGAGTGTCATTGGCCGTAGAGAGGGAATGACAAACATAAAGTGTCATTGGCCATAGAGAGGGAATGACGTACATAGAGTGTCATTGGCCATAGAGAGGGAATGACGTACATAGAGTGTCATTGGCCATAGAGAGGGAATGACATACATAGAGTGTCATTGGCCATAGAGAGGGAATGACATACATAGTGTCATTGGCCATAGAGAGGGAATGACATACATAGAGTGTCATTGGCCATAGAGAGGGAATGACATACATAGTGTCATTGGCCATAGAGAGGGAATGACGTACATAGAGTGTTATTGGCCGTAGAGAGGGAATGACAAACATAAAGTGTCATTGGCCATAGAGAGGGAATGACATACATAGTGTCATTGGCCATAGAGAGGGAATGGCGTACACAGAGTATCATTGGCCGTAGAGAGGGAATGACATAATAGAGTGTCATTGGCCATAGAGAGGGAATGACATGTAAATAGACTGCATTTGCCTATAGAGAGGGGATGATGTATATAGATAGACTGTCAATGCCAATAGAGAGGCAATGACATACATACAGTGTCATTGGCCATAGAGAGGGAATGACATACATAATGTCATTGGCCATAGAGAGGCAATGACATACATACCGTGTCATTGGCCATAGAGAGGGAATGACATACATAGTGTCATTGGCCGTAGAGAGGGAATGACGTACATAGAGTGTCATTGGCCGTAGAGAGGGAATGACGTACATAGAGTGTCATTGGCCATAGAGAGGGAATGACGTACATAGAGTGTCATTGGCCGTAGAGAGGGAATGACGTACATAGAGTGTCATTGGCCATAGAGAGGGAATGACGTACATAGAGTGTCATTGGCCGTAGAGAGGGAATGACGTATGTAGATAGACCGTCATTGCCCATAGAGAGGGAATGACGGGCTGTTTTCCATGCAGAACTAAAACCAACAGAAACAAACAGAAAAAAACACCAACCAACCAATCAAACACAAAATAGATCGACCTGTTACACGATAGAATGAACTGATGTAAAAAAAAAAAGCAGAATTTTTTAAGAAAACAACGCACAAAAATTCCTCGTCTCATTACTGAGTTTCCAGTAATTTGCAATGAAAGTCAGATCACTAAAAAGCCCTTGGTTTTGTGTCAGCAGGTTCGACCATCCAGTGGACCATAGCTTTTGATGTTTATATTTCTCACCAGCAGAATGATTGGCCTTTGTAATAGAGCTGTAAACTCAAGATCTGATGTCTCGAGTTCTATTTCTGTAACAAATGAATGTTTTTACTTTCGTACAGCCGAAAAATATAGTTCAAGAAAAAAAACCAAAAAGGAATGTTGACATGCTTAGATCTTGATCTTTGTTTTTGAACATCTACTGTATAAAATGTCATTATGTATGTCAGTATGCTGTATCGAGTTCGTATGTCGGCGGTGTCTTTTCATGTGTATATGATTTTTTTTATCGTTTTTCGATGCCATATTGTATGTTTGGTGTCCGTTTAATATGGAGCAAAACGTAAATAAAAAAAGTATCTTTCATTAAAAGAATATGAATATGAAAGTGAATATGAATATGAATAATGACTGCACCCCCATCTTGTGTATACCCATGCAAACTATCACATATGCACGTTAAAATTACTTTAATTCATGTCATCAGCTGGCTTATTGAAACACGAAAACATCGAGCATGCACAACCGCCAACGATGTAGGTGGTGAAACAACATAGTGGAATGTGGTCAGCTCACTTCGACGTTTGAGTTCTCCATGCTCTGCTAATAAGTCCTCTTATGTATTGTGCGCAGTGAGTGGAAATGAGTATGGAGAGCAGTGTTGTATAAGAACGATTTGTAATAATACTGAACTAAGAGAGACCATAGAAGTAAAAATATCAACTATTCTAACAAATCTCAAGCTGTGTTTTGTCTTCTCCTCGAGTGCAATGCATGTACTCAAAACGATCGCACATGAATCAGACACACCCACAGACACGGTCTGTGTTCTACCCCTACCAACCATTGTTGTAAGCAGCATCAAGGAAAGCAGGGTTTATTTCCTTCATCTGATTAAGTGTACAGGTATGAGGAAAGGCCACTCCCTATTCATAGAGTGTATCGGCATAACTAGCCGACAGAATCCGTTACAACAACTGAATGATACATCAATACAGGACTAAGATCTGCTAATAGTATCATGATCTGTAAAACCAGGTGTGAGAAGCATCAAGAGCTCCATGTCTGTTATCCGTGGAATTTCGATGAAGAAGGATTGGATGGAGGGAAGGATGAGGGAAGTGTGCAGAATGATGTAACAGAGACAAGATCACCACACGTTACTAGCACTAGAACACTGAAGGTAACAACACTAGCAGTGATGATCTGAATCTCAGGATCAGAGAGGCTGCTGAATAACCTCATCATCTGTCCTGATGATATAACCTCTGCTCTTGACAAGTCTTAACGGTATTAGCTTGCTGCTTGTGTTTGAGTTGGGAAGGTGTAAACATGAGATCAGAATTCCAGTGTTCTTTGCCATGTAGCAGCTTCAGTTGAAGAAGTGTTTGTGTGTGTGTGTGTGTGTGTGTGTGTGTGTGTGTGTGTGTGTGTGTGTGTGTGTGTGTGTTGTGTGTGTGTGTGGTGTGTGTTTATGACTTGGGTCACAATAAAATGTCAAATGGGCAACTCTCTTGCTCTCCTCACCATTTATCTGTCTCCCTCCTTCCTCCTCCTCCCTCTTTTCTTCTGTGTCTCTCTCTTCCTCTTCTCTCTTCTTCTTTCCTTCTTCTTCTTCCTCTTCTCTTCTTCTTCTTTCCTTCTTCTTCTTTTCCTTCTCTTCTTCTTTGTCCTCTTCTTCTTCTCTTCTTCTCTTCTTCTTTCCTTCTTCTTCTTTCTTTGATGTGCCCTTCTTCATCAATGTTTCTTTCTTCTTCATTATTTTCTTACCATGGTCATCTATTTTGAAATGTTGAAATTATGGGAAACACAACGTGCTATCGAAAGACAAAAGAGTGGTTCGGTATGGTTTGACCAACCGTTTTGATTAAGTCATCTAGACGTACAACATGCGGCCAGTGCAGAAAGGACATGTGTACGTAAGACCGTGAGTTCCATGTGGGCCCATCTCCAGTCCTTTCTGCTCTGAGCGTGTGATCCGCACGTGAGCTTTGTGAAAGAAGCAATCTGATAGATGCAAACTGGAAACTGAAACTGGTTTGGAGGCTCATTTTGTTATGTTGTTGTTGTTGTTGTCTGTTTGTCATTATTGTTGTTGTCATTTCGTTTGCTTGTTTTTTGTTTGCTTTTGTTCTGAGATTGTTTCGTATCAACTGGACGGGTATATATATATATATATATATATATATATATATATATATATATATATATATATATATATATTTGTATGTATATATATATATACACATATATGTATATGTATATATATATATATATATTATAATATATATGTGTGTGTGTGTGTTGTGTGTGTGTGTGTGTGTGTGTGTGTGTGTGTGTGTGTGTGTGTGTGTGTGTGTGTGTGTCTGCAAGATTTTCTCAACTGTGTCTGGATAGAATTTTTAGCAAATTTGGTCAAAAGATGAGAAGTCGTGAATGCATGCATATCAAAGCTTTAAGGTCAAGCATTCCAATCTGTGACCTTCCAGTGAGAGTCCACTAGGCTAATATTCTGTGAGTGTTTTCGTAGTTATTTTTTTTCAGGATCATCACACACAGAGAGGTTACCTTTGTGCTCAACTGTTGTTTCTTTTCCCATTTTCTACGCCACTTTAATGGCCACAGAAGCTGGCAGTTTTAACAATGCAATGATGATGATGTCAATGAGGATGATAATCATGCTATGGGGTTCCATTCAGGATTGAGACTGGGTGACGTGGCTGTACTCTACACTTACTATCATAACAGTAATTTTAAGTGGCCCCATTAGTACAGTTTGTTAAAGACCGTATTGGTAACGTCAAGGTCGTCATTTCAAACCTCAGGTTTTCTTTCAAGACTTTGTGAGCATTAATGAGCATTCAGATTTTGAACAGGATTGAGGAATCTGCCAGGCAAACGCTGACTGATTTGGGTGGAGTACAATATGGAACTGTTCAAGTCCAAGGAATCCCTTTTGAATCAACTCCAAACTCCCAGAAAGGGGATAGAAAAAGAAACTATAATAGTGTGGGTTTTAGGTCATCCACATTTAATACGACATAGTATAAGTCTTTACCTTTGTAAACTGAGAACAGATTAGGGCAACATTCGCATTTATTGCTTTATCATCACTTACAGCTATGTAGTTTTTCAGCATTAAATCTTTCACTACGAGTTTGCTGCAGCCTGTATACGCGAGAAATTCAAATGGCATTATCACATTTACTTTTAAGATTGTCATCCTTTTACCAAGAAGTCGCCATTATCTGTTATGACATGAAGAATCATTGCCAGCACCTGCTTCCTTGCTATTTTTGTGTTGTTCTGTTTTGTTTTGTTCTACTTTTTTAAAAATTTCATTTGGCGTAGGTGGAGAATCGATGGAATACAATATCAGGGAGAAGTCTACACGTGACATTCAGTGCTCGTTTTCCTTGTGACCTTAAAGTTACTGCAGGATCGATGTTTTCTCTCCTTTTCATTGGAACTTTTATAGTGGGAAGGGAGGAAGGGAGCAGGAGAGAGTTGAGAGCAAGCCTAGGTGTCTTGTGGGTATGGTCTGGAAAGAAAAAAAGGGGGAGAGTTTTCTATCATCTGAATGGATGTTTGGAAATGACATACTTGAAATTCTCCTTCACTCAAATTCCCTTGAGCCTGGCATTATGAGCAGCTCAGAGTTCTTCTTGTTCTTGTTCTTGTTCTTGTTCTTGTTCTTCTTCTTCTTCTTTGTCTTCTTCTGTTTCTTCTGTTTCTCCTTCATCTTCTTTTTCATCATCATCATCATCATCATCATCTTCTTCTTCTTCTTCTTCTTCTTCTTCTTCTTCTTTCTTTCTTTTCTTCTTCTTCTTCTTTTCTTTTCTTCTTTTCTTCTTCTTGTCTTGTTCTTTTCCTTTCTTCTTCTTCGTCTTCTTCTTCTCTTTCTTTTCAGTCTTCTTCTTCTTCTTCTTCGTCTCTTCTTTCTTCCTTCTTCTTCTTTCCTTTCTTCTTCTTCTCTTCCTCTTCTTTTTCTCTCTCTTCTCTTCTTCTTCTTCTTCTTCTCTTCCTTCCTCCTCCTTTCCTCCTCCTCCTCCTCCTCCTCTCCTCCTCCTCCTTCCTCTTCTTCTTCTTCTTCTTTCTTTCTTTGTCGTCTCTTTCTTTCTTGTTTGATCTGTCCTCCTTCATCATCATTTTCTTTTCTCCACTATTTTCTTATCATGTTCATCCTGCTGAAAATGTTGAAATTATGGAAAACACAACGTGCTATCGGAAAACAAAAGAGTAATTCGGTATGGTTTGACTAACTATTTTTGATTAATTAAGTCATCTACACGTACAACATGCGGTCAGTGCAGAAAGGGCATATGTACGTGAGGCCGTGAGTTCCATGTGGGCCCATCTCCAGTCCTTTCTGCTCCGGGCGCGTGATGTGCACGTGAGCTTTGTGAAAGATGCAAACTGGAAAGTCAAGGTCATATGGTGAAAAATGGTGCTTAAATCAGCATTTTTTTAAGAGGGGTATCATGAATGTCACCTTCTTCTTCTTCCTCTTCTTCTTCTTCTTCTTCTTCTTCTTCTCTTCCTCTTCTTCCCTCTCTCTTCTTTTATCCTTCATCTCATCATCTCTTCTTCTTCTTCTTTTCTTCTTCTTCTTCTTCTTCTTCTTCTTCTTCTTCTTCTTCTTCTTCTTCTTCTTCTTCTTCTTCTTCTTCTTCTTCTCCTCCTTCCCTTTTGTTGTGTGTGTGTGTGTGTGTGTGTGTGTGTGTGTGTGTGTGTGTGTGTGTGTGGTGTGTGTGTGTGTGTGGAGAGAGAGAGAGAGAGAGAGAGAGAGAGAGAGAGAGAGATGGTACTGCATACTTTTTGTGTTTTCTCGCTGGTGAAAAATAGACGTTCGTACCAAACAACACTTATCTGCATCTGTTCCAGCATTCTTGGTGTTTTTAGGTGTGGTTTCTTTGGCGAGCTTATCCAGATCATCAAGTAACTTATACACAAACTCGCACGCACACACACACACACACACACACACAAAACACACACACACACACATACACACACGTACACTCACACACGCAGCAATCACATATAGCACCTACTGCCCATCAACCCACAGCAACTTGCAACTAAGCAACAACATCACTGACCACACACACACACACACACACACCACACACACACACACACACACACAACACACACACACACACACACACACACACACAACACAACACACACACACACACACACACACACACACACACACACACACACACACACACACACACACACACAACACACACACACACACACCACACACACACAACACACACACACACACACACACACACACACACACACACACAACACACACACACACACACACACACACACACACACACACACACACACACACACACACACAACACACACACACAACACACACACACACACACACACAACACACACACACACACACACACACACACACACACACACACCACACATGCACACACACATATACACACACTCTCTCTTTTTCTCCGTGTGTGTATATATGTAAATAAATATATATAAATAGGTATATATATATATGTGTGTGTGTGTGTGTATGTGTGTGTTTATGTGTACGTGCATGTGTTTGTGTGCGCGCTCGTGTGTGCATACGTGCGCGCGTGTGTGTGCATATATATTGTGCATATGATTCGCGTGTGTGTGCGTACGTATGTGTGTATATGTATGCATGTGCGTATGTGTGCATGTGTATCTGTGTGTGATGGTGTTGTGTGTGTGTGTGTGTGTGTCTGCATTTTGAAGGGGTGTGTGCGTGCATGCTCGCGCGCGCGCGTGTGTGTCTGTGTTAGGATGCTGAATATTTTACCCGCTTCCATAATCTATAGAAATAAATCTTATATAGCGCTGTTCTGCAAGTTCATCTGCACTCACTGCGCATTACACATAATCTGACTTTTCAGTGAAACGTGTAGGATTCAAAGCCTTCAAACGAGCCGACCACACTCCATCATGTTATTGGAGCACAGTCTCCGTCTATGATGGACGTGCGTGCTGGCATATTTTCGTGTTTCTATAGGCCAGGTGCTGCTGACTTGACTTTATAAGATCTATAGCATGCATGTTTTCATACTCTGTACGTGTGTGCCCACGAACCAGATCCCCAAGCTATGGGGTAAATAGCTCCACTACCTTGTGGACATCTCGGGAGAGAGTAAGGCTAAGGGAGTTAACCCTGAAAAAAGAAACTATGGAAGGCAAGGGGAAACCACCATCGTAGTTTCCCCAGGACAATCATGGGCAAAAGAGAGATAGAGACAGATGGAAGTCCATGATCGCCAACGCCATGCGGCAAGGCACCTGATGATGATGATGATGACGTGTGTATATACGAAGGGGGTTTAGGCACTGGCTCCCCACTGTGGGGATGCCAGGGACTTTTTCAGTAAAATAGTATCCCCACCTACTGAAAATTCTGTGCTAGAAATTTCCTCTTTTTCTGTCACTCTCTTTGTTTCTGCCTTGTTCCTTGGCTTTCTGTCATTTCTACCTATCATTTTCTGCCTTAATGGTCCAATCACCTGTATGTGTTCGCTAAAGTCTTACATACCTTTTTTACGATTCAAAATTGGGTACTCGGTACGTATAAATACTACCTTACAATATTTGATACACAGACTGAGGGAAAGAAGAAGTTATAGAATTCATTGTTGGAGAAAAAAGGTGGGTTTTAAAGACTACATTTAAAAGCAGAAAGGGTAGGTGTTTGGCGAAGGCAGAGTGGAAGTCTGTTCCAGGCTGACGGTCCTGAGACAGCAAAGGAAAGCTGGCCAACACTACTACTACTACTACTTACTACTACTACTACTACTACTTTTATTCTTTCTCCCCATTTATAGCCGTGTGCGTGTGTGTGTGTGTGTGTGTGGTGGTGTGTGTGTGTGTGTGTGCGTGGCGTGCGTGCGTGTGTGTGTGTCTGTTTCAGCGCTTAGATTTGATTTTATCAAGATTTTGCGCTATATGAATATTGTAATTGTAAATATTGTAATTGTAATTACTACTGCTGCTGCTGCTGCTTCTGCTGCTACTACTACTAAAAATGATGATAATAATGATGAATAATAAATAATAATAATGATAGTGATAATAATAAATAATAATAATATTCTAAATCTTCATGCATAATTCAAATGAAAACGCATACTCTCATCGTTCACTCAAAAATCAACTCATATCCACCAGGTGCAGGGATCCAAGCAGGATTTGAACTTAGGACTTTCCAAATGAAAGTCTGACGTTTACCCACTCGACTACCTTTGCATTAACCTTTGATTCTTCCACCCTGTCCACAAGCTTTCCGTACAAAGCTGGTAGATAGGATAAGAGAATCTGGTAGATAGGGTGAGGAAATCAAAAGGGCTAAGTTTTTGTTTTTGTATTTTTTTTTTTTTTTGCAGTTGGTGGATAGGGTGCAGGAGTCAAAAAGGGTTAATGTAGGCAAGCGGGAGTCAAAGGGTTAATGTAGGCAAGCGGGAATCAGAGGGTTAATGTGAGCAAGCGGGAGTCAAAGGGTTAATTTAAGCAAGCGGGAATCAAAGGGGTAATGTGGACAAGCGAGAGTCAAAGGGTTAATGTAGTAGACAAGCGAGAGTCAAAGGGTTAATTTAGGCAGGTGGGAGTCAAAGGGTTAATGTAGGCAAACGGGAGTCAAAGAGTTAATGTAGGCAATCTGTATCACAGCACGAGACATGGCTTGACTATATCTTTCAGCTCCGCAAGCTGAGACTGCCTTTAACAACACAGCTCAGCGCGAGACAGGTTTTTCTTTCTTTTTTTTTTTATATATATTTTACGTTTTTCTTTTTTCCCCTATAGCGTCTTTCTGTGCCTGTGGAGGGCAGGACACCGACAATTGCCTGCTGCCTGGAAACTGGGTCTGCGATCGATACTACTCTGCTTGATTTTTTTCCTTGTGGGCTTCTTGAGAGATGGTGTGTGATGGTGAAGAGGGTGGGTGCCATTCTGGGAGAGAGAGAGAGAGAGAGAGACAAAGAGGAAGAGAGACAGAGACAGAGAGAGAGGGGAGAAACAGACAGACAGACAGAGAGTAAGAGAAAGAGACAGTCAGAGAGGAAGAGCGTGTGTGTGTGTGTGTGTGTGTGTGTGTGTGTGTGTGTGTGTGTGTGTGTGTGTGTGTGTGGTTTAGAGAGAGAGAGAGAGAGAGAGAGAGAGAGAGAGAAGTTGGTATACACATAACATGCAAGCATGCAAGCGTACATACACACATTTACGCGCGCGGTGTGGCGCGCGCGCACACCACACACACACACACACACACACACACACACACACACACACACACACACACACACACACACACACACACACTCACACAACACACACACAACACACACACTCACACAAAAACACACACACATGCACACACACACACACACACACACACACACAACACACACACACACACACACACACACACACACACACACACACACACAACACCTCAAAGCACACACTCAGACACATCCTCTGAGGCAGAGAAAGAAAGAGAGTGAGCGAGAGAGCAACAGAGACAGAGTCAGAGACAGACAGACAGACAGACAGACAGACACAGACACAGACAGACAGACACCCAGATCCACAGCCATTTGTTGTCAGCACTTCTTACGAGATGTTGTATAACTTCGGTAGGTGACGGGAAGTCGGAGTGATGTGGGGAGGGTGATGTGGGGAGGGTGATGTGGGAGGGGGATGTGGGAGGTGATGTAGGGAGGGTGATGTGGGGAGGGTGATGTGGGGAGGTGATGTAGGAGGGTGATGTGGGGAGGGTGATGTGGGGAGGGTGATGTGGGAGGGTGATGTAGGGAGGGTGATGTGGGGAGGGTGATGTGGGGAGAATGGATGAATGGGGAAAGAGAGCGAAAGACACAGAATGGGTGATGAGGGCGCACAGAGAAAACCAGTGAATATGGAACGAGAGACAACGACACAAAAGGGATGTTAGGGTGCAAGGGTGCAGAGACAGAAAACCATGAGTGTGGAAAGAGAGAAAAAGACACAGAAAGGGGGAGGGAGATAAGAACGGCGAGTCTGGACAGAGAAGGGAAAAACATAGAAGGATGGAAAGGAGGGAGACAGGAAAGTGACGGGTTTGGAAAGAGAGAGAGAAAGATATATAAAGATGGGGACGGGGACGAGAGAGAAATGGTCAGTTAGGAAAGAGGGAGAAAGAAATGTAGAGAGGGGTAAAGGAAAAACTGATACATTTGGAAAGAGAGAGAAAGACAGAAGGTTTGGGGGGGGGGGGAGAGTAGGAGGAGAGAGACGTTGGAAGTAGAGAAAGATGGCGGAAGTGAGAAATCAGAACTAATTATTTTATGTCAAACAGGTTTAATTATCATGGAGCTAGGACACTGTTTCCCCCCCTCATCCCACCCCTGTTCCCATGCCCCCCGTTAGAAAGTCTTGGTAACAATCTACTTGGATAAAGTATGGAGATATCACCCCCCCCCCACCCCACCCTGCTCCCTAACCCCCTGTTAGAAAGTCTTGGTAACAATCTGCTTGGATAAAGTATGGAGATATCACCCCCCCCCCCACCCCTGCTCCCTAACCCCCTGTTAGAAAGTCTGGGTAACAATCTACTTGGATAAAGTATGGAGATATCACCCCCCACCCCTGCTCCCATGCCCCCTGTTAGAAAGTCTGGGTAACAATCTACTTGGATAAAGTATGGAGATATCACCCCCCCCCCACCCCTGCTCCCAAGCCCCCTGTTAGAAAGTCTTGGTAACAATCTACTTGGATAAAGTATGGAGATATCACCCCCCCCCCCCACCCCTGCTCCCAAGCCCCTGTTAGAAAGTCTGGGTAACAATCTACTTGGATAAAGTATGGAGATATCACCCCCCACCCCTGCTCCCAAGCCCCCTGTTAGAAAGTCTTGGTAACAATCTACTTGGATAAAGTATGGACATATCACCCCCCACCCCTGCTCCCATGCCCCCTGTTAGAAAGTCTTGGTAACAATCTACTTGGATAAAGTATGGAGATATCACCCCCCCCCCCCCATCCCTGCTCCCTAACCCCCTGTTAGAAAGTCTTGGTAACAATCTACTTGGATAAAGTATGGAGATGTGAGTGTGAGTAGATGTCGCGCCAGCAGGCAGCAAAAGTGTGTGTGGTATTTTACAGTGATTTTATCGTGGTTCTATTTGATTTTGTGCATTGAATTTTATATCAGTTTATTCCTCTTGCTTTTATTCTTTCTCCCCATTTGTGGCTATGCGTGTGTGTGTGTGTGTGTGTGTGTGTGTGTGTGTGTGTGTGTGTGTGTGTGTGTGTGTGTGTGTGTGTGTGTGTGTGTGTGCGTGTGTGTGCGTGCGTGCGTGTGTGCGTGTATGTCTTTTCGGCGCTTGGATTTGATTTTGTCGAGATTTTGCGCTATATAAATATTGTAATTATTATGTATGCATGTGCGTACGTATGTATGTATGTATGTATGTATGTAGTATACGCTTAGATTTATGTATGTATTGTATGCATGTATACGCTCAGCTTAGATTTATGTATGTAAGTATGTATGCATGTATGTATGCATGTATACGCTCATATGTATGTAGGTATGTATGCATGTATACGCTCAGCGCTTAGATTTGATTTTATCAAGATTTTGCGCTATATAAACAAAATATATTATTATTATTATAGATATCACCCCCCCCCCCACCCCTGCTCCCAAGCCCCCTGTTAGAAAGTCTTGGTAACAATCTACTTGGATAAAGTATGGAGATATCACCCCCCACCCCTGCTCCCAACCCCCTGTTAGAAAGTCTGGGTAACAATCTACTTGGATAAAGTATGGAGATATCACCCCCACCCCTGCTCCAAGCCCCCTGTTAGAAAGTCTTGGTAACAATCTACTTGGATAAAGTATGGAGATATCCCCCCCACTCCCCCCCACTACAGTCCCCCCCCCCATGCTCCAACCCCTGTTAGAAAGTCTGGGTAACAATCTACTTGGATAAAGTATGGAGATATCACCCCCCACCCCTGCTCCCATGCCCCCTGTTAGAAAGTCTTGGTAACAATCTACTTGGATAAAGTATGGAGATATCACCCCCCACCCCTGCTCCCATGCCCCCTGTTAGAAAGTCTTGGTAACAATCTACTTGGATAAAGTATGGAGATATCACCCCCCACCCCCTGCTCCCAAGCCCCCTGTTAGAAAGTCTTGGTAACAATCTACTTGGATAAAGTATGGAGATATCACCCCCCACCCCTGCTCCCAACCCCCTGTTAGAAAGTCTTGGTAACAATCTACTTGGATAAAGTATGGAGATATCACCCCACCCTGCCCAGCCCCAACTGGTAACTCTACTTGAAATAGAATCACCCCCCACCTGCTCCCAACCCCCTGTTAGAAAGTCTTGGTAACAATCTACTTGGATAAAGTATGGAGATATCACCCCCACCCCTGCTCCCAAGCCCCCTGTTAGAAAGTCTTGGTAACAATCTACTTGGATAAAGTATGGAGATATCACCCCCCCCCACCCCTGCTCCCTAACCCCCTGTTAGAAAGTCTTGGTAACAATCTACTTGGATAAAGTATGGAGATATCACCCCCACCCCCCTGCTCCCAAGCCCCCTGTTAGAAAGTCTTGGTAACAATCTACTTGGATAAAGTATGGAGATATCACCCCCCACCCCTGCTCCCAAGCCCCCTGTTAGAAAGTCTTGGTAACAATCTACTTGGATAAAGTATGGAGATATCACCCCCCCACCCCTGCTCCCAACCCCCTGTTAGAAAGTCTTGGTAACAATCTGCTTGGATAAAGTATGGAGATATCACCCCCCCCACCCTGCTCCCAAGCCCCCTGTTAGAAAGTCTTGGTAACATCTACTTGGATAAAGTATGGAGATATCACCCCCCCACCCCTGCTCCCATGCCCCCTGTTAGAAAGTCTTGGTAACAATCTACTTGGATAAAGTATGGAGATATCACCCCCCACCCCTGCTCCCAAGCCCCCTGTTAGAAAGTCTTGGTAACAATCTACTTGGATAAAGTATGGAGATATCACCCCCCACCCCTGCTCCCAAGCCCCCTGTTAGAAAGTCTTGGTAACAATCTACTTGGATAAAGTATGGAGATATCACCCCCCCCACCCCTGCTCCCATGCCCCTGTTAGAAAGTCTTGGTAACAATCTACTTGGATAAAGTATGGAGATATCACCCCCCCCCACCCCTGCTCCCTAACCCCCTGTTAGAAAGTCTTGGTAACAATCTACTTGGATAAAGTATGGAGATATCACCCCCCACCCCTGCTCCCAAGCCCCCTGTTAGAAAGTCTTGGTAACAATCTACTTGGATAAAGTATGGAATATCACCCCCCCCCCTGCTCCCAAGCCCCCTGTTAGAAAGTCTTGGTAACAATCTACTTGGATAAAGTATGGACATATCACCCCCCACCCCTGATTTCTAACAAGAATGTTGAGAGTTCTATGGACAGCAAAGAAAACAAACGAGAAAATCTTGAAGGAGGCAGACACAAGACGATCAATGATAAAGAAGATTAGAAAAATACAAGCAGCAGTTATAGGACAATTAGGAAAGAGACATTAGAGCACCTGGTCACAACAGGAAAGCTGAAGGGAAAGAGAACACCAGGTAGACCCAGGGAGAAACTGTTGGACGGACTTGCAGGGCGGGAGATGTACTTGCAGTGACAAGGGATAGATTCGTATGGAGGGTCTTGATCATCAACGCTATGCAGCAGGGTACATGATGATGATGACCCCTGGTTTCTCAAGTTAAGTCACCGATGTACAGACCTGTTGGTGGCTGAATCTCCTTCGTTTGAATACGCACAAAGATCATCAAACATGCATCTTAAAAATCCTGACAGTCACATCAGTGTTCAGTGTTTTATAGAACCACGAAAACAACTAGCATGCAACTCCCGAAAATAGAGTATCACATCCAAGAGGGGCACCCCCTGTGGGGATGCCGGGGGTTCTTTTAGGAGAAATAGTATCCCCACCTCCTGGAAACTCTGTCCTAGAAATTTCCTCTTTTCTATCACTCTTTTTGTTCTGCCCTGTTCCTTTGCTTTCTGTCATTTCTTCCTATCATTTTCTGCCTTGCTGGTCCATTCACCCGTATGTGTCCGATAAAATCTAAACACTTTTTCTTAGGATTGAAAATTGGGTACTCGGTACGTATTATGTGCATTTTTGGCTCTAGGGGGGGTGAGATATCATCATCATCAGGTGCCCTGCCGCATGGCGTTGGCGATCATGGACTTCCATCTGTCTCTATCTCTCGTTGCCCCTAGCATCTCTCCCACCCACCTCGTCCCCAGCCACTCTGCAAGTCCGTCCAGCATTTTCTCCCTGGGTCTACCCGGTGCTCTCCCTCCAGCTTTCCCGTTGTGACCAGGTGCTCCAAATCCCCCTTCCTCATCAAATGCCCTATAAATGTTGTCCTGTCTTTTCCTAATCTTCCTTATGAATGATCTACTTGTGTCTGCCTCCATCAAGACTGTCTCGTTTGTTTTCTTTGCTGTCCATGGAACTCTCAACATTCTTCTTAGAAACCACATCTCGCTGCCTCAATCTTGTTCTGGCTTTGTTTGTTGACTGTTCACGCCTCACATCCGTACAACAGTATTGGTTCTATATAACATTCAAGAACTCTCTTCCTGATGTTAATTGATAGGCATTTGTTGGTAAGAATGCCTGTCATCTTCCCGAATGCTGTTTTGGCTTGGCCGATTCTGCCGGCTATTTCTGATGTGCATCTGCCTTCTAATGAAATGATCGTTCCCAGGTATTTGAATATATCAACCTGTGTCAAGGTTGTGCCATTTGCTGTTATTTTGCATGAGGGGATTTCATGTTTTTTATGATCACCATGACTTCAGTCTTCCTGCTGTTTAGTTCCTTACCCTTGCTTTCTCTTTCTAGTATATTCACAAGGTTTTGTAGGCCCCTTTCACTTTCTGCAATTAGCACGGTGTCATCTGCGTATCGAATGTTGTTTATCATTTTCCCTCCAACATCCAGGATCTTCTTCTAGGTTTCTCATGATGTTTTCGCATGTAAAGTGAAAAAGATCTGGTGACAAAACACAAAACCCTGTCTGACTCCTCTTTTGATGTTTTGGAAAGAGCTTACATTGTTTTCTATTCTCATTGCAGCTGTTTGTTCCCAGTACATATTTCTGATTATTCGTAGATCTGTTCCATCAACATTGAGTCTCTCCAGTTGGTATAGATATACGGAAGTAATTTTAGGTAATTTATGACCTTTCTTATATATGTTTTGGTGTCTTTAGGTATGCTTAAATTTGTATTCAGATGTGTTTTTTTTTAATCCCCTGTGCGATAAATTAGACGGAGTGGTCAACGACAGAGCATCTCCTTAGATTATGTGCGCGAATGCATTGATATTATGTGTACTTAATTTTCTCTTCTTTTTTTTTTTCCTGTTGAAGTTTTGTACGTTTTGAAGTGGTTATACCCTGATGTGGCTCTACGCAGTCGGCTGGGCTTTAAACAACATAAACAATAAATTACAACTCAAGACGAGTGCGGTGATCAAGTGAAACTTCAAGTTGTAAGGGTCTGGATTCAATCCGCCTCGATACCTCCGTCTGCTGGGTAAAAGCATGAGATTTTTCTGATCTTCCAGGTCAGCACGTGTGCAGACGCGCTAGTGCCCATACCTCGTGCTGTGTATACGTATATCATCATCATCATCATGTGCCCTGCCGCATGGCGTTAGCGATCATTGCCCTCCATACGAATCTATCCCTTGTCGCTGCAAGTACATTTCCCGCCCTCTCTGTCCTCAGCCACCCTGCAAGTCTGTCCAATATTTTCTCCCTGGGTCTACCTGGTGTTCTCTTTCCCTCCAGCTTTCCTGTTGTGACCAGGTGCTCTAATTCCCCTATCCTCATTAAATGTCCTATAGATGTTGTTTGTCTTTTCCTAATCTTCTTTATCCATGATTTTCTTGTGTCTCATCATCATCATCATCAAGTGCCCTGCCGAATGACGTTGGCGATCATGGCCCTCCATTTGCATCTATCCTTGTTGCTGCAAGCACATTTTCCATTCTCTCTGTCCTCAGCCTCTCTGCAAGTCCGTCCAATATTTTCTCCCCGGGTCTACCTGGTGCTCTCTTTCCCTCCAGCTTTCCTATTGTGATCAGATGCTCTAATTCCCCTTTCCTCATAAAATGGCCTATAAATGTTGCCTGTCTTTTCCTAATCTTCTTTATCAGTGATCTTCTTGTGTCGTATGCCTCCATCAAGACCGCCTCGTTTGTTTTCTTTGCTACCCATGTAACTCTCAACATTCTTTTCAGAAACCCCATTTTGGCTGCCTCAATCTTGTTCTGTTTTTGCTAGTTGACTGTCTACGCTCACAACCGCATACGTATATACGCATGCGGAATGTCAAATACGTACATGAAACACCCTGTCAGTTGTGTCAGTGGCTGGCTTATGGAAACATGAAGACACTCAGCATGCACACCCACCAATGGTGCAGACCGTACAACATTATAGAATTTGGTCAGCTTGCTTAAACAGCTTGAGTTCTCTGTGCTTCACCGAAAAGTCTATCATACTGAATGCACAGTGAATCCAAATGAATCTAGAGAATAGCACTATACCTGAATAATTTAAAATAACGGTGGATTAAATCCAAACAAGGAAGAAACGAACAAACAGCCACCCATACATATACCGCAAGTGTACGCGGGAGCTACATAGGAGGAACGAAAGAGCAAAAACTAATCAGTCCTTCTTACGTTATATGTGTTGGGGAAGACCCCTTTGGGATAAAGCCAACGATTGAGAGAGATTTTGATAGACAGGGGAATAGGGGTGGTGTGGTGAGAGAGAAGTTGATTTGGTAATGAGATGCTTTGTTGTGGTAAAGAAGGGTGCGGCAAGACGGGAGGGGACGTCGAGAGAGAGAGTAGAGAAGAAGAGGAGAGAGAGAGACAGAGAGAGAGAGAAGCGAGAAGAGAGAGAGAGACAGAGAGAGAGGACACAGAGAGAGAGACAGAAAGAGAGAGAGAAAGAGAGAGAGAAAGAGAGAGAGATAGAAAGAGAGAGAGAGAGAAAGAGAGAGAGAAAGAGAGAGAGAAAAGAGAGAAAGAGAGAGACAGAGTAGGGGGTAAGAGAGACATGGACAAAGACAGTTTATTTTGTAATGGTGGAAGTTATTCAACAAACTTGCTGTTACTAATTTACATATCTGCCTAGAATTAAAACTATTGATAAACAAATGTGTGAGAGAGAGACAGAGAGAGAGAGAAAGAAAGAGAGACAGAGACAGAGAAGGGGGTTAGAGAGACATGGACAAAGACAGTTCATTTTCTAACGATGGAAGTTATTCAACAAACTTGCTGTTACTAATTTACATATCTGCCTAGAACTAAAACTATTGGTAAAGAAATATGGAGATAGAGAGAAAGAGAGGAGAGAGAGAGAAAGAGAGAGTGGGAGAGAAAGAAAGAGGGGAGAGAGGGGGGTAGAGAGACATCGACAATGACAATTTATTTTCCAACGGTGGAAGTTATTCAAACTTGCTGTAACTAATTTACATATCTAGATGCCTAGAATTGAAACTATTGATAAACAAATATGGAGAGAGAAAGAGAGAGGGGGGAGGGAGGGGTGTCAGGAATGATTATTACATAAAATCTAGTTTTCGAAACTTTTCAAGGTCACGTCGACCTTGAATAAGGTTCAGTTAGAATGAAACCTGATGCATATCGGGAACAATGGTCGAGTGTCACAGCTGTGGAAACAAATTTTGAATATCGTCAGCAAAAGTTTCTGAAAAAGTGCTGTTCGTACACATTTCTTGAAAAAGACATATTTTATGTCATCTGTGTGTGTGTGTGTGTGTGTGTGTGGGGTGTGTGTGTGTGTGTGTGTGTGTGTGTGTGTGTGTGTGTGTGTGTGTGTGTGTGTGTGTGTGTGGTGTGTGTTGTGTGTGTAAGTGTATATGTGTGTGTTGTGTGTGTTTGGGAGTGGAGGGTGTTCTGTGTAACTTTGACCTCGGTGTCTTGCCTTCTAAACTTACGCTTGTGAGAGTCTTACAAATTTGAGTGAAATTTGGTTGAAGTCTACTCATAAAGAGTTATGGAAATGCGTGTTCACATCTCTCTCTCTCTCTCTCTCTCTCTCTCTCTCTCTCTCTCTCTCTCTCTCTCTCTTCTCTCTCTCTTTCTTTCTTCTTTTCTTTCTTTCTTTTCTGTGTCTATCTCTTTCTTCTGTCTGTCTGTTTCTCTTCTCTGTCTGTCTGTTTTTCTCTCTCTCTCTCTCTCTCTTCTCTCTCTCTCTCTCTCCCTCTCCCCTCCGTACCTCCCTCCTCCTTTCTCTGTCTCCTGTCCACTGTCTGTCTCTCTGTCTCTCTCTGTCTCTCCTCTGTCTCTTCTCTCTGTCTCTGTGTCTCTCTGTCTGTCTCTCTGTCTGTCTCTCTGTCTGTCTCTCTGTTCTGTGTCTCTCTGCTCTGTCTGTCTCTCTCTCTTTCTCTCTCTCTGTCTTCTCTCCCTCCTTCCTTCCTTTCTCTGTCTCTCTCTTCTCATACACACACACACATCCAACGAACACACACACACACACACA
>CM060313.1:19035871-19065871 GCA_030674185.1 Monoplex corrugatus | reverse complement strand
AAGTTTGGTCTGTGGTTAGGAAGCTGGCAATTACTTGAAGTAGTCTAGCTTTTATATGTAAGGAATGTTTCTTTATTAGAATTTCGCTGCGACTATCCCATACTGCTTATACATAGACAATATCAGATTAGGTATGGCATTGTAAAATAAGTTTTTGTATGGTTGGTTAGTTTTAGATTTTGTTTTTGTTTTCGTTTGTCCGTCTTTATGTTGATAGAGTATGAAAGCCTTCTAAAGAGAAATTTTTGGAGAGAAACTTGGGCTTCCCACGTAGTCTACATTTTTCGTCTATCTTTACACCAAGTATAGGGTGTTTAAAAGCTTATTGTATATTTACACCACCCAATTGGAGGTATAGTTTTTACAGTTGGTGTTTTTAGAGTTATTAGTACCAAATATAAAAAAAAAATATATATATATATATATGTATATTTTTTTTTTTCGGACTGACCTGCAGATGATTAACATTACGTTATTCTGACACTTGGTTTATACATGGTTATAGTTTTTTTCTTTATATATTTCAGAAATATGTTTTCCTAGTGTGTTGAGAGTCAAATGCTCAGCAAGTGCGATCTTGCAACAGTATTTTGCGTTATGTGTAACGATACATTATTGATCTATATACAAATAACATTAGACCAAGAATTGTGGTTTGTGGTACACCAAACGATATCTTTATTCAAGAAGATAAATTACCATGACAGTATACACATTATATCCTTTCCTTAAGGAAGAACTGAGAAAATGAGAGCCAAAATTCTTCAATTTAGACTGACATTAGGTTTTGAAAGAAGTGGGTCATTGTCAGTGAGGTCGAATGCTTTGTTAACGTCTAAGAAAGCAGCTCCTGATAGATTTTGTTTTATGATGAATGATAACCACGAGTTTGTCATAAACGAGCGGTGTAGATGAACGGTATAGACGGAATTATGATTGAAGAGGGTGAAATAGTGAATTATCTTCCATGGATTTCATCCTAGGATTGTGAATGTCATTCAGGTGGTTTAGAGAGAGAAAAAAATAAAAGTGGTATTTGGCCTGCAAGCTGTAGAGTATTTCCGTCTCTTGTCTTCGATAAAAGGATTGTTTTTGCCTTTGTTTCTGATTTTGTTGGAGGCAGACTGAAACAGGGAGAGGGGGTAGGGAGAGAATGAGAGACAGACACAGAGAGAGAGAGAGTGAGAGACAGACAGAGAGAGAGAGAGAGAGTGAGAGACAGACAAGAGAGAGAGAGAGAGAGAGAGAGAGAGAGAGAGAGCGCTAATGTCACCATTACTCGAACTTATCAGTCATGCTTTCATTCTAAACACGAGTCCTGAATCTGAGAGTCCAATGCATGTGTTTGCACCACTATTTTCCCTCGGACACGCTGAGACAACCTGCATGCCTTTGTTGTTTGCTGCCACTTGTGTGCCTATGTGGACGTTGTGCGCTTTATCTGCTGTTTTGACTGCACTGTAGCATGATTTTGTGCACCTGTGTTTGACAGCACACATACTCTCTCTCTCTCTCTCTCTCTCTCTCTCTCTCTCTCTCTCTCTCTCTCTCTCTCTCTCTCTTGTCTCTCTCTCTGTCTCTCCTGTCTCTCTTGTCTTTCTATCTCTCTCTGTGCTCTCTGTCTTTCTCTATCTCTGTCTTTCTGTCTCACTCTCTCTGTCTTTCTGTCTCTCTCTCTGCCTCTCTCTCTCTCTCTCTCTTCTTTCTGTTCACTCTCTCTGTCTTTCTGTTTCTCTCTTCTGCCTCTCTGTCTCTCCCTCTCTCTCTCTGCCTCCCCCCTCTCTCTCATTCGTCATGTCTTTGTCTCTCTGTGTCTTTCCCTGTGTCTCTCTCTGTCTGTGTCTCTCTTTCTCTCCATGTCTCCCGCCCTCCTCTCTGTCTATGTATGTCTGTCTGTCTGTCCGTCTGTCTGTCTCTGTCTTTCTGTCTCCTTGTCTCCCTGTCTCCCTGTCTCTCTCTCTCAGTCTCTCTCTCTCTGTCTCTCTCATTCTCTCTCTGTCTCTCTCTCTCTGTCTCTCTCTCTCTTCTCTTCTTTTTGTTTTTGTTTTTACTTTCTTTTCCTCGTGTCCCTCTCCTCTCTCTCTCTCTCTCTCTCTCTCTCTCTCTCTCTCTCTCTCCTCTCTCTCTCTCTCTCTCTCTCCCTCTGCATGTGCGTCTGTTATATGCTATATGTGATTGCGTACAGCTTTTACTGTGCTTGCTCTTTCTTAATCACAGCTGACAGCTCCATCTTTTTTTTTGCAGTGGCTGGCACCATTTCAACCTGATAGTTTTGTCCAGCTAGCTTGAGCCTGGATGCTTTGTTTGTTTGTTTGTTTGTTTGTTTGTTTGTTTTTGTGTGTGCATGTTTGTGAGTCTGTAAATGTGTCGAAGCATTTGTCGTCTTTTTTTTTTTTTTGTTATTATTTTTTGTATATGAATCTTTAATCTTGTGGTTATGTTCCTCGCAACGTCATGGCTTTGTGCGTGTGGACGATGATGGAGGGGAAGCCCGTCTCCAGGGGATGGTTATCGCGCGACAACCGCACGCTGTCTGTGCAACACACACTATTCTCTCACACCACCCTCGCCTCCTTGTGCCCTCGGCGTCACTCGAACACCACCCTTGATGTCGTCATCAGTGTTTGTGACGTCACGACACCATCGTGACGTCATCGTTATTTTACACCCCCCCCCCCCCCAAAAAAAAGTCATTCGTCTCAATGTCGTCGTCAGTGTTCCTGGCCTCTCAGAGCTCTGTCCCGTCATCATTATACGTGCTCATGTCGTCCGTCCATCCATGTTGCTGACCTCACAGAAACTGTGTCGTCATCGTTATATGTGCATATAGTCATAACCTATTCCCCCCGTTGTCTTTTCCCCACCCCCACCCCACCCCCACACCCTCTCCCACACCCACTTCCTCAACCCCCACCACCAACTTATTTGCCACACGAAAATGTCCACTGCCTGCTTATATGTCGTGCCAGGGTCTGTGTATTGCAAAAGTGATGATGCTGATGGTGACTGCCTGTGCAGGTCCATTCGCCTGCACTCTTCTCTCCTGTGGCCTTCAGATGCTGTGGCTCTGCCTCCTGGACTGTCTGCTTGCTCTGTGTTGTATTTATAGTGTACTGCTGATGATGATCTCCTTGTCTATGTCTCTCTCTATGTATAACTGCCCCTTTATGAATAATTTCCATGATGTTGGTGGCTAAAATCGATTTGGAATAAGTAAGAGAAATAAAAACCCTTTTTTTAAAAAAATATTTACAGGATTGCCATCCTTTTAGAGTAGAGAGGGAAAGTTTTACGGTGAATAAGAAATACTAGTTTAATGCGCCTTGTCAACTGTAGATAATTCTTATCCATGAACGAAGTAGACTGAAGAAAATACGAACACACACACACACCACACGCACACCGCACACACTCGCGCCACACACACGCACACACACACACACACACACACACAAACACACACATTGAAAATTTACGATACCTATGGCAATCATCACAAAGAAATAGAGAGAGAGAGAGAGAGAGAGAGAGAGAGAAGAGAACTAGAGAGAGGGGGGGAAAGATGGTAGATAGGTAGGTAGGAGATAGATAGATACATGTAGATAGATAGACAGACAGACAGACAGACAAACAGACATACAGACAGATAGATAGATTTTTTAAAATCTAGTATGCTTCCGAATAGTTGGTACTACAGCCTAATTAGTTACTGACAAACTAGCTCCTTTCAGTTTCCTTCTAAAGAAAATTACATGTAGAGTAGAAGCGGCAAGAGATAAAGGGAAGTAATAACGCGTTTAGTTCGATTCTTTACAGAGTTGCTTCCCGTTGAAGCATTCCCCACTTCGATTGGTTCCGGTGCAAAATAGAAGCGTTGACAATTAGAATTAAACATTTCATCTCTTTCTGTTTTGAGTTTGCAGTACACATTGTCATTTGTTAGAAAGTATCGAATGTATGTAATAAGAGGGAAGAATCAATATCTGCATTAGAAGGAATAACTTGAAGAAACACAAAAATCAACAGATGCTATAACAAAATAGAGAACCGTGGTCAGTTATGACATTATGAAAGTAAACAATATAATCAATATATGGGTCGTCTGATTAAGGCACAATGCAAAGATAACCCACATAAACATTGCCACTTAAACATTCTGCATAGAGAAGCATGCAAAAAAAAAAGGTAAAACAAAGTATGACTGCTGGATATCGAGGGTAAAACATAAAACATTAAAAAATACCTTGTATGTAAAAGATCCTTTGGAGTATAAAGACACGACGTTTTGAGCCCAGGCCCTTTGTCAAGTGAATCACTTGACAAAGGACCTGGGCTCGGAACGTCTTGTTTTCATATTCCATAGGATATTTTACAAACAAGGCATTTTTTTTAATGTTTTGTGTTTTTAATGTTTCATGCAAAAAAAAACAACAAAAAACAAAAAAGTCAATTAACCAGTGTGCATTTTTCAATTTCATATGTGTATTTCAGGCCTTTTATTGATAGCAGAAATGTTAGGTGAAATTTGTACACAGAGAGAGAGAGAGAGAGAGAGAGAGAAACACACACACACACACACACACACACACACAACTACACACACAATACATATATATATATATATTATATAGAGAGAGATATATATATGTGTGTGTTGTGTGTGTGTGTGTGTGTGTGTGTGTGTGTGTGTGTGTGTGTGTGTGTGTGTGTGTGTGTGTTGTGTGTGTGTGTGTGTGTGTGTGCACGTGCGCACACATACATTTTAGCAAACAATATTATGAATCAAGAACTGAGTCCATTTTGAATCCACAATCTGCTCCAGATAAAGCCATATTTTCGTTATGTTCTGACTTAAAAAATAAAGGACATCTGTCATTAACAGTTTTCTCAACAGTTTCCCAACCCTCCACCTCAAATAAATAAATAGATGAATAGATAAAATGAAAACAAAATGAAATAAAATAAAGTAACAGAAGATGAAATAGAATAAAACAAAATAATAAAATAAAATAAAATAAAATAAAATATAATAATAAAATGAAGTCCGAAAGCGTGTCATATGAGGACATCTCTAAAAAAAAAGTAATAACCAATGTTACCTTTATATTCTTTACAGAAACTGTGTTGTTTATCGTTGACAGTTCTCATTTCTTGCAAATGATATTGGTTGCAAAGGTCATACGGACAGTTCGAATTTGAAATCATGCGAGTTTTGTGTTCTTATTTTATGGATTTTGTGGAAGACGGTTTTCCATACAACTGATTTTGATTCCATTTTGAACAACGTTTGTAGTTCCTGTCGTGTGATATCAAAATATCGTTAACTCTGATACGGCTCTACGCAGTCGGCTGGGCTTTAAACAAATTAACAACAACAGTAACAGCAACAACAAATCAGAATATCATAGCATACAGTCTGCTACATTTACGCACCGAGTGGAGTGTTTTCAGTGGTAAAACTGTTTGCAATAGCGCGTTGTCTTTAAACGTTTGACTCTCACACCCTGTTCACCAACTGCAAAAACTTGACCCTTTGACTCCCTCACACTATCCTTGCAGGAAACGGTGGATAGGTGAGGGTGTCAAAGAGTTAAGTTTTTGCTTAGCTAGCGTGGTTGAGAATGCAGGATTCTGAGGAACAGGGTGCGGGAGTCAAACGGTAAACTAATTAATCTCCTTGAGAGATTGATGTCGTACGTACAATTCCATATGCGCTCCATCGAATTATGCCACTGATGATCGTCCAAATTCTTTAACCCTGTTTAAATCACTATCAGTATCCGCTGCTGAGATCTTGAAATGGGAGGGCCGGGAGGGGAGGGGGAAACTAACACAGGAAACTCAGATCGCCGAAATAATTCAAGCATTAAGATGGTGGGCGAGCAAACCAGTTTTCTGTCGCGGGCTGGGATTGAACTCGAGGTATCAAATTCTGAGCACAAGGCTATATCAATTGAGCCCGCCAACCCGCTTAATTAACCCTTTGACTCCCACACCTTATCTACCAACTGCAGAAACATAACCCTTTGACTTCCTCAATCTGCCCACCAGCTTCCTACAGGAAGCTATATCCAACATCTTCCTGCAGGAAGCTGGTGGATATGGTGAGGGAATCAAAGGGGTGAAGTTTTTGCTTTGCAAGCATGGTTGACAATGCAGGATGCTGGTGGACAGGGTGCGGGAGTCAAAGGGCTAACAAAGATGTGGTCAAACCCAGGATTGAACTTACAACCCTTGAGTTATCACAAGTTGGGCGCTCTAACCAAATGAATGAACTGGCCTTTAAAGAAAGACAGAACAAAAGAAAGGAACGAGACTTGTTATATTTGGGGGCAACTTTCGATTGATTTTGTCCCATCTGTTTAACTTATATAACTTTGCAAGCCGTGCATGAAGTCTTTGAACTTTTATAAACCTGATAATAAAGATCTACAATATGACAGTGTATTATACGAAACGGTATGGATCGATACGATATAATACGATACGATATGATACGATACGATACGTGACACGTATTACGTTATGCAAAGTCCGATATGTGACACTTATTACGTTATGCAAAGTTGGAATCTTTTTACATCATTAGCTATCCTAAAAAAAATCAAAGGATTAATTAAACAACATTAATCAAACGATAGATGCATATTCTGAAGCATGGCAGTATAGATAACTGAAATATAGGCAGTATAGGATACTGAAGCATGGCAGTATAGATAACTGAAGCATGGCAGTATAGATAATGAAATATGGCAGTATAGTAACTGAAGCATGGCAGTATAGATAACTGAAGCATGGCAGTATAGATAACTGAAATATGGCAGTATAGATAACGATGCATGGCATATAGTAACTGAAGATGGCACTTAGATACTGAAGCATGGCAGTATAGATAACTGAAGCATGGCAGTATAGATAACTGAAATTGGCAGTATAGATAACTGAAGCATGAATATAGATAACGATAGCAGGGCAGTATAGATACTGAAGCATGGCAGTATAGATAACTGAAGCATGGCAGTATAGATAACTGAAGCATGGCAGTATAGATAACTGAAATATGGCAGAAAGATAACTGAAGTATGGCAGTATAGATATACTGAAGTATGGCGTAAGATGTCCTGAAATATGGCAGTGTATATATACGAAATGTTGCAGTGTAGATATACTGAAGTTATGGTAGTGCAGATGTCCTGAAACATGGCAGTGTATATATACTGAAATATTGCAGTGTAGATATACTGAAGTATGACAATGTAGGCATACTGAAGGATGGCAGTGTAGATGTACTGTAGTATAACAGTAGTATAACAGTACTGTAGTATAACAGTGTAGATATACTGAAGTAGGCAATGCTCCTGAAACGTGGCGGTATACAAATATTGAAGTATGGCAGTGTAGATATACTGAATGTGGCAGTATATATAGTATGGCAGTATAGATATATTGAAGTATGGCAGTAGAGATATACTGAAATATGGCAGTAGAGATATACTGAAGTATGGCAGTACAAATATGTGGAAGTATGGCAGTGTAGATATTCTGAAGTATGGCAATATAGATATACTGAAGTATGGCAGTATAGATATACTGAAGTATGGCAGTATAGATATGTGGAAGTATGGCAGTGTAGATATACTGAAGTATGGCAATGTAGGTAAACTGAAGTATGGCAGCGTTAGATATACTGAAGTATTGCAGGTTAGATATACTGAAACATGACAGTATAGATATACTGAAGTATGGCAGTATAGATATACTGAAGTATGGCAGTATAGATATGTTAAACGTATGGCAGTATAGATATACTGAAGTATGGCAATGTAGGTATACTGAAGTATGGCAGCGTAGATATACTGAAGTATTGCAGTTTAGATATACTGAAACATGGCAGTATAATATACTGAAGTATGGCAGTTAGATATACTGAACTAGCTGTATAGATGTACGTATGGCAGTATAGATATGTTGACGTATGGCAGTATAGATATACAGAAATGTGGCAGTATCGATATACTGAAGTATGGCAGTATAGATATGCAGATGTATGATAGTGTTGATATACTGTGGTATGGCAGTGTAGAAATACTGAAGTATGGCAGTATAGATATACCGAAGTGTGGCAATAGAGATATACTGAAGTATGGCAGTGTAGATATACTGAAGTATGGCAGTACAGATGTACTAAAACATGGCAGTATAGATATGTGGAAGTATGGCAATATAGATATACTGAAGCATAGCAGTATAGATATACTGAAGTGTGGCAATAGAGATATACTGAAGTGTGGCAATAGGATATACTGAAGTATGGCAGTATAGATATACTGAAGTATGGCAGTATAGATATACTGAAATGTGGCAGTAGAGATATACTGAAGTATGGCAGTATAGATATACTGAAGTGTGGCAGTAGAGATATACTGAAGTATGGCAGTATAGATATACTGAAGTGTGGCAATAGAGTTGTACTGGAGTATGGCAGTATAGATTTACTGAAATGTGGCAGTCGAGATATACTGAAGTAAGGCAGTACAGATATACTGAAGTGTGGCAGTAGAGATGTACTGGTGGAGTATGGCAGTATAGATATGCTAAAGTATGACAGTATAGACATACTTCTTTGAAGTATGGCAGTATAGATATGCTAAAGTATGGCGGTGGAGATAGTATAGAGTATAGATACACTAAAGTATAAACTATAACAGTATAGATACACTGAACTAAAGCAGTATAGATAGATACATTAAAATATGACAGTATAGATACACTGAAATATGGCAATATAGATAGACACATTAAGGTATGACAGAGTAGATAGATACATTGAAGTATGACAGTATAGATACACTGAAATAAGACAGTATAGATATATACATTAAAGTAAGGCAGTCTATCATCATAGTGTATATACACTAACGTATGGCAGTGTAGATGCACTTAGGTATGGCATTGTGTACATTCTAAGATATGGCATTATACTGACCTATGGCAGTGTAGATATACAGAAGAATGGCAGTGTAGATATACAGAAGAATGGCAGTGTAGATATACAGAAGAATGCAGTGTAGATGTACTGCAGTATGGCAAAGCATTGTAGACATAAGTCCCTCCCCTCCCGACCCCTTAAAGACAACACCATCAGCTGCAGGAGAGCAGCGCGCGGTGCGTGTGACGTGCTCCTTAACGTGCTGACTGTTTTCAGGTGCTCGCTATCATTTCCATTCTCTTCATTGTGCTGTCCACCATCGCCCTCACCCTCAACACCATCCCCCACCTGCACGACCGTGCCAACCCCACCCTCACCGGCGACAATGCGGAACTGGCCATGGTGGAGGCTGTGTGTATCGGCTGGTTCACCCTTGAGTACCTCGCCCGCTTCTGGGCGTCGCCCAACAAGTGGAAGTTCTTCAAGGGTCCGCTGAACGTGATAGACCTCTTGGCCATCATGCCCTATTTCATTTCGCTAGGACTCACAGAGACGAACAAGAGCACCACGGAGCAGTTTCAGAACGTTAGGAGGGTGGTGCAGATCTTCCGGATCATGAGGATCCTGAGGATCCTGAAGCTGGCCCGTCACTCCACGGGCCTGCAGTCTCTAGGCTACACACTGCAGAGGAGCTACAAGGAGCTGGGTCTCCTGCTCATGTTCCTCGCCATCTCCATCCTCCTCTTCTCCAGTTTAGCTTACTTCGCCGAGAAAGACGAGCCAGGCACTAAGTACAAGAGTATCCCAGAGACCTTTTGGTGGGCGGCCATCACCATGACGACGGTAGGTTACGGTGACATTTACCCCAAAACGGTGCTAGGCAAGGTGGTGGGGAGTGTGTGTTGTGTATGCGGCGTGCTGGTTATCGCGCTGCCCATCCCCATCATCGTCAACAACTTTGCCGAGTTCTACAAGGACCAGATGCGGCGAGAGAAGGCCTTCAAACGGCGCGAGGCCCTGGAGAAGGCCAAGCGCACGGGGAGCATCGTGTCCTTCCACTCCATCAACCTGAGGGACGCCTTCGCCCGCAGCGTGGACCTGATGGAGGTCCACTCCCCCGCCCACAAGCCCGGTGACCCCAACCAACCCCATGACGGAGCCAGCGGCGGGGCAACCGCTGACCAGGACTACCCCCAGCCTGACGACTGCCAGCACAGTGCCGGCAACGTGTCCTCTTCCTCCTGCTCGTCCAACGCCAACTCCAAGAACAACTCTCCCCCTGCCTGCATGCTCAGGCTCAGCCACAGCGCTGGCTCCCCCTCCGGCGCTCTGCAGCCGTTTGGGGAAGGGGGAGGAGGGGTCGGGGAGAAGGCCAGCACCAACAACCTGCTGGACGCTGACGAGGAGTCCTTGAAGAGAATGACGTCAACACCGCTACTCTCCTCTCAGCCCCAGGTAAGGTTGTTTTGTTTTTGGTGGTGGTGTTCGTAGAAGTGATGATAGTGGTGGTGGTGATGGTGTTGTTGTTGTTGGTGGTGGTGGTGTGGTGGTGGTGGTGTCGTTATTATTGTTGTTATTGTTTGCTAGCTGGTTGGTTTGTCGATTGGTTGGTTGGTTTGTTGGTTGGTTGGTTGGTTGGTTGGTTGGTTGGTTGGCTGGTTGGTTGGTAGGTTGGTTCGTGGATTGGTTGGTTGGATGGTTGGTTGACTGGTTGAATGGCTGCTTGTTTAGTCGGTTAGTTACTTGGTGTTGTTGTTTTTTTCGGACCTGCGTATGTACACTGATTTGCCCACACTGTGCAGGCGGTATGTTGCTGCACACTCTGTATGCTCCATATTCGGTCGGGTGTGCATTTTGGGAGTTTTCATGTTTCCATAAGCCGACGACCTTTGGCGTGACTTAAGGATCTTTACCGTGTCTACTTGATGTTCTGTATACGGTACAGACTTAAAGGAGGTTTAGGCGTTGGTAATTGTAAACATACATGGCAGTGTAGATATACTGTCGTATGGCAGTATCGCTATACTGAGGTATGGCAGTATAGATGTATTGTAGTATGACAGTATCGATGTATTGTAGTATGGCAGTATGGCTATACTGAAGTGTGGCAGTATAGATGTATTGTAGTATGGCGGTGTAGATATATTGTTGTATGACAGTATAGATAATACAGAAGTATGGCAGTATAGATACACTGAAGTATGGCAATATAGATGTACTTAGTATGGCAGTATGTATACGTAGTATGGCAGTATAGATATACTGAAGTATAGCAAGTAGATATCCCGAAACATGCAGTGTTAAATAGTGAGTATGGCAGTATGGATATACTGAGTTAGAATGTACGCCATCACGGCAGGAGAATGATGATGATGATGAGCAATGTAGATATCCTGAAACATGGCAGTGTACAAATAGTGAAGTATGGCAGTATGGATATACTGAGGTATGGCAATATAGATGTACTTAAGTATGACAGTGTAGATGCTGTAGTATGGCAGTATGGATATACTGAAGTATAGCAGTGTAGATATCCTGAAACATGGCAGTGCACAAATAGTGAAGTATGGCAGTATAGATATACTGAAATATGGCAATATAGATATACTGAAGTTTGGAAGAGTGGGAGAGTGCAAAAATATCCATCTACTCTTTACCCTTCAGAGAATGTTTCAGATTTCAGATAACTTGGTTCTGTAAAAACTTACGATGGAACCTGTTCCAAAGACATCAAAATAAGAATTGGAATGACAAGGCAAAAAATGGTCCAACTCAACAACATCTAGAAAGACAGAGGCATACCAAATGGCCTGAAAGCCTGACTTTTAAAATGTTTGATCCGGCCAGTCATGATTTGTGGCTGCGAAGCCTGGACTCTGAGAAAAACTGATTGCAGAAGAATTCAGGCAGCAGAGATGTGGTTCCATCGGAGACTACTACATGCTAAATGGACAAATAGAAGAACTAATGAAAGTATCCTGGAAGAACTTGATACCGCTGAAAACTACTAACAGACATCAACAAGAGAAGACTAAAATACGTCATTATAACCGTTGTCCTTTCACGTTTTCTTTTGTCATTATTACCCTTACCAATAATCACAGGATCACATTTCTTGTCATCAGCTGCTCATACCTTACATTCCAGTTTAAATGGATAGAAAGTCACAACGTTATCTAGATGGCCAAAGATGTAGAAGGTAGAGCATAGAATATGCTGTTTGTAGAGTGTATGATAAAAAAAAATACTTGTTTTTTTTTTCATATTCTACTGGTCACTGAAATACTCTGCCGCATCCCATTTATCCATTCATTGCATTGATATAAGCACAGAAAGTTGCAACGTGTCATGTAGATAATCACATTCCACTAATGCTAAATGCCCGGCTTTCACAAATGCGTGAAAATAGATTTCCAGCTTCGACCCATGCTGAATGCATGCTTTCACAAACTGCAGCCATAGATTAGGAAAGTACACTAACACCCATGCAGAGTGGACACTTTGCTAAAAAGCATGCAAGAGCCAGGCTATTGAAAAGCCATTTTTTTCCAGACTTTTCGCAATGTTCCTCATTTTATTTGGCGACGGTGAAATCGATTGGTGAGTCTGTCTCAATGGACGGCACGTAGTCTGAGAGGTTAGTGACAAAACAGGGGAAGCGAGGAAGGATAAATCTGAATTTGGGAGCAATCAGCTCCATGGAGACATTCAATGATTTGACAGTATGGACAAATGCACACGAACAAAATGGTTTATATGTATTTGGCCGGTAGACTTTTCAATTTTCAGTTTCAATTTCAGTTTCTCAAGATGACGTCTCCGCGCTCAGAATGAATTCCTTATGCACTAACGTCACAGGTGCCATGTGATGGAGAAGATCCAGAATAATCACGGCACAAGCCTTAAGCCTGCACATAAACTCATGAGCTGGCCAGGTCCTGAGATCCTACCTAGATAGTTCCATAGCCCTGTGATTAAATTAGTTAGAGATAAACTTGAAATATTTTCCCTCTCAAACTCACAACACATTAGTTTGCCATAAGAAATCAAGAAAGGGCTAGAAAACAGCGTTCTGTGCAGTCTGATGGAGATAACGGAGTGAAAAGATTTTACACGTGAGCCGAGGTTCATAGGCATAACAACAGTGAGACAATAATCATCATCATCAAATGCGCTGCCACATGACGTTGGCGATCATGCTCTTCCACATGCATCTATCCCTTGTTGCCGCAAGCACATTCTCCACCCTCTGCGTGTCCGTCCATATTTTTTTCCCTGGGTCTGCCTGGTGCTCTCTTTCCCTCCAGCTTTCCTGTTGTGACCAGGCGCTCTAATTCCCCTTTTGTCATAAAATGACCTATAAAAGTTGCCTGTCTTTTCCTAATCTTCCTTATGAATGGTCGTCTTGTGTCTGCCTCCATCAAGACTGTCTCGTTTGTTTTCTTTGCTGTCCATGGAACTCTCAACATTCTTCTTAGAAACCACATATCGGCTCAAAACGATGTAAGTCAGACAAAGTTAACTTAAACGAGCCAATCTAGCGAGCGGGTTCCTCTTGCGCGAGCAAAGCTAGCGGCTATGTTAGGTGCAAGTCTACGATTTCAAGATGGCTACCGCGTATGCCTCAGAATTCACATCTTTGGCCTCTATTGCTGTTGTAATCACATTTGTCGCAAAAGTGATTATGATGTTTGTTAGTACTGAAGAGACATCAGGCAAAGGGTCGTCGGCATTTTTATTCAGAATAAACAACTACACGTGTTTTTTTCATGCGTTCCGCCTTTGTTCTTGTTCTTGTTCTCTTCTTCTTTCTCTCCTCTCTCTCTCTCCTCTCCTCTCTCTCTCTCTCTCTCTCTCTCTCTCTCTCTCTCTCTCTCTCTCTCTCTCTCTCTCTCTTTCTCTCTCTTTCTCTTCTCTCTCTCTCTCTTCTCCCTCTCTCTCCCCCCTCTCCCTCTTTCGCTCCCTCTCTCTCTTCCCCTCTCCCCCTCTCTCCCCCTCTGTCTCTCTCTCTGTCTCTTCTCTCTGCCTGCTCTCTCTTCTCTCTCTCTCTCTCTCTCTCTCTCTCTCTCTTCTGTCTGTCTGTCTCCAAATATATTTCTTTGACTGAAAGTGTAATGATTCCCCTTGTTGAAATATCTATGTTACCTAAGATATAATTTATACGTAGTGTGTTGGAGACCCACTTTGGGGCGAGAGCTGGATGTACAAAAAAAGCATATACTTTGCTTATTTCATACCCTCGTAAATAAAAGAAAATGTTCTCGTTCTTGTTCTTGGACTTGCTGGGTTTGCTAGATTTGCTACCACCAGTTTCGTACACACGCTCACCCCTAGATTAGCTGGCTACTAGCATCTAGCTTTAGCCTGATTTGCTGCGTCTTAAGAAACTCACCTCTGACCTTTGGCAGCGTTCTGTATTTTCATCTGGCGAGGAGAAATCGATTGGTGGTGAGCCTGTCTGTGTCGGCTGGAATAGGGACGGAGGGGGTTAAGGGGGGAGGAGGGATGGTGGCGCAACCGTAGGTTAACAGCAAGAAAGGCATTGAGAGGCTAACGCACACACACACACACACACACTTACTCACGTACACACACATTCGCACACACTTATACACATACACGCATACACACGCCACATAAACTCACATTCATACACATTCACACACACACACACATACACACACACACATCACACACCACACACACACCACACACACACACACACACTCACACACACACGACACACACCATCACACACACAACACACTCACTCACTCACACAGACACACTCACTCACTCACACACACGCACATACTTAAACAGTCACATACACACATGCATGCATAAATATATACACACACGTACAACACACACATACAAACACTCACACAACACACACACACACACACACACACATACAAACGCTCACACACGCACACACATACACGCTCATACATATACATACACACACATATGCAACACAACACACCACACACACACACAAACACACACAAACACTCAAACACTGACAGACAACACACACACACACACACACACAAACACGCACACTCAACCACACACACACACACACACACACACACACACACACACACACACACACACACACACACACACACACACACACACACACACACACACACACCACACACACACACAGCTGATGCAAGGATACCGTGACCAGGGAAGATGATTATTTGAGCGATTCAAGGACGTTGTGAAAACCAGCTTCATCAGCTGTGGCATCAACACTGCGAACTGGGAAGACAGTGTCCGCAACAGAGTCAGCTGCCAACAGCAATGCGTGCTGGGCACAATCACATTAGAACAACACAGAACAGAAGAGGTGCTGTTCAACAGAAGAGGTGCTGTCCAACAAAGTGACGTCCAACAGAAGAGGTGAAAGAGAGGACTGTTCAACGGAAGAGGTGCTGTTCAACAATAGTGCGTTAACAGAAGAGGTGAACAGTGCTGTCAACAGAAGAGGCTGTCAACAGAAGAGGCGCTGTCAAGATGAATGCTGTTCAACAGAAGAGGTGCTGTTCAACATAAGAGGTGCTGTTCAACAGAAGAGGTCGTGTTCAACAATGAATATGCTGTTCAACAGAAGAGGCGCTGTTCAACAGAAGAGGTCGCTGTTCAACAAAGAGGGCTGTTCAACAGATAGATATGCTGTTCAACAGAAGAGGTGCTGTTCACAGAAGAGCGCTGTTCAACAGAGATAGCTGTTCAACAAAAGAGGTGCTGTTCAACATAATAAGAGGTGCTGTTCAACAAAGAGGTGCTGTTCAACATGAAGAGGTATTGTTCAACAGAAGAGGTGTCAACAGAAGAGGTGCTGTTCAACATAATAAGAGGTATTGTTCAACAAAAGAGTGCTGTTCAACATGATAACAGTATTGTTCAACAGAAGAGGTGCTGTTCAACAGAGAGGTGCTGTTCAACAAAGTAGGTGCTGTTCAACAGATAAGAGGTATTGTTCAACAGAAGAGCTGCTGTTCACAAAAGATTTCTGTTCAATAGAAGAGGGCTTTCAACATGATAAGAGTACTTGTTCAACAGAAGAGTGCTGTTCAAAAGAAGAGGTTCTGTTCAACAGAAGAGATGCTATTCAACATAATAATACTGTTCAACAGAGCAGTCTGTTCAAAGAGCAGGTGCTGTTCAACAGAAGTGTGCTGTTCAACAGAAGAGGTGCTGTTCAACAGAAGAGGTGCTGTTCAACAGAAGAGGTGCTGTTCAACATAAAGAGTGCTGTTCAACAGAAAGTGCTTTTCACAGAAGAGGTGCTGTTCAACAGAAGAGGTGCTGTTCTACAGAAGAGGTGCTGTTCAACATAATAAGAGGTGCTGTTCAACAGAAGAGGTGCTGTTCTACAGAAGAGGTGCTGTTCAACATAATAAGAGGTGCTGTTCAACAGAAGAGGTGCTGTTCAACAAAATAAGAGGTGCTGTTCACATAAGAGGTGCTGTTCAACAAAAAGAGGTGCTGTTCAACAGAAGAGGTGCTGTTCAACAGAAGAGGTGCTGTTCAACAGAAGAGGTGCTGTTCTACAGAAGAGGTGCTGTTCCACATAATAAGAGGTGCTGTTCAACAGAAGAAGGACCGGCAGAAGCAGAACCCATACCGGAAGATCCTTTTCCCATGCAACAACTGTTTCACAACTTGTGCCACCAAGATCGGCCTTAGTTATCTCCAGAAGGCCCATGCAGGCGATAAAGGGCCAGTATGCGTATAAATCCGTCGGACCGACTGGATATTCCCTCGTCATCATCATCATTATTATCATCATCATCATCATCATCATCGTCGTCGTCGTCTGTCGTCATCGTCGTCGTCATCATCATCGTCGTCGTCGTTATCATCGTCGTCGTCGTCGTCGTCATCATCATCATCGTCGTCGTTATCATCGTCATCCTCCTCCTCATCATCATCATCATCATTAATCATAATCATCATTATCATCATCGCCGTCGTCGTCGTTATAGTCGTCGTAGTCGTTACCATCCACCTTTAGCAGGTGTGTGAAAAATAGTAGTTATTCTTAAACACGTGATCCTTTAGCGGTAGGAGGGTAACAACACGTACAGTGTACAATCGTGGTCGTAAACGGAGTACGTGTAGTAAACGAAAGGCCAGAGGTGTACAAAATGAATCAAGTGTCAGAAAAAAGAGCAAAACAAAACAACAAACAAAAAACTACCTGCAATCTTGACATTAAAGAGAAGAGGTTTTTATACGATCTGACAGTTAGTTTCTTATTTATAGACTTAATCTGAAACAAAATGACTACTGGCGTTCAAACAAATAGAATAAGAAGCAAAGACGCATGAAAATCGAATGAGAACACACATAACTGACGCAACAAGGCAAGTGCAAAATTGTCGACCAACTCTCTTTTTGTCAAACCAGTCGCCGTGGTGTAGTGGTTAACGCAACGGACTACTGACTCGAAGGTTGTGGACTCTAATCCCCATCAGTCCCTTCAAAAATCATTTGGCATTTTTCGCCTTTAACCGCTCCTACCCAGAGCTGGGCGCGCTATGGGCTCATTGGGAAGACTGGGACCACACAGTCGAGTCTCATCCACTTCACGGATGCGTCATTGAGGGTGTTGCTCAAATCTTCTGGCCAGCACCGCAGATGTCTGTATCTCTCGGGCCTGGTTGACTCCAGGATATGTTATGATAGTAAGCGTAGAGTACAGTCCTGTCACACAGTCTCAATCCTAGATGGAACTCCGTAGCATCATGATTATCATCCTCATCGACATCATCATCATCGCATTGTAAAAACTGTGCTAGTTTCTATGGCCATTAAGGTGGCGTAGAAAATGGCACGAAAAAAAGGGTGACCACAAAGGTAACAATCCTGGGTGCGATGATCCTAAAAAATCATTTTTTTAAATCTTCGTCAAACTGGAAACAAGGAAACAAATTCTTTAAATATGGTCAGATCACATAACTTCTCCGATAGTTCGTTGAACTAGGAAAGATAACAGCATAAATAACAACCATATAGTTCTACAGTCTAACGTGGTGAGTCTTTCTTCTTTTTTTTTACCTGGTCCTCAAACACACCAGAATACAAAGAGTCGAACAAGAAGATGAATGACTCCGATTAAATGCATTTCCATATTCTGTTATAGATTGTCAGTCATTTTTGTTTAAAGCCCCGCCGACTGCGTAGAGCCATATCAGGGCTATAACCGTTTCAAACCATACACAAAACTTCAACAGGTAAAACGAAAGAGAGAGAGAGAAAGAGCGAGAGAGAGAAAGAGAGAGAGAGAATTAAGTATACATATCAATGCTTTTGCACACGTAATCTAAGGAGATGCCCCTGGCGTTGACCCCTCCGTCCAATTTATCGCACAGGGGATTTCAAAAACATACCTGAATACAAATTTAACATTAGTAAGGACACTAAAACATGCATAAAAACAGGCCTAAATTATCTAAAGTGGCTTCGAAATATAGATCAATGTATTAACCCTTTGACTCCCGCACCCTGTCTACCAGCATCCTACAATGTCAACCATGCGAGCAAAGCAAAAACGTATCTCTTTGATTCCCTTACCCTACACACCAGCTTTCTGCAGGAAGCTAGTGAATAGGGTAATGGAATCAAAGGGTTAAGTTTTTGGAGTTGGTGGATAGATTGCGGGAGTCAAAGGGTTAAGAAGTCAATCTCACTGAAGTGTACAACTTGATTGATCTCTGACGAAGTTCCAGCCTTTTCATCATTCACTGAACAGATCTGTAAGAAGTCACAATGCACCCAGAAAAGATGTTAAGTAGATTGCCTATTTCACCCCTTGCTGAATGCACCACCACCCCCACCCCCACCCCTCAAATACAGGCCATACATAAATGGGGAAAGGGACACGCTCACGTCCATGCGTTGCAGACAGCTGGCTTAGTGTGGTGTCTGAAATAGATAGGCAAGTGTAAAGGCTTTTCTCCAGACCTTTCGCAATTTTTGGAGCCTCGTTGTCGTGGAAAAATCGATCGATGAGCCTGTCTTTGTAGGCAGGGAGGAGTTGGTGGAGGCAGTACTTGTTAACAACAAGAACAGCACGGAGAGCTAGCAACAGGGAAAAACAGTAATACCAGGACGAGGAAAGGAAAGGTCAGAATTGAGGAACAACATCTGTACACATTTATTCACTCAAAATGGACAAGAATAAAGACGATAAAGGCAGGGTCGGCTACAGGTCACTGTGATGAAGACGTTACTACTGCAACAGACTGATCACTTGGAAATTGGAGGTTTCAGGTCTTATCAGTTTCGTATCATGGTGGTATTTTCAAGTTTAAATAGGATTTTTTGGGGGATCATAGCACTTACAGAGCTTACCTTTGTGCTCACCTTTATTTTTTTACAATGCGAAGATGATGGTGTCGATAAGGATGATAATCACGATGTTATGGAGTTCCATCTAGGATTGAGACTACGCTCAACTCTGGATAGGAGCCAGTTAGAGGCGAAAAACCCCACAATGATTTTTGAAAGGACTGATGGGGATTCGAACCCACAACCTTCCAGTCGGCAGTCCGTTAATTATAGCTTTGTCACGTAACGAAACAGTATAATGATTAATAGCTTTGTCAAATAACGAAACAGTATAATGATTATAGCTCTGTCACATAACGAAACAGTATAATGATAATAGCTCTGTCACATAACGAAACAATATAATGATTAATAGCTTTGTCAAATAACGAAACAGTATAATGATTATAGCTCTGTCACATAACAAAACAATATAATGATAATAGCTCTGTCACATAACGAAACAATATAATGATAATAGCTCTGTCACATAACGAAACAATATAATGATTATAGCTCTGTCACATAACGAAACAGTATAATGATTATAGCTCTGTCACATAACAAAACAATATAATGATTATAGCTCTGTCACATAACGAAACAGTATAATGATTATAGCTCTGTCACATAACAAAACAGTATAATGATTATAGCTCTGTCACATAACAAAACAATATAATGATTATAGCTCTGTCACATAACAAAACAGTATAATGATTATAGCCTGACTCTCTGTCACATAACAAAACATATAATGATATATAGCTCTGTCACATAACGAAAACTGATCATAATGAAGATAAATAGCTCTGTCACATAACGAAACAGGATTATAGACATCAAAATTAATGATTAGCTCTGTCATATAACGAAACAGTATAATGATTATAGCTCTGTCACATAACGAAACAGTATAATGATTATAGCTCTGTCACATAACAAAACAGTATAATGATTATAGCTCTGTCATATAACGAAACATATAATGATTATAGCTCTGTCACATAACGAAACAGTATAATGATTATAGCTCTGTCACATAACGAAACAGTATAATGATTATAGCTCTGTCAATAACGAAACAGTATAATGATTATAGCTCTGTCACATAACGAAACATATAATGATTATAGCTCTGTCACATAACGAAACAGTATAATGATTATAGCTCTGTACATAACGAAACAGTATAATGATTATAGCTCTGTCATATAACGAAACAGTATAATGATTATAGCTCTGTCACATAACGAAACAGTATAATGATTATAGCTCTGTCACATAACGAAACAGTATAATGATTATAGCTCTGTCACATAACGAAACAGTATAATGATTATAGCTCTGTCACATAACGAAACAGTATAATGATTATAGCTCTGTCACATAACGAAACAGTATAATGATTATAGCTCTGTCACATAACGAAACAATATAATGATTATAGCTCTGTCACATAACGAAACAATATAATGATTATATCTCTGTCACATAACGAAACAGTATAATGATTATAGCTCTGATACATAACGAAACAATATAATGATTATAGCTCTGATACATAACAAAACAATATAATGATTATAGCTCTGTCACATAACGAAACAGTATAATGATTATATCTCTGTCACATAACGAAACAGTATAATGATTATATCTCTGTCACATAACGAAACATTATAATGATTATATCTCTGTCACATAACGAAACAGTATAATGATTATAGCTCTGATACATAACAAAACAATATAATGATTATAGCTCTGATACATAACAAAACAGTATAATGATTATAGCTCTGTCACATAACGAAACATTATAATGATTACAGATTTGTCATATAATAAAACAGTAGAATGATTATAGCACTGATACCGTCAGTAAATCCGTGATGTCCAGTAGCACTGTGTTACAGGGTCGTCAGGGTAACAACTGGCAAACAGCCGGCTCCAGCTCAGGAACGGGAAGTGACGAAAGAAGCAGCGTGGACAAGAGCTGCATCGAGCTGAAGCAGTTGCCCCGACAGAGCAGCACGGCCTCCAGCTCTGACACCTACACCTCATGCCAGACCCACCCCCACAGCTCTCCCTCCACCACCGCCCACACGCCCTCGGACAAGGCTCGTCACAACCTGTACGTTAACCCTCTAGGTGACCCCACTGACTCTGTGCTTCTCGTGACCACCTCTGCGGGGCGGAGCCTGGACGCTATGGGGCCCTACGATCAGCTCTTTTCTGACTTGCCCCAGAGCGCGGGAGATGGCGTCCTCGCCCACCAGCAAGGAAACAACGTCCCTCTGTTGACCCACTCTCAGAGTCAAGGTCGATGCTCGTCAGCCAATCAGATCGTGCAGATGTTGGACACCGGCCTGACCACCACCTGGCAACGAAGCCTCCCCCGCCCGTGTCGGAACTCCGACCAGCATTCCCACCATTATCAGCAAAGACGTCCCATGCAACAGTCGCTTTCTCTCAACTCCCACCCTCTCTCCCACCATCCTCTGCAACGTCAGCTTTCCTCTCACAGCGACTCCAATTCTGTGTCCCAGGCGGCTCCACGTCGCTCCAGCTTCAAACGGCACAAGTCTCTCTCCGTGGAGAAGCATTCGCGGATCGGGGAAGCCAAGGAGAGGAGCTACTCCTCCACGGACAATCTGGCGGGGCAGGGGGGACCCAAGTCCAGAACTAAGTTCCGCAAAGCCGTGTCCCTCGCTAGCCGTCTTCACTCCAGTCCTTCCACAGGACGTAAGCTTGCTAACTACCATCTCATGTCTGGCAACAAGTCAGGTGAGTGTGTGTCTGTGTGTTTGTGTAGTTTGTTTGTTTCTCATGTTTAGTTCAGTCTTTGTGTGTGTATGAGTGTGGTGTGAGTTGTTTTTTTTTCGTCCATGTTTTTTTTTTAATATTTGTAATACTTGGTGTGATGTGGTAGTTAGCATAGTTGTAGATTCTGTGTGGGTTAGGGTTGCTTGGATTCAAACGCTGGGGAACTACCTTTCGAGCTTTTCACAGTTTATTGCCATGCACAGATTGAGTTACAATATCACTGAGCTCTACCGTAGTAATTTGGTTTATTACACATGTCTTAAGTTTGTTTATTTTGTTCGATTTTTACAGATCTAATATATCAGCATATTTCTCGTTCCAAAGATACTATTGCTAATATCTGAAAGTGCTCTGTGAAATATTTTTTTCTGCTATTTCTTACAAGCAAGATCTATACCTTAAACTTTAGTTTAAAGGATTGTGTTGATAAGAACGGTTCCAGATGTAGACCTCTTCATCCACACTTGTGATGCATTGAAAAAAAATGCAAACTGGTCTTAAACGTAACATAAGTTTTCGCAATCTCATCAGACATTTTTGCTGTCTCCAACTGCGCAAATTACAGTAAGTTTTTCTGTTAAAAACTGAGAGAACATTGATAAAAGAGGAAACCTATTGATATGGTTGATAACACCTTATCTTTGACATCAGATAGCTAGAACATACTACAGCAAAGGGATGGAATCTTCAGTACAAAAGCATTTCTCTTATCATTCAAAGCAAGGACATTCTGTTTTTCAAAACCATTGTTCTATTTATTTTCAAGCCATGTATTAATAGGCTCTATGCCTGTAGCTATTTTCAGAATACATACATCAAACTGTCTAACCTCCACTTTTAAATTCACCTGCCATCAGCTCTTATTTTGTCAAAATTATCATATCTCAGTATGAAGACAAGTAAACTTTTGCTAAGGTGTTAGACTATATTATTGAGGCTGACCAGTTTTTGAATAAATAAAATGATAATGGGAAGGAAAAACAGAACAGTGTCAAAGTTTATGGAGGAAATCACAATATGCAAACATCTGAAGTACTACTAGCATTATGACTATAGAGTTTATTGATTAGGATATCTGCGTATTTACAATTTCAGTATTTCTTTTACCTTCTGTTAGATAATGATCTTTTGACTTTTAAAATAAATATATTCTTAGAGTATGTACATCTTTTTATTTATATATAATGACATATGTCTTTAGGTTTTGACTGCAAATAAATTTCACAGCAGTCGTTGAAATAGGACTGAATATGGTTTTATCATTTTCTGTTTGAAAGTCGATAATAGCCACATTAGAATCGACACAAGGACAGGTTTAATATAACAATCTCTTACAATTAACGTATAACTTTAAACGTACATTATTATTACATGTACATTGATGTTTCAATCTTTTTTGGTAGATCTATTTGAGAATTTATACAATTTACACCAAAACAAAAACAATGCTGGACAGTCTTACCCGAAAATGCACAGTCTTCAGAAGTGTTTTACTTTGCAGGAAAGGTAATAGCAACTCGCATTTCCTTCAAATGAGCACGAAGGTCAGTAGATGAAACCAGTACACAAATCTTGTCTGCTGCAGTTGAAGTGTGTGCCCCAGAATCTCTGTGTTGTGTATTTACGATCTCATTATTGAGAAAAGTCTGTGACAAAAGCACTACTACAAGAGTCGTCCTCTCAGACTGTGTGAGTCAGTCGGTGCTGTGATGAGTGAAATCTGTCTTCTGTACTTGTTGTCCACGATGTGGTATTCTTTGTATCCTGAGTCGAGCCAGCAACCTGTGATTCTTTATCTGTGTTTGACTAATACTCTGTCCTCCTTGGCTCCTTCACTTGGGACATAATTCTGTGGTCCATTCCTCATCCCATACACACACGAACACACACACACCTTTCCTTTTCTTCTTTTTCTCCTTGTCCTCTATTTCTGCCATTCTGCCTCTTGTGCCTATCAGTGGGTTGTTTTCTGAAGTTTTCTCTTCGTTGTTTCCTTCTTTCCAGTGTGTGGTTTAAATGAGCTGATAAATATCTGTCACTGTCTAAATTGTCTAATTTGAAGTTATCTGTGTTATCCAAGATGGTTATTGTGTGACGCAGATGTGTCAGTGGTGTTCAGTGAGTCTTGTGAATAGTACTATTGGCAGTGAGATGTGGGATAGGACTACCGATTGTGAAAATGACAACTCAGTGTATAAAACACTTGTTCTGTTCCTCTGTCACGAAAATCCATTATTATTGAAATATTTTTTCGTTCCTGAAATCCCCATGTAGGCTGTATTTGAGAGGTCCAATTTGTTATTATTTTGATCTGTAGTAGAACCAATGATGTTTCAAAGGATGATTGATTTCTTGTTATAGTTAATGTATAGCCATTTGCATAATTGTTTGAGACTATGTTCTCTTCATCATAGGTACTGATACAGTCGTTTGGATAACACTATATTGTCTTCATCAGTTTCTTGTATGGTCAATTGCATAAGGCTACGCTGTCTTCATCACAGTTAATTCTGTAGTCAGTTATTCAACAATGTTATCTTCATAACAAGTTACTAGTATAATCAGTTGCATAAGATCTTGTCCTCGTTGCTCAGCATGGCATTCCATTGCCGTCTAGTAGACTTAACTAACATGAATATGCAAGATGACTAATACTTTGTATCAGTAAAGACAGGTGTAAACTTTGGGAAATTTTGCAGAGTAGGAAAACGTTTGGAAATTTTACGGAGTAGTTACATATCAGAGAACAAGGCTTTATTGAGAACGTTTTGAAGTGTTTGATATTTCTGCTCTTAAGGTCTTCTGTCTCCTCTTGCCTGTATGTTCATATGTCTTTGGAAAAGAAAATTGTCAAGCCCACAGCAAATCAGTGCTTAGTTGAAAACAAAACATTGAAATCATTGACTTATTCGTTTCATCATACTGTTCATTTTTTATACTGTATTGTTATCTTATCATTGCATGCAGGTACCTCAGGGAAATTATTTTGCACTATGCATTTCTAGCGATTTTGCTGGTTTTCCCTTTATTGGTAAAAGGCACTGTACTTTGGTTTAGATGTTAATGTAATTTCCTTACTCGTCATATTCATGAATACAGCCGTTTAGCTAAATTTATTTGTCTTTGATGAATATTTTGAGTGATTATTAGATGCCACTGCAAACCGATCGTTGAGGTGTTCAGTTCTGATGTTGCCTCTTTTAAGGTATATATTTTTGTCTGTCTCTCCAGATTAACATTGTATTTACATTTCTATCTTGTTCTCTCCAGATTTACATTGTCTTTACATTTCCATATTGTTCTCTCCAGATTAACATTGTCTTTACATTTCCATATTGTTCTCTCCAGATTAACTTTGTCTTTACATGTCCATATTGTTCTCTCCAGATTAACATTGTCTTTACATTTCTATCTTGTTCTCTCCAGATTAACTTTGTATTTACATGTCCATATTGTTCTCTCCAGATTAACTTTGTATTTACATTTCTATCTTGTTCTCTCCAGATTAACTTTTTCTTTACATTTCTATCTTGTTCTCTCCAGATTAACTTTTCTTTACATTTCTATCTTGTTCTCTCCAGATTAACTTTGTCTTTACATTTCTATCTTGTTCTCTCCAGATTAACATTGTCTTTACATTTCTATCTTGTCTCTCCAGATTAACTTTGTATTACATGCATATGTCTCTCAGATCTTTGTCTTTACATGTCCATATTGTTCTCTCCAGATTAACTTTGTCTTTACATTTCTACTTGTTCTCTCCAGATTAACTTGTATTTACATTTCTATCTTGTTCTCTCCAGATTAACTTGTCTTTACATTTCTATTTGTTCTCTCCAGATTAACTTTGTATTTACATTTCTATCTTGTTCTCTCCAGATTAACTTTGTCTTTACATTTCTATCTTGTTCTCTCCAGATTAACTTTGTCTTTACATTTCTATCTTGTTCTCTCCAGATTAACATGTCTTTACATTTCTATCTTGTTCTCTCCAGATCTAACACTTGTCTCTTACATTTCTATCTTGTTCTCTCCAGATTAACTTTGTATTTACATTTCTATCTTGTTCTCTCCAGATTAACTTTGTTTTACATGTCCATATTGTTCTCTCCAGATTAACTTTGTATTTACATGTCCATTATTGTGTTTCACAGGATTACGTAGCATGTGGCCGCTTACTTGTTTGTAAATGAAGGGAAGGATTGAGAATGTAATATGTTAAATATTATAACAAGAACAACAGTAACAACAACAGCAGCAGCAACAACAACAACTTAGCAGCAGCAACGCACCACCACCAACAGCGTTTTCTAGAAAATATTAAGTAAAGTGTTAACGCTCTAAAAACGTCCTTATTTCAAAACTTATTTCATTTTTAAGTTACATTGGTTTTCGTGAATCAGTACTTTTGTGTTGAGTTATTCTTTGTGTACCTCACTTGCTTTTGTGTTATATTAATGTTAGTTTGCTTTGATTGATTCCGTTCAAAACGCTGTCTCATTAAGCACAAAAGGATTCTGTTTGAGTTTAACGTGCATTCTTTGTTCTTTGTTTTGTTCTGACTCCCCCCCCCCCTCCACCACACCCACTTCACTGTTCATTTAGTACCTTTCGTAGTCACATTTGGATTAGTTTGGGTTATGGGTTTTTCCTTGCTTTTGTTTAATACGAAATCCAAAACGAGTGTGACTGCCCGCGTTCGAGCAAATAGGAACCAGAAAAAAAAAACACGAAAAACGAATAAGAATGCAACCAGACAAGACAGGCGCAAATTTTCGGCCTTTTGGCCTTTGTCAAGCCCAAGATCACAAACAAACGAACACCAGATACAAACATTAGTAGAAAACGACTGAAACTTCCCTGCTGCTCCTTTTCTCGCACTGGACGGAACAACAGGGAAGTTTCAGTCTTTTTCTCTTAATTTTTGTATCTGGTGTTTATTTGTTTGTGATCTTAGGCTTCACAAAGGCCAATTGGCCGAAAATTTACGCCTGTCTTGTCTGGTTGTATTAAGTACGCGTTCTCATTCTTTTTTCTGGTTTTTGCTTTTGTTTAGTTCTATTTGTTGTGGCTTTTCATTTGTTTCTTTGTTCGCTTTGGTTCTTTGTTTTTCTCTTTTTTGTTGCTACTGTTGTGTTGTATAGTAGATTTACATGCACAGGTCTGTATTTTAGCAATTGCCGTTTTCTTCCAGATGAAAAGTTTCTGCTCAATTGACACGTGATATGACGTAAGCTGAGGTGAGTGACGTTTAGACACCAAGGGACGCTTGTGTGCGATCATGTCACGTGCTGTACTCTCGCTGTTGTTACCTGCGCGCGCGTGATTTAAAAAAAATCCCTTTGAATATGGGAGTGGGAGATTCGTTTCATATCGATCTAAGTCAAACTCGTCATATGTGCGTGTGTGTCTGCGAGCGAGCGAGCGCGCGCGAGAGAGAGGGAGAGAGAGAGAGAGATGTGGGGGAGGGGAGGGACAAAATATATTGCAGAAAATCTCACTGCTGTTTTTGGATGAATCTTTATTACATTAAACTCATATCCAGTCGACGAGAGATGGAAAGATCGCCAGGATAGTTTAATCTGGCATTGGCGATCCATCTAAAACAACACTTTTTTCCATTATGAAACAGGTAAATTCACATTGTGATTACGAGTGCCATTCAAACAGTTAATGATTCGGTGTTGATAGGAAAGGCATAAGTTATTCACATTCTGATTACATATGCCATTAAAACAGTAAATGATTCAACTTTGATAAGGAAAATTTACGTAAGCATTTTTGAAATGACCGTAACAGCAATACAGATTCGAGTTGTTTCTGAACAAGAACTGAAAACTTGATGATGGTGTGCTCTAGGATTTGACTTATGTATCAATATTTAGCGCCTTATGAATATCATTACTGTCATCATCGTCATTATCATCATCATCGTCGTCGTCATCATCATCATCACCATCACCATCACCACTGCCACCAGTGCCACCACCACCGCCACCACCACCATCATCATCATCATTATCATTATCATTATCATCACCATCATCATCATTACTATAATTATTATCAGTGTTGTTGTTACTAATAGTAGTAGCTAGTAGTAGTAATACCATTACCGTTATTATTATTATTATTATTAATATTAATAATAATAATAATAATAATAATACCTAGGACTTATAAAGCGCACTAAGCCACTGGATCTAGGCGCTGGGGAATGGGGGATATAATAGGAAGTCAGTAAATACAAGACTACACAACAACTTACACATCATCAAATGACAATCAAATACATACATACATCATAATCACATAACATAATGATTTACATTCGCAATCTTCAAAATATGCATACCACGCAATTCAATCAAATATCAGATTCATTCCAATTCAACACTTTTCACTCAGTTACTCCATATAAACTATTATTCCACCCCTTCCCTACTACCCCCCACCCCACGCGCATACACAAAATCCAATTACACATATCAGCCAGCCGACAAGGTGATGTGGGGAAAAGTGATCAGATGTCGAAATACTGCTGGAAAAGGTGTGTTTTCAAGTTTGACTTGAAAGAAGAAATGGACGGAGAGTGGCGTAATTTCTTGGGAAGAGAGTTCCAAAACTGGGGACCGAAATGCGAAAGTGAGCGAAAGCCATGAGATTTGCGGTTATACTGTATCTGCCTGAGGAGTCTTGAATCAGAGGAAGAGTGGAGAGACCGAGATGGAGTATACAAGTGCAGAATATCAGAAATATACTCAGGAGCAGAACCAGAGATAGAATTGAAGCAGATGCAAGCAGTCTTGTACTTAATTCTCTGAGATATTGGTAACCAGTGCAGTTGGTGAAGCAAAGGAGTGCAAGGTTGTTGACGGGATGCCTTAAGAATAAGGCGTGCAGCTGAATTTTGAACTTTCTGCATAGGATAGAGAACAGTGTTCGGGCAGCCCATGAGGAGAGAGTTACAGTAGTCAAGTCTCGACAGAATACAGGAAGTGACAAGAATCTTGATGGCATCTACACTGAGAAAGTTTCTGATAGATCCAATCCTTTTCAATTCAAAATAAGAAAGCTGGCAGACTTTGGAAACGTGATCTTTCATGGAGAGAGAAGAGTCAAGAATGAAACCTAAGTTCCTAGCTTTTGGACAGAAAGAGATGTCAGAAGAGCCAACAGTGATAGAAGTTGGAAGTGGAGGATTATAGTCTGAAGAACCAGAAAACAGAAGAGCTTCAGTCTTACTGTCATTAAGTTTTAACATGTTGTCAGTCATCCATGTCTTTACATCATCCGTGCATGTCTGTAGTGTCTGTATGGTACTGTCAATGTCTGCAGGTTTGCATGCCTGTTGAAGCTGTGTGTCGTCTGCAAAAAGCTGGTGACTAACTCCATGGCGCTCAATGACCTCAGACAGGGGGGTGGTATACAAGACAAACAGAACTGGCCCTAGCACCGAGCCTTGCGGAACACCAAAATCAAGAGGAAGTGATAAAGAATTATGACCATCGACCGATACATACTGTTTTCGATCCAGCAGATACGAATGAAACCACTGGAGGGCTGTGGAACAGATGCCAAAAACGTTTTGAAGTCGCGAAATGAGAATTTTGTGGTCGATGGTGTCGAAAGCAGCGGAGTTGTCCAAGAGCAAAAGAACAGAGAGTTTGTTTTCGTCAAGAGCAGACAGAATATCGTTTACAACACGAAGTAGGACGGTCTCAGTGCTATGGCCAGCACGGTAGGCTGACTGAAAACGGTTACACAGGTTGTTGGCTTCCAGATGACCAAGAAGCTGACTCAGCACGACCTTTTCTAAAACTTTAGATAAAAAAGGTAAATTTGATACGGGCCTGTAATTGCTCAGTACGTTTTTGTCCAGAGAAGGC